>OZ010585.1:41306205-41368705 GCA_963932145.1 Acanthosepion lycidas | reverse complement strand
TGTGAGAAAAGAAACTGTTAGCATAGAACTTAGTAATATCTAGCCAATTTAACTGTAAACCTTGTTGCCAATCTAGTACCACACTTAAATTCATCAAATTTAAGTATCATAGCAAAGAAACCATGATGCCAGGTCAGGACCAATAATATTGCAGATTCTTTGGATTTTATCAAGAATCTCTAAATATATAAGAGGAGCATCAGACCATATGTACCAGTAATATTCAAAGTATGAATAAATTGATAGACTTACAAATATATATATGAGATAGATTCTGGAGAGAAAAAATGTCTAGCATGACAGTCTGTTTTCTTGTAATTAATGTTTAGTCTTTTATTCTCACTTTCCTTCACGGCTTTCTGCAGGAGTTCTGGTAGTTTCCTTTCTGTGTCTGCTATCAACATGGGGACATCTTCAAATCCTATATTAAGAATATGGCCACCAATAATGAAGCCTGGTAAGAATTCATTACCATACCTGTATATTTTCTTTTTTTATGATGTTACTAGGCACCAGAGAAGCTAAGCTTTGTCTGCTGACTGCCATAGTCACCTGGACTAATTTCAAAGACATAAGTTGCAATTCTTTGGAATTCTTCTGTAGACCTTTGAAATGCACCCAATTCATTGAGAGTGGGGTGCTGCAAATCACTTCAGCATGTTTCCATGACTGATTAATCAAAGTAGAACTGTCACAGACAACTGCTTTATCACAGAACACATTTTTCCTTTTCCTTTGAATATTTAGGTATTTCTGTTTACTGGATTCTTCTGCCTGGAGATAAAAATACAACAGACACAAAGGAAGATGTGCTGGACAGTTGCCTCCCTTAGAAACACATGGATACAGCCAAGAATGACAAACAAATGTTTAATAAATTCAATAATTCTCTGCAGTTCTTGTAGTTTATATACTTTCTTTGTTTCAGTTGCTTGAGAAATTACAGAGAATTTGATGCAAGGCTAGTAGAAGCAAGAAATGAAAATACCGCTTCATCCACACACCCAAAATTAAGCAATCCCTAAAACTTATCCTTTTCTTTCAAATTATTAGCCTTCGTCTTTTTTGTTTTTGTAATTTCTTCTCAGAACATTCTAAAATTCAGGAAGACAAGACTTAAAATTTTGTTGTTTTTCACCTTTTGGTTCCCCTAAATGTTTATATATTTTAGTCTTTCACTAGAAATATGATATTAAAATAAAGAGAGAGAGAGAGAAGCAAAGAAAGAAAGAGAAAGAGAGAAAAACAAAGAAAAAAAGAAAGAAAACGGGCGAGAGAGAGAAAGAGAGAGAGAGAAAGAGAGAGAGAGAGAGAGAGAAAGAGAGAGAGAGAAAGAGAAAGAGAGAAAGAGAAAGAGAGAGAGAAAGAGAGAGAGAGAGAAAGAGAGAGAGAGAGAAAGAGAGAGAGAGAGAAAGAGAGAGAGAGAGAAAAAACAAAGAGAGAGAAAAAAAGCAAAGAGAGAGAAAAAAAAGCAAAGAGAGAGAAAAAAAGCAAAGAGAGAAAAAAAACTAAGAGAGAAAAAAACAAAGAAAGAGAGAAAAAAAACAAAGAAAGAGAGAAAAAAACAAAGGAAGAGAGAAAAAAACAAAGGAAGAGAGAAAAAAACAAAGGAAGAGAGAAAAAAACAAAGGAAGAGAGAGAGAGAGCAAGATGGAGAAAAAGGAAATTGTGTTAAACGACCAACATTTTTTTTACATGTTTTAATGTCATTTTCGAAATAACCAAGCAATTTTCACACCAGAATGGTACATTCTCAATACCAGGGGCTTTTGGTGCTTATACTGCAAATTAACCAAAATCTTTGCAGATTAAAGTTGGCTGGAAAGCATGGAACTAGAAGAGAGTTCCACAAGTAAGAAGTACAAGAAATGAAACTATTAGCATATATAAATTATAAATATAAAGTATATTGAAGAGCTCATCCAAGCAATTACCATGTAAGTATTTATAGAAAAGGGACAAGGAAGAAAGCTTATGGTGGTGGGAAAATGACTGAAGCCATGCCGCAAAATCAGGACCAATGATGTCGATTTATTTGATTCAGTGTTTATTTGTCAAAAATAAATTTTGATAATGTCATAAAATTATTCAGTTTTCCTCTGCCTAATGCATATCTTTTTTGAGGCTTCTACAGCAGCACTAAAAACAATTAGTAGGAAGAGAAACAGTCAAGCTTGACAGCAAGGCCATAGCAGAAACAAGGGAGGTAATAATAATATTGGCTTTAAGGATTAAATGTACCTGTTTTATGAATTTGAGGGCATATTAATTGTGACTTCAATCCCTGGGACAGATAATACAGACTAAGTAGAAACATGGTGAGCAATAACTGTACAGTATTAAAAGACAGTGGGACAAGAACAAGCTACTTCCCATTGATTAAATAAAGGGCTCTGTTTGAAAATCCCTGTTTGTTAACAGAAATCTATAGACACCTGAAGAAGATTGGTGAGTACAACCACCGAAATATTGGAATAATAAGGACAAGGAGAAAAGTCCAAAAATAATGTTGTTTTCTCACATATGTTATTAGGTTGGTGCAAAAATAATGACGTAATAATGTCGTTTTTTGACGTCAAAAAACACGTCAAAAAACGACATTATTACGTCATTATTTTTGAACCAACCTAATACTATGTGAGAAAACGACATTATTTTTGCACCAACCTAATAATAATAGTTCATTTCAGAAAGAAGCATGAACCTAAATTTGACAGGCTATTTTTAATGTGGTTTCATTACAAAGCTTTAGTCATCCAATAAAATATAAAGACAATTGTAATCAAATGATGAAATTTTATCAATAATTAATAAAAATGCTTAATATACTAAAATGTACTCTGTTGTTATTTAATTTTTTTATTAAATTGACAGGTATGTGGAATCTTCCACAACAAACCAGCCTTACCTCTTTTTAGGAAATGCACTCTTCCTATCTGGTAAGTAAAATCTTACTTTCACATAAATATAACAAGTATTCATTGGTCAATCACCTCTAATCTTGCTTGCTGATTGGTCAGTTTTGACCAATCAAACCACCTGCATGTGACCAATCTATTTTCCCGCTCATATGTTGTGATCCTCTCATGTGGTACACCGCCATTATATAAACTGAACACGTGTGAACTTTTTGAGTAGTACGTCTCATTCCTTGCTACCAAGTGCCAAGATGTAACCATCAGGAACTCCCGTCTTAGTCATTGCTGCCCAGACATTAAAGATAATTACCAACATTCACGAACTCTGAAATCACTCCTGAAATTTTACCAACTTTACAACTCACAATTCCAAACTTTATTCTTCTAAATTACAAGTTCAATATTACTTCTTCTTAATATGAACTCCGGTAAAACTATTACTAAATCAAAGGGACACGACTCTGTCCTACCTTTTCAGTTCGCATGCTTGTACATCAAACATTAATAAATCTAATTGTTATGTTTTGAAATCATTCCGCATCTTATTCCATGTATGAATATAGAGATTTTAATATTAGTGGAAATCGTTAATTTTCACGCAGCCTATTCTCAACAAGTATTTACCAATTATAATTAACACATCTACTACAGGTACACCATTTTACTAAAATTGTTTCAAATGTCTGGTATTTTCACTTAAAGGGATAAAAACTCTTGCTTTGTCATCTTAACTTTAGATACTGGATACAATATGATTGATTTGTGTTAGCTTATCAACCTTTTGTAGGTGATCTAAATCAAGAAAATATTTTTTGATTATAAACATTTTTTGGAGATAATGATTTACCAATATAATTTCTACTAATTAAGTGGAGAGGGGGATGTTCATACCTTCCCAAGGGTATTTGCACATAAGTAAATATAACAAACCTAACTGGAACCCTGAATTCCAATTCTGAGGCATTATCCATCACACAACATGCTACCTTATAGCAGCTGATATTCCCAAGCAGTCACTCATATAGGTACTGACTAGGCTTGACATTACTTAACTTTGGTGATCTTGTGATAACCAGTGTTTAAATGTGATATGGCTCTAAAGCCTACAGATTCAGTTTGAGTGGAAGGCAAAAAAAAACAAAAAAAACAAGGCCAAATGTAAATAACATTCGAAAATGTTTTAAATGTGAATTTGAGTGTATGCAAGACCTGGTACAAAGATTATTCTTCCCTTTTATTGTAAGTGGAGAGACTCTGTTAACATTTAAAAACCTTTCAATTTTTTTTTTTTTTTACTGAGCTGAAAAATCAAACTGTAATAGTGACGGAGTATATAACTATATTAACTTTTACAGCAAGCAAATTTACCTTTTTCATATGCTTTATTGCAAAAGCTGAATTTTCAATAGATGAATTTACATTAAATTTGTTAGCATCACCTCTTGTCTCTTGAGGAAAGGATAATGAAAAACATTTGTATGCAAAAAAAAAAAAAAAAAAGCTTTACTTTCTTTTCCTCTACAGTCTATTACAGCATCATGACACCAATCTTGAAATCCCAGAAAAAGTTATAAAAAAAAAAAAATCTTTCAAGGGAGGTAATTATCTAAGTATTTACCGAAAAAGGGAGGTAATAATAAACTACCAGGTATATGCACATAAATAACTGTAGTGTACTGGGTTTTCTGAAATCTTTTAAAAGCATACCCTGAAGACTTTTTTATGAACCAATTCTAAGCAAAGCATCAGTGATGGAATGACATCAATCTATCAAGGTGTAGACATGGAAAAGAATTGAATCCCAGCGGCTAGATAAGAAAGAAAGCATTTATATTGAGAAATAAATCTCAAAATTGTTATTGGAAAATTCTCTGAACACCACTCACCTGTACAGTGCTGTTAGCAAGGTGAGTTAATCAAGTCATTGATACAGCCACTGGCAAAATCATAAGGTGCAACAAACTTACCTGCAAAAGAAAATGAAAGAAAAATTCTATTAAAAATTTTAAAAAGAAGACAATGTAGACCAAGGATACTGGACTGTTTTTTATTACAATATATTATTGTGTAAGAGTAGATCTAAAATATTCTACTGGTTAAAACTAGACAATCCAAAGTAAAATTGAATTTGCAGATAAATATGGTAATATAACATTTATCGGTTACATTTGCTCTCTAAATATATTATATATTAAAATTAATGGAAGCCTTAATAATAAAAAAGAAAATGCCAACATGAACATCAACTATGAACATGGCCACAATTTGATAACTGTGTTCAGAAAGTAAAATATCTCTGTAACACTAAAAACATACACACAATGAACACACTAAATTAAACTGAAAAAATAAAATCATCCTTGATAATGGCTAAAAGTATAGCCAAAAGTGCTCAGAATTATAAAACATTTGGACAGTTTCTGCACACTGTGTGCAAAAAGAAAACACTTGTTAAAACACAAGAAAAATTAAATAAAAGCTTAATTATAGTACCTTGTCTGTTGTCTTTAATGAAACATGCATAAATGAAGGTTTGCTACCTAAACACAATAAATATATACATATATATATATATATATATGAAGAAATATAGTCTAAAGGTGTGCTATATTTATGGAATAAAGTGCTCAATATCAGAGATAGAGCGTGTGTAAATATAAAAGTGAACATAGAAGTCAACACTTGGAGGCGGCAGTCTGTTTCATGCTATAGGATGAAACAGACTGTCGCCTCTAAGTGTTGACTTTTATGTTCACTTTTATATATATATATATATATATATATATATATATATATATATATATATATAAAATAATAAAAAGGCTTAAACACTAATATTCCATGGTCATAATTTATTCCATTGGAATCGTAAATACGATCCAATTCATCAGACCTACAAATTCAATTTTTGAATCTGTAGGTCTGATGAATTGGATCGTATTTACGATTCCAATGGAATAAATTATGACCATGGAATATTAGTGTTTAAGCCTTTTTATTATATCCTTACTCTGTCCTGGACATTGAGTTCTACCTGGATTTTATCCTCTCGGAATTTTTTTATTCTAAAATATACATGTGCATATATGCACCTGTGGATTTTGCATATATATGTATATTTACCACTAATATTATCTATCTATATATATATATATATATATAAAAGAGAGAGAGAGGGATTGTGTGTGTGTGTATATATATATATAATACACAGGTGTGTTTGTGTGTGTGTGTGTGTGTAAGTGCTTATTTCATTCTTAAATATATTGGCAAACTGTTTAAAAAAGTATCAGTAGTTCTTGCTAGTAAAATAAATTAGCAAGAAAAATAGTCTAATTTTTGTTTATGTTTTGTTCTATCTTGATTTAGAGATTTCTGCTCAATAACTCATGATTACAAAGCTGTATTTGTTCAGCGTCATCACTGAAACGTTTTTCAGATGATATATTGTTAAAAAAAAAAAAAATGAACTCATTCAATCATTACAAAATAATGTCAATAGAATACAATTGACTGATAATATTTATCATATTTCTGCATGGTTGATTATTTAGAGCAAAAAGAAAGAAAAATTATTAACCTATATCCTCCCAATGTCAGTTTTAATTAAAGTCATCATTTCTTTTCAGATACTATGACCATTTTACTTAAAGTTCATATTTTCTTGACCTCAAATAAAAACTTGGACATTTTCCAACCTACTTCAGTGAAATTTTAATTTTCCAAAGTTATAAGTTATTATAATTAAGAAATATGGAAAATGGTGCCACCAGGAGTATAGCGGCTAAAAAAGATCCATTCTTTGTAATCATAGATGACTGAAGAATAGAACTTCAGGATTTACAGGTCATAAATCTCTTGTAGCCGTTCTCATTGTATTGTTGATATAATTCAATGATATTGTTAATTAAAAATAGAATAAAATATTGGGAGTTCATTAGACTTTCAAATGTGTGCTTTTGTTAACAGAATCAAATAATTATTGATTCTGCGTATGATAATTATAATTTGACTAATTAAAACTTGAAACAAGAAGTATGAAATGTTAACTGTCAGAATAGAATCAGTTATCTTGTAAAGTTCTGAATAGCATTCATCCCATCAAATTGAGGTTGCCATACCAAATTAACTCTTCTGTACAAAAGAGCTCTAGCCATTGACTCAACATGTCAGTTAAAATCTTCCCGATTTAAATAAGCTTTGGATTTGGCCTCGGATAGTCAATCAACTTTAACCTCAGTTTCTTTCCTTTAGGCAAATCTGCATTTCAAAAGAGCCAACATTCTTGAACTGGTTGCCTTGCATTTTTAGGATTGTGAATCAGAGAAGAAGATGGTTGCCATTATATCAGAAAGAAGCTATCTTGAGTCATTTTATTTGATCAGCTTATTTTAGAGACAATTTTTTATTAAGACCAAAGAAATTTAATAAAAAATGGTTTTAAAAGAAATAGGCTCAGTATTCTCTGATTTTTAATACGCATATTAATATGTCAATATGTTTATATACTGATGTCCTGATTTGATCATAAATTCATGTAGCAGTGTTCTAACATGACCGTATATTCATGTAGCAGTGTCCTAATGTAACCATACATTCATGTAGGGGTGTCATAACATCAACATACACTCATGTAGTGGTGTCATAATGTGACTGTACACTCATGTAGCAGTATCATAACGTGACCGTACACTCATGTAGCAGTGTCATAACGTGACCGTACACTCATGTAGCAGTGTCATAACGTGACCGTACACTCATGTAGCAGTGTCATAACGTGACCGTACACTCATGTAGCAGTATCATAACATGACCGTACACTCATGTAGCAGTATCATAACATGACCGTATGCTAATGTAGCAGTGTCATAACGTGTTGCCATGCAGTTTTAAGATTAGGATTGTGAATCAGGGAAGGTGGTTGCCATTAAATCAGAAAGAAGCCATTTTGAGTTTTATTATATTCAATAAGCTTTTTTAGAGAATTTTTTTTTTTTATTAAGAACAAAGAAATTTAGTAAACAATAGTTTTAAAATAAATAAGTTCAGTATTCTTGGATTTTTGTAATAAGTTTATATACTAATGTTCTAACATGTCCATACATTCATGTAGCAGTGTCTTAATGTGATATTATATTTGTAAACTGAGTTTCTAATGTGAGCAAACATGAATGTCATTGTATTTTTCATTTTGAACCAATTAATAAATACTGAAGAAATATATAAGAAAGCAATAAGATAAAACTACGAAGCATATGAATCCTAATAAGGCCTTTAAAATACTGACCAAGAAACATTTAAAATACAAAATGTCACCTAAATCATATTTTAAAAAAATATGCAGTAAACAGAAAGGAAGTAAATTATGTAATTTGTTAGAAAAACAATGAAAGTAAAAGAGCTATTGAAATCCAGTTGCATGCATATTTTGTTAAGAGAACTTAAAAAGTGCATGAATTTTACTCATTGCATATTCCTGGAATATTTGGTTCAAGAGACATCACTTTAATGTTCTAAATCAATAAGCAAAATATACATTTATATTTATCACAGTTGTCTCACTGAAAAGCAATAAAAACATTTTTTTTTTAATGGGCTTGACACTATATTGTACACTTTTATGGAGAGCAATATTTTTAGAACGTCAGGACATACATGTGTCTATACACACCAATATTTATACATGTGAGTTTGGGAATAGAATAAAAGAATACGAAAATTGATTATGAAATCAAATAAATCTAAAATAGCAAAATATCAAATCACAATTTACCACAGAAATATATTATTATAAAGATGCAAAGGAAGTAAATCATTTTTGAAGAAAATCTTTAAAATGCCGTGTCTAATCAGTAAACATACTTTCAAGTAAGTGTGTATGTAGGGAGGGGGGAAGATGTTATTTAATTTTCATAAGTATACAAAGGAGAGAGAGAGAGAGGGATAGAGAGAGAGTGTGTGTGTATATATATATATATATATATATATATATAGATGGATAGATAGAGAGAGTGTGTGTGTATTATATATATATATATATATGAATTAAAATTAATGAGATCCATGTATATGAGATAAATCATTTAGATCTAATTAATTGTAATTCAGTTATATGCTCTATAATAAAAATTATATTGGATTACTTACCAATGGATTTTTTTACCTGGTGTGTATGTATGTATGTATATATATATATATATATATATATATATATATATATAGTGAGAGTGTGTGTGTGTGTGTGTGTGTATATATATAGTGAGAGAGAGAAGTGGGGACGGAGACAGAATGTAGGCAGTGTGTAGAGAATGAGAGAGAGAGAATGTAGTGAGAGTGATAGGGAGAGAGTATAGAGAAAGGGAAAGAAGTGTGTAGAAGGAACAAAGGAAAAAGTTGTGATCAAAAATTATCAAATGCTTTATATATTTATTTACCCAAATTTGTTTGTGCCTATCTCTGGGATATTCTGAGCTGACTATTGTAAACTTTCCATATCTACCTGTACATGTTGGTCTATCTTTATATGTTTATCTATCAATCAGTTAATCTACAGATAAATATACTGAATATATATATATAGATATATATGATTTTGTCTTAATATTCAAAACTTTGAGGAGAAATATTACGTATTAAAAATAACACAAATAAAAGTAATTTCTATTCTGATTTATAGCACCAATTTTTACATTGCTCTGGTGATAGAAAATATGCTATATGAGTTGGTACAAGACAGTCACCAAGTAAATTAATTACTGACCAGTATTCTATTTGCTGGCAATGAAAATTTAGAAATGTTATGTTTTGTCCTATTCCTTCCTGAGTAAGTGTTTATTTTTTTTTTCTTTAATTAAGCCAATGTTTAACTTGAGAAAACTGAGTGAAGTTCACAGCAGACGTTAAATGAAACATGCATACAATCGGTTACTAAAGATGCACGTGAAATAGTTATCTCATTGTTTCACTTCAGAAAGTACCAAACTATTTCTGTCATTTATCTTTACAAGAGTCAGATTAAAACAAAAATAGAGTATTGTTCTCATGCCTGGAGTTTCCCAATCCTCACTTTCCAACCTTGATAGAGTTCAAAATCATTTAAATGGTCTTATTTTACCCATCAGCCTCTGGTTCCTAACTTTATTGTTAAAAAAATTTCAGATATAAAAGAAGAGAGATCCTGCTGCTAAAAAATGTTAATCTCACAAGCTTTATGACAAATTTGAATTATGCTATAAGAATGATATCAGAAAAAAACCACAAAAAACAAGGATGCTTGTCGTAACAATCCACCATAATGAGCACACTCATGTTGAAGCAATTCTAAAACAGTTCTAGTGATCCAAGGTGGAAGATGGTTGGAGTGAAGAAACAAATTAGACACTGTTTTGAGAAATGACCACAGATTTATTTTCATTTACAAGATATGAAAATGTCTCTGGTACAGTCATATAATGAATGCATGGTGTGCAAAGTTTTAGTTGGGAGCATGAAAATGGAGTATACTTAACCTGGCTGACTGTTGGCTATCAGCTTGGGCTTGTCACATTGATAGTGGAGTCTGTATATTTCTGTGATCACATGAGCTTGTTTTCATGGCTTAATGGTCAGATGAGCAGCCAGTTGTGCTCTCAGGTAGCCTCTATGGTTATTGTGTGAGTAGATATATGTGTGTAAAGTATCTTACTCTGTTCTCTCTCTCTGGTTTCTCTTACAGCCTATATCAGGCAAATGCACAGGCATAGTTGTAGATATCTGTGGCAATTGAGAGTTACATCGATAATGGCCAGAATTCTGGTATATTTGTTTTTATAGTTGTTTTGAGTAGAGTGCAGCATGTGTGCGATTTAACTAAATCAAAACTGGTGTTTGGTTTGGTTTATTTTGTTTTACGGCATATCAACCTCAATGGGTTATTTAATGCTTACAACATTTTTAGGATAGATTTGTATGAATAGAATATGTATTCTTTGGTTTAGATTGGTTTGGTTTATTTTGACTAACGGCGTATCAACCTCAATGTGTTATTTAATGCCGACAACATTTTTTATTGATTGTAATATTTTGTTTTGTCAAAAATCTATTTCTGGTAATATATTTCCTTCAAAATTGTATTGCTGGTAATAATTTTTTTCAAAAAAGTATTGCTGGTAATAGTTAACTATTTGCCCATAGCTGGTACCCTAACTGGTGCTACCATCCTGTGTCAGGGTGGACCTAGGAACACCAGCAATTAAGAGGTGGTTCCACGCTTCTCAAAACCTCCTGATCAGAGGCCTTGCTGCTGGATGTAGTTTAACGTCTTACTCAGGACACGGATGTAGTTTAACGTCTTACCCAGGACACGGATGTAGTTTAATGTCTTACCTAGGATGATCAAAACTGGTGTGTAGTTAGAGATGTTTTCTAATAATTGTATAAATTTGGCTTTAAAGTTTTATCTCTCTAAGTGTAAATTGTGTTTTTCTGATACAACAGAATGTACTTGCTGAAACGGTAATTAAAACATAAAAGATAAGTATAGGAACAGTGTTAGGCAGGCTGGAAAGCAAACCAGCCAAAACATTGAAGATGAAGATATCAGTCAGAATAATTCATAGAATAAAAGCAGTTGTTTTGCAGAAGGCTGAAGGGGTGAAATTTGGCTTTGTAAAAATATTTAAGTCATCCACAAAGAAAACGAAATAAAGCAACTAAGGTGAAGATACAACATTTTTATAATCAAGAAATTGTTGGCAATTTTATAAAAAATTGTTGTTTTTAGTTCAGTTTCTCCTTATGAAAATAGTTTATTCATACAAAACAAAAGACTAGATACATGAAATGTTTTTACTGTCTCCTCTTACTACAGTCAATCAGATTTTTACTTGGATTGTTACTCTGACTGGCAACATGATACATTGTTTTTTATTTATACATCATGCATGGGTATCATTAAACACAGGAATATGTGCAAATATTGGACAGAAAAATGCTTATCTCTATTTGAGTGTGGGTCATTTGAAGGGTAGAACATATAGCAAGAAATGCATAAATGCTAAAACTTTGTGGATTAATAATTTGATATACATATACATATTAAATGCTGTATAAATTTTATCTTTCTCCAGAAATTATAATTAAATTTTATTTTTTTAAGTTCGTAAGTTCAGATCAGGCTTAGATCTGCTACTGGTAATGTGTTACCCAATCCAACCTGCTGCTTGAATGAGTGGTTGGCATCTAAACCAGCTCCCCCACTAGCTTTCCTGCTGGTGAGGAGCTTGGTATGTCACTCCCACAAGATTAAAAACATAACCTGTCTTCCGAGAGGAGTCAACAGCCAACATATATATATATATATATATATATAATTAGAATGGGGTCTCAAGCCTTGAATGGCAACCTTCCTAGAGAGACTTGATAAAGACACTTTATGTACTTTGACTACTGTGAGTTCACTGTCAGGAAGAGCATCTGACCTCGTAAAACCTTGCCTCAAATCATGACAAATCCTTTGTCAGGCAGGCAAGACCCAGCTTGCTTTGTGAAAGATTAATCCTGGTCCTGCCACAAAAAAAAAAAAAAAAAAAAAAAAAAATCACAGATATATATATATATATATATATATATATATATATGTATGTATATATGTGTATCCAATCAGTTAGGATACTATATCTTAATAATTTTCCATAAAAGATTTTAATTTTGTTTGAAATTAACACATTATGTTCTAATGATATTCCTGATAATCTCTTGAATTTTTTCATTTTAGCAAATTTTAATTTATAAAGATTTTTATAGTTTTACTACAGTTCATTTCAGATTTTAAATCAATCAAACATCACTACTAGAATTGTAAAAATGATGCTGGCAAAAAGATGAAGAAATAACCTTGACATATGCTTGTCAATAAATTTCAGTATTTCACAAGGAACCATCTAAGTGCAACTTGGTCAATTCTTACACTAACATCTTTGGACAAAATGGAGTTTATCCAACTTTACAAAGAGAGAGAATCAGCAACAACTATAGACTGGCAGTGTCTGGAAGGTGTAGGGGTGCAATGTCTGATAGAATCCTGCATTCTGGAAAGCAAGCCAGGATTCTGGATTACTTTGGGTGAATGAATTCCAGGTGAATGATTTCATATTGATACACCTTCAAAGAATTTTGAGAGATGCTGTGCAAAAATGCCAAGAGTGTTATTAGCATTGGTAGGGCTTACTTACGATCTGATTGTGTCAGAAAGGTTTTGGAGAAACAGGCTTTTTCAAGCGTGCACTCTCATCACAGATTTTATGCGAGTGTGAAACTGACAGTGAAGGGCGTGAAGAAACATTTGAGAAAATGAAGTTATAGATTCCTCTGTGAGAAGGTTGGTACAGTTATCACTTGCGTATATTGGCAACAAAGAGAAGAATATTATAGATGGTAAGTTATGAATATATTAGGTTGAGTCATAAATAATATCTGCTTTTATTTATCAACTTAATTCTTCAAAAAAAATAAAAGAAAAAAGTATAATTTAATTTTATATTCACTAATATTTAGAAAAAATTGTTACCACTTATCAGGCAGCTCTTTGATATCTTGAGTATAATACTGCAGATTTTGATACGAAAATGTTTTTAAATACTTGAATATGATTTTCATTAGACAAAATATTTTGTATGGGTTAAAAACAAAAAGGTAATAATCTGTTAGTACAACAGCATGTGAATATAGCATTGTCATAAAAAAGAACAGCAGTTTTCCTATTGATAAGTACAGGGCACTTTTCAACCAAACTTATAGACACGTTGTGGCTGCTGGATCTATAAATGTGCATTTAGTGTCTCATTGCATTTTGACAACTCTAAGTGAATAATGTTCTTATGATCCCACACACATTCACAGCATTGACATTCTTCAATGGAGCTCAGAATTGGCGTTCGGTTATGAAGATTTATAGATATCGTTGTATGTAATACCATTTTTCACGTTATATTTAAGGAATGGGTAGTTGATCATATATTTGTTATTACAATTAGTTCCCCAAAATGGTATGAGTCAATTCCTCCCACCAGCTATGAGTTAAATAATAGGACGTGTAAATGAAAAAAAATAATTATTCTCTAAATAATTTTTTATGCAATATTCACTCGCAAAAATAAATTCTTACAAACCAAAATGTTTAAAAAAAAAAAAAAAGATTCAGTTTAAAATAACCCATAAAAGGTTGATAAGCCATAAAAAAAATAAACAAAATCAATACTCAAAATGAAAATTGCACGACAAAAACCTAATAGAAGTTAGTAGTATCAAGGTGAGGAAAATGGTAGCAGAATTTACCTGGATTAATACTGAAAAAATTTGCAACTTTTTGAAGAGCAAGAGTAGAACAAAAATAAAGAAAGCAATAATTTAATTTCTTGAAACATGAAAAAAGCTTTTAGTAAAATATGTTTCAGGTGTAAATGAGTTTTTGTTTTTTATTTTGCATGGGGGTGGATTATTTATCATAGAAAATATTCTGATAACAGCTCTATAAATTGTATGATCATTAGGTATTTTTTATTGAATGAAGTAATTTTTATAGGAGCTGACTTTTCTTGTAACAAGAGGGAGAAAAACGAAATGGTTACATATAAAAATAAGCACATTTTTTTTTTTTTATCCAGACAGTTATTTTTCACCACTATATACAAGAGGTTACCGAAGAGTCCTGAGAATTTAACGATAACCAGTAAAGCAAAGTAAAAAACCAGTTGCACATTTCAGAAAATTCCCTTAAATTTATATATAGTGATCTTACAAAACTTGCTACTAACAAAGAATAGCAGTGAAAAAGCTGTACTACATTTGGTTTGTATACTGCAAATTCCATACAACTTTCGCTAGAGGATTTGGAGAGACCAAATCAAACAGGTGCAAGAATTTAGATATCTGGGGAGTGTATTAACAGGGGATGGAAAGTGCAACACTAAAATCCATTGAGATAGTGAAATATGCCTTCCAGAAGCTAAGAAAAGTATTACGAAACAGAAAAATATGTGAATGATAGACAATCTAGTCACAGATGAAGAGACTTGAAACAAAGGAAACAGGGTTCTACAGAAAAATGCCGAGAATACCATGGCCCAAACATGTGAGCAAAGACAACAAAAAGAACACTTCTACTTAAAATCAAGAACAGATAGTTAAAATTGAAATTTCTGGGACACATAATGTGGCAAGAGGGTTTGGAAAATGTGATACTCCTAAGGCATGAGGAAAAAGGTGAAAAAGGACTGTGAATATTACAAAATCCAATAATAGGTTCTTACCAGGTACACGTAGACATTTTGTAGAATAGATATCATTTGTGTTTGAGAAAATGAGGTTGATGGATTGCAAGAGCTGTCTTTTGCTGTTGCTTATTTCAAGAATAGAATCATTGCAGGGAAATAAGTGATAAATTGATGATATCTGAAAAGGTAGACATCTAACACCTGAAAAGGATGCTCATAAGTTCTGTGCAAAACTAATTCTTTATGAAGATAATCCAAAGTGGACATTTCTAGGTTTTAGTTGCAAATGATAAATTGCCTGTCTGTCCAAATTTCTGAGATGAAGAATTTTTTATTAATTTCTGCGATTAAGAATTAAGTGTTAATCTGTTTAGACAAGTGTCCTCTTGCCGATTCTGTGTTTCAGCCATTGTAGATTCCTGCTTTCAAGTGTCTGTCATATCCTGTAAGCTGAGAATAGAGAATTGAACACTTTAACTAGTTTTATATGCCTGCTTGTAAGAATGAAACTTTCTATGTTTGAAATGAATAAAGAGCTTCATTTGGAATTTTCAGAAGTTTCATTATCAGAAGTCCCATGCCAGGGTGTTGTTAGATGGCTGCTGTGCAGCTGGGCCCTTGACTAGTTGTCTCTACATGTCTCAGTAGGTATCCATATATAGCATTTCTTGGGTAAAGTATATTTGATAGAGCCCACCTTTCTCCAGGGAAAATCATAGCTGGATATGCTCTGATTTGAAGGCTCACTTTGGTCATGGACACACAGATGTTGACTTCAGCTTCTCAGAACATTACATAATACCAATAAGTCCAGATGGTTCACTAGTTGAAGGATTATTATAACAAAAAACATAACTAGTTTGAGTAGAATAACTATATATAATAACGGTATATATAATATAATATAATAACGGTATATATAATAATGATGCTTGATTTTTCTGTGCTTCTTCAGTTGAAACTTGTCATTGCTAAAGCAAATAGAAAAAAATTAATAGTTGATCCTGTCCCAATTTGAATGTATGATCTGCAGGCAAATGATATATCCAATATGCCATTATCCTACTGCTTTAACAGTTTGATAAAATTAACTTATAAATGCTAATTTTAGGTAGAGTGAAAAGATATTACAATCATCTGAAAAGGAAAAAAAAAAGATGATGATGCCCACTCTTTTATTTTAAGAGTTAAGATCAGTGTTTCTCAAACATTTTAATCGACAGCACACCTTGGAACAAGTGAAAATATTATGGCACAGCAAAATTTTTAAAGGGTATACATTTAAATGTCATGAAATAAAACCATAGAATTTTTTAAAATATACGCACAAATATGAACTTTATTTCAATGTTTCTATTTAAACATTTGTGCAGCATATTTAGTGTGAAACATGTGCTTGGCATTTTTTCGTGATCTCTTCATTGTTTGATAAGCAGACTAATTTCTTCTTCAGTTGAGGGTAGTCTTTCTCGCTACTTATATTTTGTTATTTGGGATTAAGGAGCCTAATTCACATATATAAATAGAAAATTGCAATAGATCTGATAAAGCCTTTTTAGCTAATGTGGGATAAAAAATTTAATACTTATTCATTTATTCAAATACTAATGCCATACCATTACTATTTCCACATACACACACACACACATATATATATATATATATATATATATATACACACACAAAAAATATATATACACAGAGATAGAGACACACACACACATATATATATATATATATATATATATATATACACACAGATATATAGATACATATATGTATACGTATGTATGTATGTATGTATGTATGTATGCCATAATGGCAGTTGAGAATCATTGGTATAGACTGAGGCATAATGTCTGCAAGAGACCCTGATCTTCGGCAGAAGTCCCAATATATGCATAAGAAATTCTACTGTTATATTTTCTTACACAGCTACCTTTTTTTTTTTAAATACCAGGTCTCTCCAAAAACGTATATGATCATGACTCTTCACAAGTGCCATTTTATTATTATCTGCAAATTTCTATGCATTCTTGGGAAAGACAGAATTAGAATTTAGTGTTTTTCATCTCAGACTGTAAACTGCTATATGTTAAAGATTTGTTTATTAACAATGTCCCCTTCTGAATGAGTATATTTATATTATATGTGGATATACAGATGGGTAATTTTCTGTTTAATGAAATGAAGGCCATATGATTTTAACCACCCTTAATAAAGTAGGTAATTTTAACTGGTTATTGTTGTACACCGACATGTAACCATTTCCACACAGTAATCCAGTCATCCTAACATATTTTAACTTCTATTTCCCTTTTAAGGAAAAAAAAAAGATGATGATGCCCACTCTTTTATTTTAAGAGTTAAGATCAAAAAGTAAAGATTTTTCCTTCTTTGATTCTGACCTAGATTTGAACCGAGCTGAACACAGAAAAATGCATAAACAGTTCTTTCTTAAAAAGATCAATACACATCCCAATATGTTTTCATGCAGTCAGAATTTTTTATTTTTTTTGTCAAAGTGCAACCTTTTTGTTTTACAGAAACCAGGAGATAATGTATCAAAGAATAGTATAAGAGAGAATACATTAGGAAACGGATTGACTTGTTTGCTATCCTCCAGGTAAGTCTGATTAGAAACACACTGTTCTATTATTAGGAATAATACCAAAATGAAGACAGGAAGAACATTTGTAAAAACAATTTCAGGTAACAAAAAATGAAATTCCTGTAATTAATCAAATTTTTTTTTCCCTACCACCAGAAAAAAAATCTACCATGCCTCCATGCATTGAATATTGCTGCCATATCTGGTCTGATGCTCCTGTTATATATCTCTAGATTCTCGACAATACCAAAAAATGGTTTTTAATGTAATCGATCCTGATCTGGCATATCTACTTCAGTCATTTTCCCCACTGCCATGATGTATCTTTACTCTGCCTTTAATATTTTCATGTTAATTGTTCTGAGGAGCTTTCCCTACTTCATACTTCAACTGCATGAATTTAAGCAGATTAAGATTTAAGATCTAGATTGGCAACTAAGTCTCATTTCTCATCTGGAAAATACTTCTGGTTTCTTGCTTCCTTACCAACTTCAAAAATTTAAAAGCAACACCAATTTGAGATCTTTTTTCTTCCTGAATCCTGTATTTATATTTTTGTGCTGTTTAATTTTCATTGGTTTATCAGGTTTAACATACATATAACTTGTTAGACAAAAGCTTAGTATAAATTATGGCATTCCAAATTCAAGGAGAGATGACATGTCCTTTCAAAACTCTAAGAAAAAAAACGGATTCCAAACCGAACTGAAAAAACAATTATTGTTTTGTGTATGTAAGTGTATCATAATGCTAGTTTGTCTACGTTAGATTCAGATAAAATGAAGCCTGATTAACCAATGAAAATCAAACAAGGCAAAAATAAAAAAAATAACAGAATTTCTTTTTTTTTTTAACATCTTGATGCTTTAATGAAAGTGAAACATGTTAGACTGATGAACATTTCTTCTTTATATATATATATATATATATATATATATATATAAAGAAATATAGTCTCAAGATGTGCTATATTTATGGGATAAAGTGCTCAATATCAGAGATAGAGTGTGTGTAAATATAACAGTGCACATAGAAATCAACACTTAGAGGCAGTGTAAATGTTGACTTCTATGTTCACTTTTATATATATATATATATATATATATATATATATAAATATTTATTTATATATATATTTATATAAATAGACTGATTAACGAAATTTGATGAATAAAAGCCAACAAAATTATAATATTAGCAATAAGATTGATATTTATTACATATTAGTAAGCCTTTTAACTAAATTGAAGCATGAAGAGAAAGATTTTTACATATTATAAAAGCACACTTGGACCATCTTTCATTTTAATTTTATATATACATACATACATACATACACATACATATAATTAAAATGGATGAGTAATGTATTTTGAAATATGTGTAAAGATTGAGACATGCATATTGGCAATTTTGGGCAAGACACATAAGTATGGTGCCATGAGGGTCATATACAACATGTGGCTAAAGATTTGGAGATTTTGAACTGCCATAGTAATTCCCAGGAATTAGAGTGACTAAGTGCCAGTAATGTCATTTAGTCTGAGTTAATAGCAGAAAACTAAATGCTTCTTTCTTTTGAAATATGCCTCATAAGTGCCTGTAGATGATCACCTGCAAAGCCAAAACTGAAAATTTACTGCTGGCAGATTTGCAGACTACAAAGTCTCCATTTGAGCCCAGGCTGGAAATATATGATCCTCTGTACAGAGAGAGATTCTTGTAGACTTTGTTTTTGGCAATCTTAGCTCCGAGGAGGACAAAAAAAAATGTGGGTCCTTTTCTCAGAGTTTAAACAAAATACAGTCATAGCAAATATTAAAAAGAATTTACTGCTGTACTGATTTAATCTTGTACTTTTTTTTGCATGTAATACCTTTATATAAATTCGATTTTATTTTGGTAAAGGGAACTTATAAACTATCTATTTGAGACTAAATACGGACATTTTTGCTACCAAGATACAGACAATTTGGAATTCTTATAAGCTCATATGAATTTTTTTTTTGTTGGTTTCACCCAATGCAAGGCAGTAAAACCACTAATTCACAAGGGTTTACAGGGTGTTGAAGAATTAAGAACAAAAACATTAATAATGAGAGGAAAGTGTAATAGAATAATCAGGAGGACAGTAGATAGTGATTGATATTGGATTTAAATTTTTGCAGATTAATGTTGGTGAGAAAGCATGGAGCTGAAAATGAGTTTCACAAGTGAGAAGTGTAAGAAAAGAAACTCTTAGCATAGAATTTACGGTTACATCTAGCCAGTTCAGTAGTAAATTGATGAGATCTAGATGTCAGTCTAGTACTGTGCTTAAATTTTTAAAGTCTAGGTACCATAATGAAGAGCTCATCTAAACAATTACTATGAAAGTATTTATAGAAAAGTTACAGAAAGGTAACCTTACAGCAATGGGAAAGTGAGTGGAGCTGAGGTGCTAGATCAGGACCAATAATATTGCTGATTCTTCTTTGGATTTTATCAAGAAGCTCAAGGAAAATAGTAGGGGCACCAAACCATATGTGGTAGCAATATTCTAAGTATGGACGAATAGTAGACTTGTAGATATGTATGATAGATTCTAGAGAGAAAAATTGTCTTGCCTGACACAGTGAACCAACTTTCTTAGTATCTGACCTATCAAAGGATTTGAAAAAACAAAAGAAATCTATTAAAAAGCAACAAAATTTACCCATTATTGGCAAACAGTTACCCACAACTTGAAAAAACCCTGGTGTATTATACTTTCATGTCTGTGACTTGCCTATACAAGATATGACCAAACATTAAAGATTTCTTTTATGTATAAGCCCCTCATGTTACAGGTGAAACATTTGGTAACACAACTTACATTTTCTGGGTCACTTCGATGTGGTGCAATGTTTAGCAAACTTATCTCATTAAATCAATTAAAACTGAAAGTAATTTTGATCCTCACTGGGTGCCTCATACTTTCAATCATGTGCCACATCTAAGCTACACTTAGAAAAATTGCCATACTTACATTTTCTGCTATATATCTTGAGATTGATTGATTCATTTTCTATAGTTTATCAACCCTTTGCAGGTTATTTAAAGCCAGGAAATATTTTTAGGTATTCTCAAGCTGTCATCCATCTAGGTACTGACCAGGCTCAACATTGCTTAACTTCTTTGATCATAAGTGATGTGGTCAAAGAAGCTATGTATCTAGAGATTCTTGATAAAATCTGCCACACCAAAAAAAAAATAAAAAAATAAACATGAATATTATGGGTATCTCTACTTTAGTAAATTTCTCACTATTGTAACATAGCTTCCCTGCACCTTTTTGGCAAATAATTTTATGGTAATTGTTTTGATGAGCTTTCCTTTTTTGCACCATGATTTCATGAATTTAGGCTAGATTGGCTACTAGGCTGCATACTGTTGAAATTTCTTGTTGCAAACTTCTGGTTCCCAGACTTCATGAGTTCAAGCGCCCTACGAGGCTGGCATCCCACTCTGATCCTTTCACTGTAGAAACTCCTAAATGTAGCCGTCTCTTCTACTCCAATAGCTTCATATCTCGCACATCTCGCCTATGGAACTCCCTTCACTATTCCAGTTTCCTTGAGAGCTATATCTCCAACTATTCAAATGTAATGTCAATCAACATCTCCAGTTGCCTTGATCTATCCACTATCCCTCTCCTCATCCTTTCCTCTATCACTCCTATCTGATCTTGCTCCAAATCTTCTGTACTGTAAGCCCTTGCATCCTAGTGGTTTCCCGCCTTACTTGGGGTGAAAAGCTTAAAAAAAAAAAAAAAAGTTTGATTTAAATAGTTACTTCTCTCATGCTTTTCATTTATGGAACTCTCTTCCAGCTTCCTGCCAATTACAAGCTTCAAACATTTAAATGCAATGTCAATCGTCATCTTCCATCTCCCTGAATCTTGTTCTTTTATTGTTTTCTGTTCCTTTCAATCCCAGTAAACTCTTGAATCTTAGATGCTTTTATCACCCTGCTTGGGGTGAAATGATAATAGCCAGACTATTAGGTTGGTGCAAAAATAATGACATAATAATGTCGTTTTTTTACGTTAAAAAATACGTCAAAAAACGACATTATTACGTCATTATTTTTGCACCAACCTAATAATTTCCTCATTTTTGTTATTATCACGTTTCAGGTGTTGGGAATCCTGCCTTTTTCAGGTGTCTGATGATCCAGATATCTTTATTTATTTAATCATTGTAATAGGTTGTTCTCATTCCACTGTACATGTCTTGAGATTTTTTTTTTTTTAGTACTGCTCAGTTATTGCCTGCTATGTTTCCCTTGTATCTATCGGTCCGTACTTTACAATAGCCCAGAGGAATATGTTATTAGTTCATGCATTTGGTGTCATAGTGATTTAGAGTTCAATCTCTGGGCTGAGTAGTAGAAACTCAGAGTCAGTGGAAACAAGATTAGCACTAACTGAGTAGTACTAATGAAGAACAAGATATCACAAGATATGTACAAGTATTGTCGCAGTGGCTTTAATGCATTGCTTGGGATGAACTTAATTGAAAAAAAAAAAAAAAATAGATTAACAAAAAATTACCTGGAAGTTACCTGGATTAAAAGTCACCTGCAGGATGCCAGAGGGCACAATGATTGAAATGTTATATTAAACCATTAACTGCCAAATTTTTTAATGCGCATTTTTGACCCAGACAAGTGTCTTAGGAGTTTATTTATTCCTTATGTTTAATTTCAGTAGTTACCATTGTCGTTTTTATAGAAACTAGAACATCAAATATATATGTGTATAAAACATCAAAAAAATAATATTAATTAGAAATAAAAAAAATACTTTTCAAAATAGTCATCATTTTTCTACTCGTGAAATGTAAAATTACGACAGAAAGTGTCTTCTTACGGCAAATAATAAAAACTTTAAAGGCTAAGTGTTGTAAAATATACCTCTACAAATGCAATGTATGTAAGCAATTCAATGTAAATACAAGGAATAACATGCAGTGAGTTTAATTTTAACAGATCCCCAAATGGAGCTCATGGGTCAAAAGATGAGAATATCAGTTTAAATGTAATTTCTCATACCAGAAATTCATTCTTTTTTTCATGTTTTTATGATATTTGCTGTTTTTGCTATAAGCTTAACATTATATAGACAATAAAATTTTGTATCTTAGATAAAGTACTTATGATATTTCTCAGACGTTTTCATCTTTATGCATGACTGTACATACTATTAGCTACTCCCTGTACATAGTTGTTTCCTAAAACACCACAAACTTAACAGCACTCTGGAGGTTTCTGTGCTCAGTCAAGCGGTAGCAGACCATAAGGACATTCCATAACTGGAAAACAGCATTGCTAATGTTTTAGTTTATATTCCAGAAAAATTGGAATCATAGTTGATCTCTTCAAGTATATGTAGCCAGGAATTTTACTTTTGGGTTTTGGGGATATTTTATTTTTTAGGACAATATTCATCAGCAGAGCCACATCTTGTTTTCTCTCTACCACCTTTGTGACATATTTGTTATGTTTTCACTGCCTTATAGGCATGTAGACATATTAAAGCAATCACCATTTTCTGATTTTAAAATTCAATCCCTTAATATCTTAATACTTGAAAAGGCAACAGAATATATACCACTACTTTTCCCAAGAACAATCTTGGCAATTCAAAAAGATGAAAGTAAATGAAGCTGTGGATAACTCTGATTGTAAAAGAATGTTACTTCTAGAGGAAGGCAACCATGTCTATCCACAGATTCCTTTTCTTTATTATCGGTGAATTGCTGTGCATTCTTAGGAACGATAGATTTCCCATTGCTCTCTCCAGGTTCTAGAATCCAGAGTTTCCTTCTCCAAGACTGATTGCTAACTAAGGCTAGAGAGTCAAGACTATACAAATGTTTAAACAGCTGAGAGGAGAAGAGATGCATGCATTTCTGAAGAGTATTTGTATAAACATGAATGCTACAGACTAGTCCGGAATTTGAACTTGGCTTGCTGCTTCAACTTTCTATGCTGATTCCCGCTATCTGGACATCCTAGGACAAGAATACTAATCCAGGGAACTCATGGAACTAGGATAATTATACATCGCAGAATATCACCATGTGTTTAATGTGCTAAATTTGTTAACTGCCAATAATGTAATTTAGAATGGAACATTATGGGTTACTCAGGGATGAGTAATGTTAAGTGTACTTAAATTGATATGTGACTTTCGTTTCATAAAGAAAATTCCTAAGTGGAAAGAGAATGAATGAAGGTGAACAAATGAGAGAGAGAAAAAGAAAGCGCGTGTGTGAGAGAGAGAGAGAGAAGAAAAGAAAGCGCGTGTGTGAGAGAGAGAGAGAGAAGAAAAGAAAGCGCGTGTGTGAGAGAGAGAGAGAGAAGAAAAGAAAGCGCGCGTGTGTGAGAGAGAGAGAGAGAGAAGAAAAGAAAGCGCGCGTGTGTGAGAGAGAGAGAGAGAGAAGAAAAGAAAGCGCGCGTGTGTGAGAGAGAGAGAGAGAGAAGAAAAGAAAGCGCGTGTGTGAGAGAGAGAGAGAGAGAAAAAGAAAGCGCGTGTGTGTGAGAGAGAGAGACAGAAAAAGAAAGCGCGCGCGTGTGTGTGTGTGAGAGAGAGAGAGAAAACGAAAGGGAAAGAGAGAGAGAGAGAAAACGAAAGGGAAAGAGAGAGAGAGAGAAAACGAAAGGGAAAGAGAGAGAGAGAGAAAACGAAAGGGAAAGAGAGAGAGAGAGAAAACGAAAGGGAAAGAGAGAGAGAGAGAAAACGAAAGGGAAAGAGAGAGAGAGAGAAAACGAAAGGGAAAGAGAGAGAGAAAACGAAAGGGAAAGAGAGAGAGAAAACGAAAGGGAAAGAGAGAGAGAAAACGAAAGGGAAAGAGAGAGAGAGAGAAAACGAAAGGGAAAGAGAGAGAGAGAGAAAACGAAAGGGAAAGAGAAAACGAAAGGGAAAGAGAGAGAGAGAGGGAAAGAGAGAGAGAGGGAAAGAGAGAGAGAGAAAGAGAGAGGGGAAAGAGAGGGGAAAGAGAGAGAGGGAAAGAGAGAGAGAGGGAAAGAGAGAGAGAGGGAAAGAGAGAGAGAGGGAAAGAGAGAGAGAGGGAAAGAGAGAGAGAGAGAGAGAGGGAAAGAGAGAGAGAGAGAGAGAGAGAGGGAAAGAGAGAGGGAGAGAGGGAAAGAGAGAGAGAGAGAGAGAGAGAGGGAAAGAGAGAGGGAGAGAGGGAAAGAGAGAGAGAGAAAACGAAAGGGAAAGAGAGAGAGAGAGAAAACGAAAGGGAAAGAGAGAGAGAGAGAAAACGAAAGGGAAAGAGAGAGAGAGAGAAAACGAAAGGGAAAGAGAGAGAGAGAGAAAACGAAAGGGAAAGAGAGAGAGAGAGAAAACGAAAGGGAAAGAGAGAGAGAGAAAAAAAACGAAAGGGAAAGAGAGAGAGAAAAAAAACGAAACAGAAAGTGAAAGAAAATATACGTGAGTGAGGGAACACATGAGTTTAGAGAAAGAGAAGGAAAGTGCGATTAAATAATGACCTGACTAGGGAAGAGAGATAAAGAAGACATAATTGGATGATAAGTGAGTAGAAAGAGTTGAAAGAAAATTGCATTTAAGAGAATGGCAGGATAGTGATAAGAAAGAGAGGAAAACAAAGTAATGGGTAAAAAGAATGATGAGAAATACAAAGTAGGAGAAATGAAGAGAGAAAGCAAGGAAGAACAAAATCAAGAAAGAAGCAAGAAACGTCAAATTGGAAGTGTTGACAGGTGAGAAGATAAAGAGAACAAGGGAAAAAAATACATAAAAAGAAAGTAAAGAAAAAGAAAAACAAAAGGATTAAAATTATAAGTAAAAAAAATTGAAAGCAAGATAGACTATGCCAAATTTAACAAACTCTAGGAATTTTGCATATCCGCCATTTTCATGAATATTTTAGTATCCGTTAACTGTTAATCTTTTCACCTGCCAAACCACTATGGCATGAGGTACCTCAATATCAAAATATAGGTGGTACCCTCCATCGAAAAAAGGAGCACCTTGAAGAATGAATGACACAGGAAATAAAGAAAAAAACCTGAAAACTAGATGAAGAGGCACAAGTAGGGAAAAAATATCAAAAAGAAAAATAAACAGAAAAAAGGGGGGAAAACAAAAACAACGTGGGAGAGACATTTGCAAAAAAAAAAAATGTGCATGTAGGGAGTGGTGAAAATGTGTTACAAAGACAAAACAATGTCACCAATTTGTGATTGTGGACTATTATTTGATCTGGAATATTGCATCAAAGCAAAAGTTATTCTGCTGAATTCATATATATGTTGGTTTCAATCTGCATGGGGGCGGAAAAAAAAAACAAAAACAAAAAACAAAAACAAAAACAAAAAAAAAAAAAAAACAGTAGCTCCTCCCCATTTTATAGGCAGAAGCACACCAATACAAGTTGGGATCTTTTCCTATTCAATAAAATAGGCCAATTCTAGGTTTCATCTGACTGAGGCCAGGTCTGTCTTGAAGTCAGAACACTACATTTGCTTGTCCAAACTTGCTTTTGTGTGTCAACCACAATTCTTAGTTTGTGAACTTCCTGCCATATGACTATTGCCTTGCAATTCATAGAAAAATCTATAAATAGAAGCTATAGAGAGCCATGATCATTTACATCCTGAAGAGACATGGCATACATCTAATAGTTTACATTATTGTAATTATAATGAAAACTAATTTGATTTCAAGAGTGACCAATACAGAAATAATACTCCAGTCTACATGACTGATTACTCCATAAAACCATCTCACCTACAGTCATAGCAGAGGGTGTGGAGACAGTGTTGTGAGCAGAGTGTGGATAATTGCAACCGAGTTTGTTCCAATTGTGATATTTTCAATACTATATTGTCTGTACTGTGCAGCATTGGTCAGCGACAGAGCAGATAATAATGCAGGTCAGGTTTTAAGATCGGAAATAATAGCTGTGTACTTTTAGTATTGCCTCACAGCATAGGAAGATCATCAGTTACTGAGCAATACAGGATATTTATGACTGCTGAATATAGAACACAATTTAACTATATATATATATATATATTATAATAAAAGAAAGAACAGTAAGATATATAATCCGGTGTTCTTATTACTATTTTTATAAAACAGTGCTCAATGTAAATTTACAGAGCATAAATATTATAAATTAACTGATTTAAAAATATGGTTCCATCACTACACAGGAATTGCCAAAATTCGCTTGAAAATGAAACAGAACTAGGGCCTTTAATTTAATTATATAACTGAATTTGAAGATTTTAGTTTCTGTTTTTGAAACATGGTTATTCTTGTGTAGTTAATTTATAATATATATATATATATATATATATATATATATATATATATATATATATATACATATATATATACATATATATAATTACATACGGGCATAGAAGTTACTACTACAAAAATGCATATTTGTTTTGATGCCTAATTCAAGCATCTCATCAGATGCTTGAATTAGCCATCAAAACAAATATGCATTTTTGTAGTAGTAACTTCTATGTCCATATGTAATAACTTATAATAAATAACTATTGCTCTACTTTTTGTATTGAGCCCTTTTTTAAATTAATGCTATGAACATTTGAATTTATATTCTTTTCGTTCTCTTTACATTTGGATATATATGCAGAGTGTCCATAAAGACTGTGTGCAATTTAAAAAAACTTAATAGAAAACCACCTTATTCACTAAATGAGTACAGGTTACTGAATTTCTCCATGAGTTTATTCAACTCATCAATTTTTTCACTGAATTACTTCTTTTTATAAAATGTTTACATTATGCATTTGACTTTGTGGATGAAACTTAATTTATGGTAAAGGCAATTTTAGATGTTTCCTTATATGGAAACATTTAGTTTTCATTGACCAAGCAGCCTAGAATTACTTTTGGTTGAAATTTATAAGCTCTTCATCCTAAAACCATTTTTCAGGAAAATTGTTTTTCTCAAATTCATTAGCTGTCATCACTCTTTCCAGTACTTATGGGGACTTTGTTCATAACCTGAAAGCGTGCAATATTAACATCTTGATAACGATAACTATTCAAGCCACGTGTATTATCTGTTAGTTATTGCTGCTGTTGAAAATCTTCAATTGATGTCTTATTTGGTACAGATCTTTATTTGCGATTTTTTTGTGCCAGTCCACTTGGCTCAAAGAGGATGGTTCTTGCTAAGACCTACAGGTTCCATTTGTTCAAAGCTATTTTTAATCATTGATCTTATATTGTAGTTCTATGTGGTTTAGCTATTTTGGAACTGGTTTGGTACCATAAAGAAATTTAAAAAAAAATATGTCACCAATGTAAAAAGTTTAGAAGAAGGCCCTGTGTTAAACTACTTATCAAGAGCTAAATGTGTTTAATTGCTTTATATATAATTTAATTTTATTTTCCAATTACAAGAAGTTGGCAAATGACGAAGAATATTTGCTTATCAGTCCAAAACAAATGCAATCAAAGAAGGAAAGAAAAAAGCAATAAGTAAATCCTAAATTCTCAACCAAAATTCTTACTTGGTGCATGAAATTCAGACATATTTGGCAAGGTTCTTTCAAAAAGAAATGTCTATCTCTTCAGCTCGCAAATATGGTGTGCGGTCGATAAAACCTTGTCACGTAACATATAAAGTATTTATGAACTAGTCTCAGGTAAATGGAAGCCAGTTTTCTTCATAAATTATGGTCAGTTTTGGTCAGTTGTATGACAGTTAGGGCTGCATTGAGGATGATTTTTATATTACTGTGTTTTTCCTTTCTCTCGCTTTCCTGGCTTGCTCGACATTTTCACTAAGTATCTTCTATTGATTGCAAGACTACCGAACTGATACAATTGTATCATCCCAATTTTAGTACTGACCTACTTTTTGTCTGATACATATATAACTTCTGTTACAGATGCTTCTATTCATATGAATACACAAATTGAGATCAGTAAATTTGTAACCTGACATGCAGATACTCGCTGAATTTTGATTGAAAAACTTCACTGTATAATGTTCGAAGTAAGTGATGCAGATAAGTGAAATGACAAGTAATTTTTTTTCTACTGATAGTTCACCTGGGGTAGAGGGTTATTGGGGGAAATTATTGTAAGGAAGGGAGAAGAAGGAAGTAAGAGGTGCATATGTAGACATATAGAAGAAGTAACTATTTAAACTATTTGTATTATTAAGAATGTTGTCCTCATCTTGCCATATTCATAAAGTTTCAGCCATTGTACACTCCAGCCTTCTTCAGATGATGTACAATGGAATTTCAAACTGAACCAAGGATACGTGAGCCAGTGGATAAAAGCATTGATTGAAGTAATCAAGTGACTTTACCCAAAGAGTTGTGAGTTCAATACCTGGCCACAGCAGAGGTGGACAAAAACTTGGAGAGTTGAGTTACTAAAAGAAGATAACTGAAACTGAAATATCCAGAAAAGACATGAACAAAACAATCTACCCCGGTTGATGCAATAAAGTGTTTGGTTTGAAATTCCAACATCTATCAACTGAAAAAGGTCAAAGTGTACAATGTCTAAAACATAAATATAACAACAAAGATGAGGACAACAGTCCAAACAATGTAAATAATGTAGACATATGTAGAAGGGATATTGGTGGACTCTGAGATCAAGACTGTAGTTATCAGGGAAGCATTCTCTCAGGAGTTTGTTCCACAAAGTAACTCTTCCCGGAAAAAAAAAGCTGGCTGAGTGGAAGTTGCTTTTTATCAAGGGAACCCAAAAGGAATTGGGATGTTTTGCCATCATGAACATGGCAAGTACTTGCTGTGAATGTTTGAGTTGGTGGCATTAAGTAAAGTAAGTTGTCCAATCATCTACCATAGTAATAATTATATAGTAGTGAAAAGCTGATAACCGTTTCATCTGGGGGACAAGAATAGAAAATAATTAAACCACAGGGGGCCGTATAAGCACTTTTGAACTTTGTCAAGGCTAGAAACTGAAGATTAAGCAGTACCAACCCAGATATGGCAGCAATACTCCAGTCTTAGTTATTTCATTTGTTCGATATTTTCTGAAGTAATACAATGCACGTACCATTTCAAAACTTCTTTTGTGATTACACAAATAGACTTGCTGGGACTGACCTTTGGCCCCTGGTAGGAGCCACTTTGAGGGTATGATTACTCATTAAGATTTACAAGTTTAGTTTTGATTGCATTAAATGATACCAGCTTGTCTTTTATCCATAGAGCTGCGAGAGTTGTCAGAGAAGAGATAAGCTGCCATGCACTCGTCATCAAGAAATTTAGAGATATATCTGTGGTATCATCTGCATATATTATGTACAATAAACATTTTGTTTTTTAATAAAATAAATGCTTTCTTTATCAGTAGGCTACAGTCTTATTGATGCAATTGTGTTTGTTATATATATATATATATATATATATATATATATATAAATAAATAAATAAATAAAGGTATATACACACTAGTTTAAAGGATGAAATATGTGCAAACTTTTAAGCTTTCAAGTGCTGACTGAACCTTCAGCCCCAAACTAAAGGGACCTCTGGGTCAGCTTAGAAAAGAGCAATAATAATTTTGAAGAAATAACTTTGAATTCTTTAATTCACTCCACGGAACTTCAAAATGTCATGTAACTCCAATTTGGGCCATAAGTCCAATTCTGGCTGAAAGTCCGATTTGGACCAAAATTCTAATTCAGGTCGAAAATTGATTTCTTCATATCAAAACTCTGCAAAACTTCAAAACCTCACATCATGAAACCTCTCACTTAAACTCTGATTCCTTGGAATTTTGAAGAAATAAAATTGATTTCCTCAATTCACAAAGATTTGGAGATATTTTAAACTTAATTTAAAACATTTTTCTAAATTCATAGTTTTTGTGCTATTTTTGACCCAATATAAATTAAAAACTTGTAAAATCATGAATTTTTTATAGTTATTTTAAAATTTGAATTTTTAACTGTTCCCTCCTCATCCAATCCCAAATCCCAATACTGGATGTTCAAGTGCCAGATGAAAGGCAGATTTCCAATCCTGGGTCATCCCGATTCCAAAAAGGTATAATATGTCTATGTAGAACAAATGTGGCCCCAGGACGGACATACAAAATTTGCCATTTATTTAGACATTATATAATTTTCTTAATTTTTCTGCATACAGTGACAAACCATTACAGATACTTTCATGCATTTTCATGACATCATCAGGTATTTGGTGAAAGTTTTTTGTAAAAATTGGGATTTTAAACCTCCATTAGGGATACAGAAGCTGATTCTCCCCCTTTGGTGAAGATGTCACATGGGTCATGTGATGGCTGCTTAGTGACATCACATCATACAGGGACAAAAGTGGCCAGTCATTCAGTTGGCAAACCAAGCAGTTGCTCTTTTAGTCTGGGCCAAGGCTAAATCTAACTCCTTCGGCAAATGGCACAGTTTACAAGTTCAGAGTGCCATTTCCCTTTGGGAATATATGTTTCCCAGGTATAGGAAAAAAATCCAGCTCCCAGTTCTCAATTTGGGTAAAACTAAGGATTGCCATTTTTTCATTCATGGAATATCTTCTCGCCTGGAACATGGTAGATGAATCTACCCCTTGTGGATCTGGTGTCCTAAACATGGCTTCTCCTAAAATCTTCAGAAGTATCTCCATATTATAAGTAAGAAGTTTCCTTTTTGTTTCTCCTTACACCCTGTGTGCTCTGTAGATATGATATATTTTTCTCTGCATGGGACATTTGTATATATGTATATACAGTTTTGTTTTGTCTTAGTAGTATAAACCTCTCTGAGAATATGTCATTCCTTTTCCGTTCAGTAATTCTGTTCCATCCATGACTTATGTTGTCATTATATCTTCGATATAATAATGACCATAATGGGGGAGGGGAATACAAATGGAAAAATAAAACTTTCTTCTATGGCTCTTACCTGTTACACCCCCTTGGCTAGGTCAAGACATTATGAGAGTAGCGAGGAAAGGCCCATATGGCCAAGATGAAAATGCCAAAAAGTCCCCATTATTGTGTGTGAGGGAAACAAATACATGCCAAGAAAGAGCTCCATACATATATATATATATATATATATGTTTCTGAGATGATTTATTATTCACATGTCTTCGTATTTGTTATCACAGTGTTTTGCCATTGTGTCTTCATCAGGTGTATATCGATCTGTGTAACAGAGCGAATTCTGAACTGAACCTTTTATTCAATCTACAGATGTAGACTTCTCATTCGAGGATATCTTGAGTAGTTCTTATATTTATAACTGTGCAGTGAATTTGGTGACAGTAATTCAAAGTTCAATCCCTGGTATCTGTGTGTACTTGAACTCTGTAGAAATGGGTTAGCAATAACTAAGCAATAAAAGACATTTTCTTGTTTCTTAGTACTTTTGTTTGGCTTTTGGAAGGCATCTTCTATTCAAATGCACCTTTGGATAATACAATAATCTGGCTTTTACAGCTTGTATTGAATACTTATTTCCCAATTGTATAAAAACTTTACAGCAAATATGATTATTAACCGAAAGTTAATTAAAATCTTTCACAAGGAAGAATAAAAACCAGCTAATCATGTCACAATTGTCTTCAGCTGAAAATAATATCTACCAAGTTTCTTTGTTTTAATACTTTTTGGGGAATATTTTTAACACTTAAATCATAATTTAAACTTAAGCCAATAATTTGCTTCCTTTCAAAATGTTATTATAATTATTCTTGTTAATGGAAACTAGTTAATTGGATTACTGTTCATAAACAAGCCTACTATTAAGTTAATTTTGTACACATTAATTAACATACCACACGAAACCACAGTATGAAAATTAATATGACAAATATTACATTAAAACACTATATGGTACAAAGTCACAAGTCATATGCTCTAAGCATTGCTCAGTGCTGCTCACATAACACTGTAGCTCACAGACAGAACAGAATAGCTGAAAAGAAAAGAAATGACAAATATGCTTTGTTCACAGAAAGATTTTCATACTAGTAAGACATACATGGAATTAAATATATATATATATATATATATATGTGTGTGTGTGTGTGTGTGTGTGTGTGTCCCACACAGATAAATAAATATATATATATATATATATATATATATATATATATATATATCTACAGTCAAGTAGAGTTTAAGGAAAATGAAAATAAAGGGCCTTACATATAATATTCTTCTGTTTCTGGAGAAGCCATGTTTAGGACTCCAGAGTTAAGTGGGCCAGATTCATCTATGTCCCAAGTGATGACATATTCTGTGAATGAGAAACAGCGAGTCTTGGGTTTTCCAATATTGGGGACTGCAAGCTGGAATTTCTTTCTATATCTGGGGAAGATATATTCCCAAAGGGAAATGGCGCCATGGGCTTGTAAGCTGCTGGGGGAGGCAGACTTAACCGGGGCCTGGACTAAAAAAGCAGCCTCTCAGCTTGGCTCCTGCAAACTGACTGAATGCCACTCTAGTCACTGTATGAAGTGATGTCATTAGGTAGCAGTCGGAGAACTCATGTGACTATCTCAACCAAAAGGAGATAATTGACTTTTGTATCCCAACACTTACATATCAGTCAGTTATGTGCCATGTGTGATACATGTATAGGTGATCATGTATCTTTCGATACATGACTGAGAATGTAGATATTTTTCCGCAGTAGGTTGCCATTTCTTTCTGCGGTAGACCAGTTGCCATCCAAGGCTACAGAACCCAGTTTGTCCTGCTATTTACCTATAGCTGGGCAGGGGAGAAGAGGAGGAGTCATACATACATAAGTGAATGTTATGGATTCAACTGGAATTCAAACTTGGCTCTCCGATTCCTCCATCCAAGCTGCAATCCATTACTCCACTGTACCTCTGTCACACTCACATAAGTTGTAGTATAAAACTGGGGAGATGATCCCAGGATGTGGAAAATCACTGAATTAAATTTGATAGACAAGTGGGGAGGCAAGATATTAGTAAGAGAGGAAAGAAAAGGAAAGAAATCATCTTTAAAATAAAAAATAAAATCTGTTAATTTTTAATATGGAATGTTAATTCTTTTGAATTCTATCTCAAATACTTTAGATTTTTTTTTTGTATGAACAAGACATGTTCATTAAGTCTGGGATAAATTTTCAAAGTGAAATGTTTCGGACAAAATATCAAGTTGCATGATAGTTGCTTTCACTCTTCACTTGCACGTATTAATCTACTTAAATATAGATAGTAGTACAAAATTATTGATAGTATGGAAAAAATATATATATGTTGCACAAAAAATTATTGGCAGCAAGAAAAAAAAACGATTACATGATAGAATATAAAAGATACAAAGAAAAAAAAGATGAAGAACAAGAGAAAAATGCCAAAGAGGAAATAAGAAAAAATGAAAAAGTTGCATATTATAATTTTGCCTCCATTTTGTGAGGTTATTGTAACCTCTGAACTATGCACCCATTACTGTAACCATTGGTCTTGAAAGTCAGAGTTGATTTGTCTGGTCAGCAATAGAAGAAAAAATTCTTCTCAACTGAAACCTTTACAATGCTTGGTTGATATTCAAAATTGCCTCAAAGGTCATGAGAAAGAAACAAAAAAAAAACTTCCATATTAAAGATTTTTAGATTAATTTTGAAAATGTTTTTCATTAAAAATCAATTTGTCTGTTGCTGACTTAAAAAGCTTATTCAAATTCTATCAGGAGAGAAACTAATTTTATTTAGAACAAATCAACATTTTGGATGACAAAATATCAATACCTATTTAAAATATTTGAAATCATAAAAAAAGGTCACTTTCCATGTCATGCATTTAATGTGTAGATTCTTATTGTTTTATTTAAGTTGCAGTTTACCTGATTTCTCTTAGTTTATGCACATTCTCAAAAGTAAGGTGTGAAAAGTTAGTAAAGGAAAGAAATGGGAAGCCTGTTCATTTGAATGTTATCTTAAAAGCACTGTGAAAAAATAACTATTCTACATAATTTTTTTGAAGATACGAAACAGAAACAAATTGTCATTTGTATCAAGTGGATGTTAAAATTTCAGTCCTGCATTAAAAAAAAAAAAAATGTCAGAATGCACCCACTTTAACAAATGAGATTTTACATTTGGAAAAAAATGTTATGAAAATTCATTGAAAATGTTAAACTAAATTTATGGTTGAAGCAAAGTTAAGATATTACATTCATTTAAGAGCATCAACTTATTCTGAAAGATTACTGAGCAATTATTGATAAGTATGAATTTATCAGTAGCATAAAGATGATGAGATCAAAAGCCAAATGCACAGGTATTATTGCCATGAAGTACAGTTTTAGTAATGGTGGCAATAATTTAATGTCATGAAGATGGAACAGGTATGTAAGCATATGAAGTAATTCTCTTCATCTATACAACACAAAAACATGCACGCACACATTATATATATATATGTATATGTATGTATGTGGCTGAGTGGTTTGCTTTCAGACCATGAGACCCGGGTTCGAATCTCACCATGGTCGTTTGTCAGGAAGGAGACAATCACATTATATTAATTTTTGAACATTTCTTTCTTTTTTTATTAAAAAAATAAATTTTTTCACCCCCTACCAACCAGCAATGATTCAGACCCCAGAGGCCGGTTATGTGACCAGGAGGCATATAGACTAGTCCTATTACTCAATTATTACTCCTAATCAAGTACTCATTACCTGTATAAAAGACACTAGTTCACAGAATCTTTCAATGAATCAGAATCTAATCTCTCCACAATGGGCAAGATGAAAGAATTGTCTAAGGACATCCGGCACAAAATTGATACCTGTACCAATCTGGAATGAGCTAAAAGATGATTGGCGAGCAGCTAGGTGAGAAGGAGTCAACTGTTAGTGCAATAAGAAATTGGAAGAAACACCAACTGACTATCAATCTCCCTCGGTCTGGATCTCCACGCAAGATCTCCCAATGTGGAGTGAACCAGATGATGAGAAAGGTGAGGAAACAACCCAGAACTATGTGGCAAGAGCTTGTTGATGATCTGAAGGCATGGGATCACAGTCACCAAGATTGCGTCTAGCATGAAACAGACTGTCACCTCTAAGTGTTGATTTCAATGTTCACTTTTATATTTACACACGCTCTATCTCTGATATTGAGCACTTTATCCCATAGATATGGCATACCGTAAGACTATATTTCTTATATATATATATATATATGGTGGGGGGTGCATACGTGTGTTTGTAAGAGTACGTTGAAGTCAACAGGGGATAGTGTTTCATGCTAAATGCAATTATCAGACTATATTTTATATTTACATATACTCTATCCCTGAAACTGAACCTTTAACCCCTAAATATAGCATACCAGCATACCTTAAAACTATATTTTATCATATATATATATATATATATATATATATATGTATGCATGAAATTATGAACTGAATTTTTTTTTTTTTTTTTTACTGAAAAGTGCTCAATAGTTATCTAGTGCAATAATTACTTAAAATATTGGAAGTTCACAATACTTACTAAATATTGACTAAGTTTTGATGATTCAACCTTATCTGGATCCTGAAGAGTGAAGTATTGTGAAACTCAGTCAATTTGTCAATAATTTTTGATACAACAAACACACACACACACTATATATATATATATATATATATATATATATATATATATATATATATATATGTAAAGCCATGAGATGTTAGCTAACTTCATGCACATGAAAGTTTAATACAAGGCTTAAATTAAACTAGTTTATCCACATAACTATCTTTCATCACATTTTGGTGGATTTCCACCAGTTCTTCAGCACCCGGCTGGGTTCTGTTTGAGAATGTGCGTGCTTTCATGTAACCATTTTTCTTTATCAGAATTTAAAGATTGCCTGTGAAAACTGTGAAATCCAATCTATTTTGCTATCTTTTATATTGCTGTTCATGCTTATATATGCATGTTGAATTTCTATGCAACTCAAAACACCCTTCATGAAAAAAAATAAAAAATAAAAAGTAAAAACAAACAGAAATATGGAATGAAAGAAAGATATATTTTATGCATTTTCTTTCTCTTCCAAAATCTTATTTTTATTTATTTTTTACCTCAATCAGATTAGGAGCCTGGAAACATTCCTTGTATCCTCTGTGATTTCTTTTTTGTATTTTTTTTTTTTTTGTATTTTTTATCCTATCGTCTTGTGTTCTTCAGATATATTCATTTCATTGATGTTCTAAATGATTATCTCTGATTTTTCCCTTTCTTTTTCTATCACACATCTTCTCAGTTACTATTAACATTTATTTCATTTTTTTGTTTTTTTTTTGTTTTATTTGCTTTTTGATTATTGCTGCTACCAAAAAGTTTCTTTCTTTTTTAATGCCTTTCATCATTCCTTAGATTCTTTTATTTCTTTTATTTATATTGTTTCCTTTTCCTGTTCTTTATTTCATACTTTTGTTTTACATCTTTGGAGCCTTCTTTAGACTTCCTGTTTTTCTGCACAAAGCACCAAATGGAAATGAAATGATTTAATAGTTGCCATAATGGGGTGCCTAGCAAGACAAAAGACTCACAGAATGGAACCAACCATTTCCCATTCTCCTTTTTCTTTTCTTGTACAAACATCACAAAGAAAAGCTAACAATGATGGCACTAAATGGCCAACCTGTACATAATCACCGAGATTGTTCATTACTTTGTTTCAGTTTCATTTTTTACTTATATAATCTCATAATTGTATACTTTTGTAGGAATATTTTCGATATTGTACTCATCGCTTTTTCTTTGTCACTGGTCAGAAGAATTACACATTTGAGAAAGACAATCTTTTTTTTTTTTTTACCTTCCATATATATATATATATAGGTACACACACATGCGGGTATATTACACGTTGATTTCAAATACAAAGATTCTTTCAAACACAGCACTAAAGACAGATTTATTTTCTTGTTTTTCTCTAAGTAAAACATCTGACTATTGAAAGCAAGATCATAAAAGACAATATGTAATTTCAAGTAGATAATAAAATGTTACAGGTTTGTTGCTCAGCTAGTAATGCTGTTAGCTCTTTCCGAAAGATGTTTTTGATGGATTTTTCACTAATGCCATTTGTTGAGGCTTTATTTGTCACAATCTTAGAATAAGATTAACACTGAGTCCATATAGAAGCAGTGATACTCAAATGCATGAATTTAAAATGGTTGGAGGGGGAGAACCATTTCTAGACTAGGACTAAAATAAGAATCAGTGCCGGTTCCTGCTGCAGGGAGTGACAAGAAAGACAGAAACCATTTTGTTGATATTACACAAGCAGCAACTCTACGAAGAGTGCACTGGATATTGCCATTCCATTTCTGTTCCTTAATTGCCACTGCTTCCTCTTCTTTGTCTGTCATGGAAATGACAAACACACAATATGTGAATGGTAAATGAGCAGGAATCTGATTCATGCCTTTCCAGTTTAGTTGAAAGTGGTATTCATACCTGTGGGAAAAATTTATACTAATGCTTCAATCTGTTACCTACACACACACACACACACACATATATATATATATATATATATATATATATATATATATATATATATATATATGAAGAAATATAGTTTTAAGGTGTGCTATATTTACAGGATAAAGTGCTCAATATCAGAGATAGAGCATATGTAAATATAAAATTAAAAGTGAACATTCAGTCAACACCCAAAGGCCTAACAATTGCGTCTAGCATGAAACAGCCTGTCACCTCTGAGTGTTGACTTCAATGTTCACTTATATATATATATATATATATATATATATATATATATATAGATAGATAGATAGATAGATAGATAGATTTTCTAAGCACTGCTTAGATGTGGCACAAGGCCGGAAGCATGGAGCACCCAGTGATGATAAATCTCACTACTCAGTTGTAACATGTTCTAGCAAGACAAGCTTGCAAACCATTACACCACGCCGAGGTGCCCAATATATATATATATATATATATATATATATATATATACACACACACACACACGGGATTTAAGAATATAATAGTTAAAAAGTAAAGCAGATATTTTTATAAAATACTCAGAATTAAAAATATTATTAATAATATTTTTATATACAGAAAAATTCTATTTATGTGCCATGTCCTTTCAGGCTGCAGGTGATCATGGCTCTCCACCTCTCTGTATGCCAGCTCTCAACAAGTTCCTTCCCCCTGCCACCTCCCCCAGACCACGTTCTGCCATCCACTTGCCTAAGCCCACCAGGTATGTCATGTGTCATTTTCCCTTGTCTCTTTCTCTCTATTCGACTTGTGAGTATCAGATTCTCCAGGCCCTCCTTCTTTATTATGTGTCCCAGGAACTTCATTTACCTCTTTTTGATGTTAAGTATAAGCCTTTTCCTTGTTTGCAACCTCTCTAAGACCTCATCATTGCTCACATGCTCGGTCCATGATATCCTTAGCATCCTTCTGTAGAACCACATCTCTGTTGCCTCGAGTCTCCTCTTCATCTTTGAGGAAATCATCCAGCATTCACTGCTGTAAAGAAGGACAGATGTCATGTAACAGCTCAAGTTTTTTTTTATTTGTTAACAAAGAAATCCTCCAGTCTCGCAATCATCTGTCCAGATTTTGGAATGCATTCTTGGCCATCCCAATACATCTACAGATAACAGTGTCCTAATAACTTGACCATAATTCTTGCTGTTTGGAAATATCAGAAAGAATTAATATGAACAATTACAGTTAAGTAATTTTTTAGTATATAAAAAATATATATGAATGAATGGATAGTTTCTCTCATCAATTTTAATGTGGGAGGATCTACCAACCCCATTCAGTTTTTGTTTGTTATATGTGACACTTCAGTCCTACTAGTGACTTGCGTGCAAGTCCACATATTGTGTAACAGAACAGCCACAGTAATATTTGCAGATGCTTTGTGCAATTGTCTTTCATCTTTTAGATGATCAGTATAACTGATTTAGAAATTTCCGATACCACTCTGGCACAAATATCTCCAGTTATTTCTATCCATGGCAACTTGCTCAAAGTTACTATAATGCACATTGACAGCTGAGAGGTTACACTTTAGCTTGTCTTTATACTTGAGCCACAACTGTTCAACAGTCATTTATCCATGATCAAAGTGTGCGTATATATATATATATATATATTATTAAACACAGGGAAAAGTCATGCACCATAGAGATAATTTATGAAAATTACACATGAAAGTTTTATTTACTAGTTACTTAATTGTTTTGTGTTGTTCAAAATGTCCTCCTTTTTCAAAACACATTTCAATTCTATGCATGCAGGATTCAATAACACGTTTGAGAGTTTCCTGTCATTTTACTGCATTTATATTTAATTCTGTCTTAAGTTATTTAATATTTCTTTGGCACATCTGATAAACGAATTCCAAATGACCCCCCCCCATGGAAAAAAAATCCTAGAGTATGAGATCTGCTTACCTTTGTGGCCACTCACCAACACCTCTTCAACCTATCCATCAACTGCTATGATGCATGACATTTTCTCACCATGTGTGTGTGTTATATATATATATATATATATATGTTGTTCCAATAACTTGGGCCAATTTTAAATGTGAATTAAGTTTAAAATCAGTTCAAGTTATTGGAACACCTAATATGCAACTTTATATACATATAAATAGATATACATCTCCAAATTCAAGTTCGACTCACTCCTGTTGAAGGAACCCATCCCTGACTGACCAAGTCCTCGGAAGTGTAACCATACTCACCATGCTTAGCCAATCACTGGTTGGTGAGGCTATTTAATCCAAAGAAGGGATCGATGGCTGCTGACTGGAGTTCAGCTCTTGATTTTTGTGTTGCTGGGGTTTCCCTCATCCTCCTACTAGGCAAGTCAGTTTAGTTACTTATCACTTAGATTTTGAATTCGCAGTTTTTCTAGACCAGTTGCCATTCAAGGCTATTGAAGCCAATCTGTCCTGCTATTTAACCAGAACTTGGGGGGAGAAGAGATGATTCATACCTTTCACAAGGATATTTGGACAGAAGTGAATGTAACAAATGACAAGAATTTGAACTTGACTCTCCACTATACATTACTTCACCTTGCCTCATAATATATATATATATATATATATATATATATATATATATATAAAATAAGGAATATGTGGATAGATGTGATAGCCTATATTCTAAAGAAATATATATGTAACTCACTATAAAGAAAGACAAAGTTTTAGAAGCCATTATAATGCAAATTAACAGAATTCACAGGAGACGGTACATTGAACTATATACAAAATATTTAATATGCATACAAAAATAATTAAATACACTTTTCCATTTGAACATTATATAGGATGTCACTTTGAACTGATCCGAATTACACCTTTCTAAAAACAACAAAGTTTAGTCAGAAAATATTATATACCATACTGATAATACCCACTTCTTGTTAATAACTGAGACAGTCTAAAGTACTTGAGCAAAAGTACAAAAAACAACATGGAACTTGGACAGTTTATTCATAATTTTAATCCCAATATATTTTAATATATTTTCTGTTTATATTTTTTTTATGGATACACTTACTTGTGTAAAAACTGTTTTTTAATTAAATAGTATTAATTACATTTACCAGCTAGAATGTTCAAGAAATTTCATAGAAAATATGCTTCCTGCAATAGGAATTGAACCTGTATCCTATACAGAACTGTTATTTGAACTATATACAAAATATGATCCCAATTCCAACTTTCTAAAAACAACAGGGTTTAGTCAGAAAATATTATATACCATTGAACCTGTATCCTATACAGAACTGTCATTTATCCTGATGTGCTATGACCAATCAGCCACAAAGGATTTATGGTTTAGCAAAGCTTGAATTACTGCTTTTAAACACACACCTTCATCAATTTTTCTTGATCTATCATATCTACTCTGAAATTGTAGCCTAACAAACACAATGACAACTGTGGCTTAACAGTCATAGCATGTCAGGTTAAATGACAGTTTCATATAGGATATAGATTCGATTCCTGCTGAAGCTTGCGTAACTGTTTTATCAATAAAGCAAAAACTCCAGTATGAAAAAAAATATTACTACACAATATAAAACACAAAATATACAAGTAAAATTCCCCACCCACTTGGAAATTGCTACAGTATTCTGAAAATCACTTTAGACAATTACTAGGGACAGTTTCTATATATTCTTATATCCTCCCAGCAACGAAAAACTCTAAGGACACTAGAAAAGCTGAATAAAAAAAAAAGACATTCCTTGTTCATCATATCCAGTAAAACATGTATAAAAGAAGGACTGCTTTAAATCTGACTTAAAATTAACCTATGAAAATTTGGCTTGGGATAAATGAGTCCTGATTGTCTTAAGTTCCAAGCAAATTTAAAATTGATATCTGTGTTGTAATAGCAATATGAAAAAAGAAAGACCTTATCTTCTATGCTGCAATGTATTATATACTTGCAAAAGACTGTCTATGCATGTGTCAGTGTTATTTAAGCAATGAACTATTTTCTCATGTTCATCAATACAGACATTGATTCATTTATATTTATGTAGATCAAGCATGCAGATTTTCAGGTGCGAATTCTATTCTTTTTGTAAACTAAAATTTGCTCGTCTTTGTTCGTATACATCAAAGGATGGAGAAAATGTTTATGCAAAGATACAACCTGACAGTCAAAATGCACATTCTAACATGCATCATGTGAAAATCAGAAAGATGAAAGAATGTTCCATTATTGCTAGAAGCTTGTAGTGTCTCATAAATAGGGCCATGACACTCATCGTTTGCTGGCAGACTGATCAGCCAATCAAATTGCTTGCCGTAAGGCATTCAAAAGCAAATGGCTGACAAAACTTCCTGAATCATGATATGACCTGAAGCAAGACTAAACTCTTTACACGAGCCAAAATATGTACATCAGAAATATTTTTGATAATAATTCATAGTAATTTCTAAGGAATTAATGCATTATTTTAAAAATTAAAACCCAACATTATTCTTACTATAAATATATTTAGTGGCTGGACATGTTTGAGAAGACATCCATTTTTTTTTTTTTTTTTTTTTTTTTTTTTAACTGAAATTCAGTGTCATCTACCCTGGACATTTCAGTTGTTTGGTTGGTTGATTTTGTTTAGCAGCATATCAACCTCTATGGGTTATTTAATGCTGAAATGTAAATATTTTTCAACACTATTGTATGCCTTCGATTACAGATAAAATGTATTGTGGGTCATTATTTTATATAAAAATGTATTGCTTGTATTTTCATTATCTGTCTATATTTCTAAACTTAAGGAATCAGCACATAAGCTAGGCCACATAACAATGAAAATTGCAATATGAGCACTGGTAAAAAACATTCAATGATAGCAGAAAAAAATGCAATATGAGCACAGGTAAAAAAAATGGTGGCTGAAGATATTAGATTTATAATACCCTGAAATTCATACATAGATGTCCTCAAGAATACATGCACAGTGCATAAAGATGTTAGTTAGATCCAGTGACAGGACCCAGAGTGTGTGAGTTCAATACCTGGTTAAGGCAGTGGAAAAATTGGAGAAGGGAATTAACAGGAGATAACTGACATCCATTAAACATGGCATGTGAAACCAGAACAGTCTACCCAGTGAGCGAAATAAAGGGTTCAGTTCGACATTCCAACCACCTGAAGAAGGCCGAAGCATACAACGGCCAAAAACGTTGTAATAAATATGGTGACAAAGACGAGGACAATAGTCTGAATAATGTAAATAGTGTACATAATACCTCATCTTAGAAATATAGACAGATACAAAACAACTACTTTTTTTGGTCAATTTACAAAATTACCAGGGTTTTCTCAAATGTTTGATCTGTAGTGCATTTTTTCGCAACTTGTGCATATATCTGCAAACAAGGATTGTTTGTTTAAATTTTTTTGTATTTTTACAATTTACAAAGATGTTCTATATTGCGATAAAATTTGTGTATAAGCTTTCTAAAGTTGTTCTGTTGTACTTTTGACTGCCTCAGTCATTTTCAAGAATTATTTAGTGTCTGTATGGTTGACAAGGTTTCTTGTATTTTTTACAAAGCTGAAAGGAATGAGAGCCCAGTCTGCACTGCTATTTAATGCATAGCTGGAACTGAGCGAAGAGAGCTTCATATCTTTTGCCAGCGCATTTGAGCAAAAGTAAAGGCCAGCTGGATTTGCAAGCAGTGTAGTGGAATTATGGAAGGGTAGGTTTTTTGGTGGAGTTCCCCACATGTTTCCATGCAAACAATTTCCATCTATCCTGTTTTGTCATTCTCTTGAGTTCAACCACTAACCTCCAAGAACTGAACAGTCAGACTACCCAAACGTGATTTAAGGCTGAAGATCCCGGTCTCATCTGCTATTCAACACATGGCTGGATTTGTGTTTGCCAAGGATATTTCTGTTAAAGTAAATGTAACAAACTCAATTATCTGATTTCTCATTCCGATATCCTATCCACTACACCACCCATACATCCTATGATATAAACAAACACATGTATATTTTTTGAATTTAAGTCAGGTACTAGACAAGCGCAAAGATCTCATCAGTTTACAGTTGATCTGGCTAGATGTAGTCGTAAGTTCTATGCTAAAAGTTTCTTTTCTCGCACTTCTCGTTTGTGGAACTCCTTTCCGGCTCCATGATTTCCAGCCAAAAAAATCTAAAAAAAAAAAAAATTAAATGCAATCTCAATCGCTATCTACTGTCCTTCTAATTACTCACTTTCAGTTTTTTTTTTTTTTTTTTTTTTTTTTTTTTTACAAATATCTTCATTGTAATTGTTTGGATGATCTTTTCTCTATGGTACCTAGACTGTATGAATTTAAGTGCAATACTAGACTGGTGCCAAAATCTCATCAATCTACAGTTGAGCTAGCTAGATATATTCATAACTTCTATGCTAACAGTTTCTTTTCTCACACTTCTTGCTTGTGGAACTCCCTTCTGTCTCCATGCTTTCCAGCCAACTTTAATCTGCGAAAATTTAAATGCAATCTGAATCGCATTCTATTGTCCTCCTGAATGTTCCTTTCTCTTTCTACTCATTACAAATGTTTCTGGACCTAATTCCTGCACAGCCTGTTACCACTTTGAGCTAGCTATATATAAGTTCTATAGAAAAAGTTTTTCCTGCACACCTCACTTTCAGAATTCATTCTAGTTCCATGCTTTCCAATCAACATTAATTTACAAAAATGTAAAGGCAATGTCAGTCACTATCTACTGTCTTGATTACTCTTTTCTTTTCCTACTCATTAATGTTTTGTTTTATAATTCTTCCACACCCTGTAACTGCTTGTGTCTTTGTGGCTTTACTTCCTCACATGTGGTGATACTGATCATATATCTCATTTATTCAAAAATTATAAAATAGAAATGTTATAAAATCACTACAAAAATAGCCATTTTGTTTCAACACATCTGGTGCCTTATCAAATGATGGAGTTGAATGTAGAATAAAGGATTTTAGAAGGTTCAAATCAATCAAACACCCCTCACTAGGGGAAACACTGTTACATAAGCTGTAATGACCAATCAAAATAAAAGTATATAAGAATGCAAAAACTTGATAACAAACTTTGGTTATAATAATTATTTAATGCTTTAATGTTAGGATTAGACTAAAATAGAATTAATTCTAACAAATTAATATTAAATTATAGTATAAAATTCAAAATTTTAAATTACCAATTTTAAATTTCATCTATATTAAGTTTAAAATTATAAAATTATTTAAAGAAAAACTGAGGAAAAAATTGTATTGAGCACTCTTTTAAGAATAGTATTTGTTGGTTATTGGAATTTATTCTGTATACACCAATCCTATACTTGTGCGTGTGTGTGTGTGTATATATATATATATATATATATATATATATATACACACACACACACACACACACACACACACAAACACACGGTGTAATGAGTAAATTGTCACACTTTTAATTTTTTCATTTCACGCATTCATGTTTAGTCTTTATTTTGTCAACTACAGTAGGATAAGTGGGGCCCCATCTGTGAGTAAAAGAACACCATGACACAATTCACTCCACCAGAAATTTGGAAACAGCATGCTGTACTGCTTGGCATTCATGCCAGAAGCTCCAATACAAACATTGGAGAGTGTTTGGGTGTCAAAATGAAGACAGTGCAGAAGATTTGGAAAGAGTTGGATGAGTCTAATGGCAATTCTGAATGTGTTTGGAGTGATCATTAGTAATGGCAACATTACACCTCCATTTATCTTCCCACAGGGCTTCAGAGTTTGGATGGAGACTTATATTAAGTGCCTTGAGGAGGTAGTGCTGCTCTGGTAAGTCTATGTCTGGCAATAGGACTCTGCACCATGTCACACAAGCAGGAGAAACAAATCATGGCTATCAGAGAATTTCTGCAACCAGATTACCCCTTACATGTGGCCACCTGACTCTCCAGACTGCAACCCTCTTATTATGTGTGGGGCACGGTTAAGCGAGAGACCAACAAAACTCCTTGTAAAACCAAAGATGAACTCAATGCAAGGATTATGGCAGCATTCACTAACTGAAACAAGGAGACCATCTAGAAGAGTTGCAGGAGATTCCAAAGTTGTTTTGGGGCTGTAGTTGAAGCCAATGGCGATTTTATTGAATAAATTATCTCTTTATTATTTCAATATATTGGTGTAATTTTGGTGAATATATCAGTTAAAATAAGATATCTGCCCTTTTAATTTTTGCCTAATTTAGATGACAATTTATTCATCACATCCTGCATAAAACATATATAATCTCTTACTTCACACATATATTTCCTTGTACATCAATATTAAATACATAGATAAGCGTAAATATATCCTTGGGAGTAAATATTCTTTAAGTTATAAAATTTTTACCTAAAATAGCACAACTCCATTCAGTAATGCCTATTAGTCAGTACATATGTTTTTAAATATACAACATTTTATGAATTAATACATGTATACAAAATGTGTGTGTGTATATATATATATATATATATATATATATATATATATATATATATATATTAGTATTCAAAACACAAAATTAAAATATTTCGTAATCAGTCAAAACAAAGAGAAACTAATACCACCTAAAACAAAACCCCTTTGAAAATAGCTAAAGTGTCCAAAAACACATGGGACAATGGACACCATGGAAAAACTTTGTACTCCCTTAAGTCAACCAAAAAACACAACACTGGAAAAACTAAATTTAAAAAAATTAAAGAAGTCAATTAAATTTCCCTTGTCTGCCCAATATATATATATATACATATATATATATATATATATATATATATATATATATTAGAGAGAGAGAGAGAGTGCTACAAGTGAATCTATGTTGTTAATTTCACAATATGCTTTAAAAAATACATTTATTTTTACGGATTATGAGCAACTGTAAGTTGATAGTGCAGTTATATATAAACAAATATGAAGAGTTTCACGAAAAGTCTAAAAGTGGCCAACGTAGTGCCAGGCATATAAATGCAACAAAAAAGTTTTAAGCAATGCCACTAGGTGGCATTGAGAATATGCTTGCAACTGGATCTGCTGCCAAAGATGGTGGAGTGAACAATGATGAAAGAAGCCAAAGATGGCTGAATGCCACAGGTGTTGGCTCAATGTCCGTTTTGTATTGGATTATCCCCTCAAGCAGACAATGAACGTGAACACATGCTAGACACATGCATATACACCTCCCACCACATATACATATAATTTAAACCTAATACATTTAGGTAGCAGCCCTTCATTTAAACAGGTTCTAATAAATAGAAAAAAATAGAATATCTTACACTATTTGGTGAGTTTCTCTCGGTGTTACATTGTTCGATGTTGTGTAGGAAGTTGTAAAGGAACTTGCCAAAATTGTGTGTAATGTCCCAGGTATTTTTAACACCATCATTGGTCATTTACACAATTGTGGATAGATGTGGATGCAAAGTATGTTTATGTAAATGTATATGCATTTGTGTATGTGTGCATGGGTATTATATATATATATATATATATATATATATATAAAATTAGGAGATCAGCTGATTTTGCTAACTTGGTTTCAACTTTTTAGTATCTGCAGGTGATTTTGGTCAATTGATTTCCTAACACTTTATTTATTTTTCTTTAAATTTAATGAATGCTATATTATTTTTTTTTGGGTTTTATGGCATATCAACCATGGTGGGTTATTTAATGCCAAATCCAGTTTATATGAATTTTAAATGCCTATTTTGTATGGAATAAAAAACGTACAGCTGGCAGCATTATTCCTTACAAAAAACGTATAGCTGGCAACATTATTGCTTCAAAAACTTACTTACAACTGGCAACATTATTTTTTAACAAAAAACGTATAGCTGGCAACATTATTGTTTCAAAAACGTATAGCTGGCAACATTATTGTTTCAAAAACGTATAGCTGGCAACATTATTTTTCCGAAAACATTATCTGATTTGTTTGTTTGTTTGTTTGTTTGAGTTTTATGGCATATCAACCACTGTGGGTTATTTAATGCCAAATCCAGTTTATATGAATTTTAAATGCCTATTTTGTATGGAATAAAAAATGTATAGCTGGCAACATTATTGTTTCAAAAAAAACGTATAGCTGGCAACATTACTTCTTTACAAAAAAAAAACGTATAGCTGGCAACATTATTGTTTCAAAAACTTAGATCTGGCAACATTATTTTTCTGAAAACATTATCTGAGACCTTGCTGTTGGATGCAGTTTATCGCTGTACCCAGGACGCGGATGTAGTTTACCGTCATACCCAGGACGTATGTACAGTAGAACGGGAAGGTTAGAAAAGCAAGGAAATGTATTTGTGGTGGGTTAAATGAAATAAAATTATATATATATATATATATATATATATATATATATATATATATATATATATTACACACACCATATATTTTGGCAGCATGTTTTCATTGACATATCTTATTGAATAATTTAGACAGTTTATTTATTTATTTATTTTTTTTTTTAAAACATTTGGGCATTTCTTAACTTAGTTATCTCCCCTGACATTTACATTATGAAATTTTAAATCATACAGTAAATAACCTTAGCGTTTTTCACATCACAATTAAAACATTGAACTTTTAGATGAACACAACAATTTTATTTTAGAATAAAAACAACAACCTGATGATGACATTCAACTAATGTCGATGATACTCAAAATAAATCAATTTGTAACAACATGGTAATTTTCTCTCTTCCTTTAATAAGGATACTAAGCAGCTTGTCTGTGAATAAGAGAGGTTCTTATTGAAAATAAGTAGACAAAACTTGTCTAAATTATTCAATGAGACATGTCTTTATATACATATATATATATATGCAGCATATCTTCCTTTAAATGTTTCGTTGAATAATATTGATATCTTCAGGAGTAAATTACAAAGACAAACTTATTGTAACTGTGACAAAATCTCATTCCATTGTGATTGTGATTTTTAAAAACATGTGTGAGCACACTTTGTAATTATTTTTAAATTTTCAATGCATTGCTGCAATGGAATTTTTTGCAAAACAAGCATTTTAATATAAGGAAACTGACCGGAAATTAGTAGAAATGAAAAATGTCATTAGTGTCTGTTATATGCACTTCAATACATTGCAGCTACACTCATAATAAATTTTGTTGAGTGTTGGTTGATTGATTGATTTTGATATAGAGAGCCACATGAACTTTTTTATTGTTTTCATGGTGTAGTATATTGATAGTGTCAACAAATATTTTCTTGTAATATAAAGGCAGACAGGAATATCTTTTTCAGATGTTGTGCAACAGAACTTGTATCCAACAAAAGGAGGCACAGTGGAGTAATGGATAGCGGCTTGGATTGAGGAATCCAAGAGCTGAGTTTGAATTCCAGTTGAATCCATTACATTCACTTACTTGTTAATATCCTTAGGAAAAGTATGAATCCTCTTCTCCCTCCAGCTATGGGTAAATAGCAGGATAGACTGGGATCTATAGACTTGGATGGCAACTGGTCTACTGCAGAAAGAAATGGCAACCTACTTTGGGAAAAAATCTACCTTGTCAGTCATGTATCAAAAGATACATGATCACCTATGCATGTATCACACATGGCACATGACTAACTGATTCAACAAATGAAATCTGAGATATCTTGATAATGTTCTGGTTGTCAAACTAACATATACTTACTTTTTTGGAAAAGATCAAAATTAATTGGGTTAGAAAAAACTATGGCATCTTCCTTGATGAATTTCAACTCATCAAGAGATTGATTATAGAACTGAAAAGGATCAGTATGAAAAAATAGACGTCTCTCTCTCTCTCTCTCTCTATATATATATATATATATATATATATATGAAGAAATATAGTTTTAAGGTGTGCTATATTTATGGGATAAAGTGCTCAATATCATAGACAGAACTTGTGTAAATATAGATATAAAAGTGAACATAGAAGTCAACACTCAGAGACTGTTCCATGCTAGACAAAATTGTCAGGCTGCCTGACGACTGCGTCTAGCATGAAACAGCCTGTCGATTTTGAGTGTTGACTTCTATATTCACCTATATATATTTCATAAAGCAGTGGCTCTTGGGAAGAAGCTATTTGAATGGGATGGAGATGGTTTGTACATGACTATCTGAGATCCGAAAGATTGTACTCATGAGAACTGTTCACATCCTCAGAAAAACTAGCACTTTTTATGAGAAACTTTCCTTTAGCCCAGGTAAACTTATATTATACTTTAATACTTATACTTAAGCCAAACAAATTGATAAAGGATTGTATCTAACAGCAACTCGGTAAAACTAGAAGTGGAAATATGACAGCAGTTATGTTAAATACTAGTACTAGCTGTCTGAACCATCTGGGTAAACATTAGCCAACTACATAACTTGGCATATAAAGCTGGAGGATATTTTTGTGCCATGATTTGTGGAAAAAAAAATGGATTCTTAAATGTCATCAAATTTGGTATATTAAGTCTATTTAAAAGTATTCATACGTATACTTATTCCTAAACACTTGCAGAACCATCAAGTGTTATCTGATTTTCAAAATGATTCTTAAGAATGTGACTATTTCCATCAACTGATATATACGATTCTAAGACCAACAAAAATGCATTATGATAAGTGCAAGGTAGGTAATGAAAAATTCTAGACTTGACTCATTTCTGATAATCCTTATTCCTATGATTTATTAGAATATTGATTTTGTGAAAAAGGTTGTTAACTTTACAGCAACACCTTGTATTGCTATACATTGTCTGAATTATACATATATATATATATATATATATATATATATATATATATATATATATATATATATATATATAGTGGTGGATAACTGCTTGGATTGAGGAATTGGAAAGCTGAGTTTGAATTCCAGTTGAATGCATTACATTTACTTACATGCTAATACCCATCGGAAAGGTATTAATTTCCTTCTCCCTCCAGCTATGGGTAAATATCAAGACAGACTGGTTTCTATGGCCTTGGATAGCAACTAGTCTAGGAGAACAACAGCACTGAATTCAAAACCTGCGTGGGGCAGTCGTTTGGGGACCTTGTGGCACATAGTACACCAGGTCTCTATATTTGGCCCTTCAAAAAGTGTGGATGTCCCTGCACGAAACCTTCACCACTATAATCAAATCCTATGTGCTGACTGTCGGTTCCTAGGAACTGAGCTACTTGTACTTCATACGTCAAATACAACGAGAGGGTCCACCATATATTATATATATATATATATATATATATGCTAGTAAATGTACAACTTTTGCCTATTTGAGTGTAAGAATATTAAAAATGTAAAAATAAGTTATACCAAATCATTGTTACAGACAATATTATAATCATTTGATGTTATTTTATTCCTGCTCCAACTTGAGATCTTTTAAACTTAGCAGGGAAAACTGCCAGAAATGATATTCTTACAAAAGCAGAAACAGAAAGTCTTACATACATGCGCATACATATATACATACATACACGTGTGTGTGTGTAAAAATTGTCTTTATACATAAATATATTCCCATGCATAAATTTAATATATTACATGAAAATATGTGAATATGAACATAATTTGTTTAACACACACACATCTCTCTCTCTTATATATATATATATATATATATATATATATATAATGTACACACACACGAGAGGTTTGGATTGTATTTCTATGAAAACATGTACACCGGTATATATCATACACAAATATCTGCAGAAACATGTTGCTTCTGAAATAGGTACTTTAGAAAAAAGGGAAAAAAATCTTTAGTTCATGCTATGTAAAAAATATGTACCTTTGCCAGAATAAAAAAAATCTATACACATTTGCTCTGTGTTCAAATAAATCTATATAGGGAAATACAAAATGTTTTTGAACATTTTTGTGAACATTTTTAAGCATTTTGGAGGAAAAAAATTATTTTTCATAATTTCTGCCCAAATCTATTTCGACAATTCTTTCCTATTAACAGTCAATCAATGTATTTGGAGTCACAAAGTTTTCACCAGATATTTGCTTCAAGACAACATTCCAGTTGATAAAATCTGCAGGCTTGGACATTATTCCTCCAAGAGAACTGGCAGCATACTTTGGAAACTTAATCAACCTGAAGCTATTAAGTTTATGTACTTGCCCAAACCGATACACCCTCATGTAAGGTTAAAGTTTAGATTGTTTTTAATGGCTTTCCGAGTTAATATCGCATTAAACATTTTGAGGATAACAATGTTTTTCCAGATAAAGATCCTATTTTTTATGATGTCAACGAACACTCGTTTGACACTTTTGTGATGTCAATGAATACTCATTGTCACTTTTGTAATGCTCATTTTAGTAGAGACTTTGTAATCGCAGATACAACTATAATATGCCATTGAGCAATGCTGCTGACAGATGGCTATGAATAATCTAGCACTAATAGTACTTGCTCAAATAGTAAATAAAGTAGAGAATAGTGATCTGTACAAAAATAGTGATCTGAATATTAATAGAGGATAGACTAGAAATAACGATCATTAGTCGTCAGCTACTTCCTAGATATGCATTTCCTCTATAGTCACGTGATCCACTTAATCAATGGGATCACCTGTGTTTGCTCACTGATGATCAAACTTTCAAACTCAAGTGTCGGCAACGACACTTTATTCCTATATAACACTATTTAAACCATAGCTTGGAGGAAGAACATTGACTCACACTTTTCCCAATGGTATTTGCATGTAAGTGAATTTAGCTGTATGAAGGGGATGTTATAAAAAAAATAAATTAAAAGTAAATAGTGTCAATGATGATAACTCTTTGACCCATAAATTACAAAAGAATTTCTTAACCAAATACTAGATTACTTGATAAAAAGCATTGTCATTCAAATTATTGGAATTGTGAGAGAAAGAACTTTTACTACCTATATTTGGCTAGCTTGTTTTCTTCATGTTATTTTCACTTTTCATCACAACCTTCTTTGTTGAATAACCCCCAACAATTAAAATTAAAAAACAAAAAAAAAACAGAAATATAATAACTTTCAAGACTATACATCCTAGGAAGACCATGGTGTACCAAGATAGATTAAAGTTTTTTCTCTGACATGACAGCTCTCTTGTGAAAAATCCTTTTATTGAATTCTATCCCTATTAAATGGAGAATCCTCATCTTCTATGTTCTATGTCTATGTAGGACCTGGGTGATTATGGCTCTCCACAATTTTCTATCCTTTGTAGCTCTTAATGTTTGTCTTTTTACCTTCCTTTCTAAACACTATTCTGTCATTCATTCATACAAGCTGGTCACATAGCTGGTCCACCGTCTCCCTTCTCTTTGCCTTCAATATGTTCTGTGAATGTCAAATTTTCCAATCCCTCCTTTCTCATACTGCAGAAATTTCAAGTCTCTTGCTGATTGTAAAAATAAACATCATTTTGCTAATCCCTCCTAAACTCTGCTCTTTTCCACAATATCATTTAATTAGATTATTCACTGTTTTCTTCTGTCCTGTGAGTGTCAAATTCTCCAAACTATCTTTCTTCATTACATGCCCTAGAAATTTCAACTATCTCTTTCTGATGTGAAGCATAAGAGTCATTTTTGTTTCCATTTTCTCTAAAACTACACCATTGCTCACATATTCAGTCCATGGTATTCTCAGAATTCTTCTGTAGAACCCCATTTCAGTTGCTTTAAGTAATCATCTGTGCAGATTGTTAGCATTCACAGCCATATAGAAGGATTGATATTACATAATTCAGAAGTCTTTCCTTTGTTTCTAAAAAAATGTTTCTCTTAATACTTTGCTTAGCTTTTAGAAACATATTTTGCTATTCCAATGGGCCTTCAAGATTGTGGTGTCCATATAGCATATATATTTGGATAAAATAACAATATGGTGGTAGATCTGTACTTTTTATCATCATAAGTTTGAAGACAAATTTGTAACGTCATTAACCACAAAAGAGCTCCTAAAATATGGAATTAATAATCCAGTCTTGTCAAAAGCTACTTTATCCTTCCTCAATGGAAGGATAATCAGCCCCAAAAGTCATGAGGAATGGCAAAAGTGTGAACAATTATCAGTTTGACATTAATATAGTTAACATTCTAGAATTCAAATAATGAGCTTATTATTATTATTATGTAATCCATTGGAATTTTAGCCAGTATCAGCTGACTTATCCTTACTTTCAAACTTTTACTAGTTCTACCTATATAGTCAACATCATGCTGATATTTGAACTTGTAAATAACTAGTAGATTAATAATTGTTGTAGCATACATATGAACAATAATAGGTATGTCTCCATTTACATAAATACAGTAGTAAATACTGTATGTTGGTCTGCAGTTGGAGATTCATTGCGGAATTCACTTGACTCACTTCTAGCAGTTGACTACTTCTATGCACTGCCGGCAAATCTTGCATGTGTTGTTTGTGTCCTAATCATTATCGTTCATTACCAGCCTTCATGTGATTATTCTATTCAGTAACCTTCCCTAGGCTACAATAATAATGAAAAAAAAAAACTTTATTTGAGAATTCAAATAATTTTTTATTCCAGTGTAATAAACAATATAGAATGAAGATTTGGATCAGAGCGTTGACAATGTTATCTTCACAATGGATTTCTCTCACAAAATTACTAAAGGCTTCAACTGCAAAAGACATGCTACTGAAATATTTTGAAAGTTCCAGACTTGTCAAGGGATTACTAAGAATGAAAGAAAATAAGGATGGTTACTAAGGTAATAGAACAACAAAAGAACAGGTGGGAGGAAGACACAAGATAGCATGTGATGCTGCATTTAAATTTTTAAAGATAGTAGGTGGCTGAGAAGTCAGAAAGCAGAAGGGAATTCCACAGGCAAGAAGTGTGAGAAATCTATTAGAAGAGAAATAATTACATCTCATTATTTAAGCAGTATGTGTATCTGTATACATATATATTATACACTGTTACATTAGAACATGTAAGTTACTGATGGTTACCATCATTAACTACCTGATGAGACGTTTATTAAATGTCAAAACAAAATGTACAATTTTGTAGTAGTAACTCACATATTTTAATGTAACAGTGTATAATAAATATTTATGGCTCTACTTTTGTATTGATACCCCAGTTTTAAATGAATGCTTTAAATGTAATTTTATTCTTCATTCTTTTATATATATATATATATATATATATATATATATATATATAGTGGAGTCATTACGAACAAAAAAATGAGGGCTCAGTAAAATGAAGAGGTGCTCAGCTTTTATGGACATGCATGTGTCTCCCAAGATCTGAAGAATGTGTGCGTATGTTGCGTATGTATGTATGTGTGCTGAAAAGTTCTTGCCAACAAAATCTCATGTTTGGTCAGATTTTGCGAAGTGGGTCAAATTATATATTTTTCAATACCCATCAAGTATAATAGCAATTATACATTTTTAGCACAATTTGATTACTTACTCTCACATATGCATGCACACAAAATGAAATAAAGGAAAGAAAAACCTTTAAAAAAAAAAGAAAAAAAAAAAAAGAAAAAAAAAAAAGAAAAAAGACACTCATATAAACTTGAAGATAATTGTAAACATATTTATTTATTATTCAGATAAACTCAGACAATAGCATCCAAATCAATATTTTGTTCTAATTAGAATTACAGGCAGTTAGGTCAAACATTTCAAATCTAAGTAGAATGTTGCAACCAAGCCAATTGCGATAAATCTGTGTACCACCATTAATTATCTGCATTTTGCAGTACACCTGCCACTAATGCTTTTGCTGTTGATGGTATTACAACCCTGCCAAAAAATGGTAGTGGGGAAGTGGGGAGCGGAACTGGATGAAAGATTTTGAAGAACTGTCTTTACTTGATTATCTTGGCAATTTATTTGACAGCCTATAATTATTTGTTTGTTATCAGCTTACTATGAGCCTATGAAAAGATACAAGCAAGGATTTCAACACTCCTATACATGCGAATATACATTACAAGAAGATGAAAAGTTCTCAGCATAACCAGCATTGGGAAGGTTTCCTAGTTAGTCCAAGATTATTTCAGCACACACACATATTATATATATATATATATATATATACACACACTACAGTTCAAAAGTTTGAGAAATCTCTGGTAATTTTTTAAATTGGCTGAAAAAGTAGTTTTGTCCTAACATCCTACATTATTACTCCCCGTCCTCCCAGATTTGGTGTCTCCTCAAATACAAACTGCAGTAGCCTTAATCTCGATTTAAGTAAGGGTTGTTTTTTTTGCTCTTGCTATAGCAGGATATGACAACACAATCATGAAATTTAAAAATACGGTTATTAGGTCATTGGCATCAACTACAATGGCAGGACAAATGCTTTCCTTGGTGACTGAAGTTGCCGAAAGTGATTAAGGTTATATAAGGGAAAATTATTATATGTGGTTAAAATTGTGAGACAGGATGTTTTATTAAAAATTTTATTATAACAGAAAAAAGCATTTCCTGATTAAATTTTGCTTTCGTCAAAATATCCTCCGTTAACCTTAATTACCGAAGCACAAATTTTTGGCATTTGGTGCAAAAGTTTCTCAAAGTATAAGTCTGATAATGGATTCCATTCTTTTTTTTCCTTTTTTTAGTGAATCTAAGAACTTATTTTATTTTTTTTTTTTTTTACTCTTCTGTCAAGTTCATCCCATGTGAATTCTGGGGGTGGCTTAAAACTTTTGAATTGTAGTGTGTGTGTGTGTGTGTGTGTGTGAATATATATATATATATATATATATATATATATGAATCCCATTGAACCTTGACTGACTGCAACTAAAAGTTTTATGCAATCACAGTTAGTCAGCAACTGCCATTTGTGAAAATGTGCATTTTATACTTTCTCGGTAAGTTCAAATGTGACAAGGGTAGTTGATGTGTACATACTATGCACACAACAACTAAACTCACAGAGGGGTAGAAATGCCCATTTGGCCAAGATGAAAATACAGAAAAATCACTGTTACTTAGAAAAAAATAGAAACATAAGAAAAATTTCGAAAGCATGCAGAGAAAGTAGCATGAGAAATATTAGGGTCTCAGCAAAGGAGAATTATGCTAAAATCAAAATACCAGTCAACAATACCAGACTCTCAAAGTCCCACCCCTTATCAGAGCATATAATTTAAACAAAATATAAAGTAAGCCATTCCAAAGGGAGTATGTTACACAGGCACACCTGAGAAAAAGAGCCCAATGTCATAAAATAACAGAACCGTAATATTTCTAAATAAATTCCCAATGAACAATGACTGGCCACAACTAAAAGTTTCATGCATTTTCAGTCAATCATCAGGTAATCAGTAACTGTTATTAGTGACAAGTTCAAATATTATTATTAGTTGGTGTTGGTGCACACAACCAAATTCACCAAGTGGGGAATTGCCCATTTGTAAGTGTGCAACAGAATGGGGAATGGTAGCGTCTCCTAAGGAAGTATTCTACAAAGACACACAATGACAATGATTTGCAAGCTGCTTTTCCACATTGAGTACAGGCCTGTCATCCAAAAGCAATCTGATTATCTGGGTACATATAAATTGTTTTTTAATCCTTTCACCACAAGGAAGGTGATAACACCCCTAAAACTCAAGAAGTTACTTGGAGTGCAAGTGAATGAGAAGACTTTAATGACGACACAGAACAATAAAAGAAAAAGGATCTTCAAAGACAAAAGATTGTGACTGATGTTACATTTAAATTCTTGAAGATTCTAAGTGGCGGGTAAGAAATTTAAGAAAAGACACTATTAGAATATCTAGCTATTTCAACAAAAAAAAAAAAAAAAAATGATGAGACTGTAGAAGTCAGGTGACTTATCTGCTAACATGGCTGCCTTCTCGTGTCTTATTGGAAGCTAACCAATATTCTACAGAGACCTAATTGCCGATATGCTTAAATTCATGCAGTTGTCTACCAAGATGGTGAGCTGATTAGAACACCTGTCATGAAAACATTTATAAAAAAAAGAAAGTCACATCACTGTGGTGGGCATGTGACTGAATCTGAGATACAAGATCAAGACCTTACAGACCTTCTTTGGATTTTGTTAAGCATCTTGAGATATAAAGCAGGAGAACCAAACCTTAAATGGAATGTCAATCATCATCTTCTGTCTTTTTGAATCACAATCTTTTATTATTCTTTTCACAATGTTTTCTCAGTTTCTTTCACCGTTGAGTAACTCCTTGCATCATTATTGCCTTGCTTGGTATGAAATGTTAAAGTTTCAATACCGATGTGCTAGTATCATAATGGTTATCAGCAGAGAAAGTAGAATCAGTAAGTTCAAGTCTCAGGCTGTTGCATTCACTTTCAAACTAATATCTTCTTACCAACTGTGTTGGAAAAGGCTACATGAAACTACACCACTATCTTTCTTAAGAAGTAATGTTAGTTCAGAGATAACGAAATGGGATCTATAAAGGGACACAGCATTAAATATTTATAAAATTTCGTACTCGACTTTAAAAGTGACTTAAAAATAAAACAGTATCACTGTCATATGCATGATATTTCTGATAGCTCTAACCATACCATTCGAAGAGAATAAAAAATGCCAAGTTCCACACCTTCAATAAGTTTGGTATATATTTAATATTTAATCACTATTTGCCAGAATAAAAGAATTTGGGTGAAGCAGAACAAAAAGCAGAAGGCATAAAAAAATTTTTTTTTTTTATTGTTTTTAAAAATATGTATTTTTTTTTCTTCCTGAAATTCTGGTAAAATGAAAAGATGTTCAAAGTGTTTTTTACCAGAAGCTGGAAAATATGACACTGAAGTCCAAATGCATATTGGAATGGCAAAAGATGTCTTCCAAAAGCTAAACAAATTCCCAAACTTAATTTCATTAAAAACAAAGAAAAAGATTGCTGACTGCTACGAAACAGGCCAGTATAAGTTTTCACTTTCTTTCAGAATATCAACATTGAAGTTGGTGTAAAAGCTAGTATTTAATAAGTACTGATACCAAACAGATTACCAGCTTTTACCAATTTTTACCAATTTACCAGCTTTTACCAATTTTTGAGCATTTAGTTTTAGAGATCATATGAAAAAACGTACAGAAATAACTAATTTCCTCAGTTTTTTTTTGTTTGCAAACTTACTTCAAAATTTTACTATTTCAAGAATAAATCCAAATAAAGTTGATATTTTTCGTATTATATAGAATTAAATAAGAAATATATTCAAACTAGAATTCGAATTATGAATCACCACAAACAAAATATGCATAGTTTTTATTGTATTCTGTAAGTAAAAACTGTCAAAATTCTAAAAGATTACAAAAAAAGCTACTCAATGAATAAGATTTCTTAGATCATTTGATAGATCATAATTAATAAAAACAAAAAAATAGATAAAAGTGTATATAGCACCATAATACTGCTGGATACAAATTATAAGACAAAATGTTTTAAATTTGCATTATTTATTGAAAAATCACACTAAAACTACTGCACTGTATAATATATTATATCATAATATGGCTAAATTGTTCAGTATTAATTCCGTTTGAAGCAAATGCAGGTCTTATTTGATGGTACAATGACTTAATAATAATGTGCTTATGCCATGCATCTTGTCCATATACAATCCGTAAAGCTTCAATAAATTATAAATTTTATAACACTGTGCTATAACACTCTCACTGATCACCAGAATGATATTCCAAATCATTGATTTTTAACATAAATTTAATCTTAAACTCATTTCCTCAACAAAAACAGTAAAAACTTAGAAGAAGATATTTTATGTACCATGTGAAACTCCAACTTTCAAATTGAGTGCAATACCATGGTTCCAAAATTAATCTGCCCTATTATGCAATACCAGTGAATTCTGGACAGTTTCTTCACAGATGTAAACAAGACTTTAGGCAAGAGATGTGGTTTACAGAAGGATACTGAGAATACCATAGATGAAGCATGTGTGTAATTAGGAAGTTGGGGAAAATAGAAACAAAAAAGGATGCTTATACTTAAAATCAAAGTGTTGAAATTTCTAGAACACATGAGGAAAGTAGGCTTGGAAAATTTTATACTCACAGTGCATATGAAGGAAAATGCGAGAGCGGTAGTAGTAAACAGTGAGTAACCTACCAAACAAACTTTTGTAAAAAGATAGCAGAATGGAATTGGAAGAGGGGAGCAAAAAAAGACAAACATTACTAAGAGCCATTAAGGAGAGGCTGTAGTGGAGAGCTATGATCACTTCCGACATCAAGGCACATGGTACTTAAAAAACTAAACTACTAAAAAACTAAAAACTACTATTCAAAGATGCATCTGAAAGATTCCAAGATGAAGAAAAAAAGAGACTTATATTAAAGTTTGGTGACTTATAACTTCTAATCATGTTCTTAAATAGCATCATAAGATCGAGACTTTCATATGGCTATCATGGTATCAAACCTATTCAGAAATATCTAAACTGTCAGCTATATACAACCATTTACTCAGATCAGTGGCTAAAAATGGCTTTGAATGAGTGAAGCCTGTGGGTCTTGGTAACGACCGTCCTTCTTTGAATGTTGTGAACTGCTGCTACATAATGATAAATGAAGACTTGTACCAAATAACAGAAACCACTTGAGGAATTTCCACGGCAACATCAAAAATTGATATCATATGTAACTTGAAGAGAAAATGATATTATCTAGATGTTGATGTTCCACACTATTTCAAACAAAAAGCTTGGAAGGAAACCCCCATCAATACTGGAAAAGGCAATAAAAACTACTGGACTTGAGAAAGCTATTTTCCTGAAAAATAAATTTAAGAGAAAGATTTTATACATTTCAACTGAAAGTAGCACTGGCTGCTCAGTCAATGAATGTTGAATGTATCCTTGAAAAGCAATGACTAATATTACCATTATCATAGCAAAAAGCTGTTGCTGCTTTTAATCAGCCAAAATGTGTTTAAAAGATAACTTGCTATCGAGTTTCAGCTATTAAGGTTACCTTTGCATTTAAACTGTTGCTTTTTAGAAATGCTCATTATACAGGCAGATCATTTTATTTAAGGCTGCCTGTAATAACACTCACTACAAAAGGTATCTATTATAGTCACTGGTGTTCTTTTGTTAGAATTTTTCAGATTAAATATCTGTGTGTGTATATATATATATATATATATATATATATATATATATATATATATATGTGTGTGTGTGTGTGTATTAGGTTGGTGCAAAAATAATTTCGTTTTCTCATATAGTAACATATGTTAGAAAACGAAATTATTTTTGCACCAACCTAATATATGTGTGTGTATATATATATATATATATATATATATATATATATATATATATATGTGTGTGTGTGTGTGTGTGTGTGTGTGTGTGTGTGTGTGTGTGTATATATATCTGTCTGTGTCTATATATGTATATGAATCTATATATATCTATCTATACATTTAGTTGAATGGATATGTGTTTGTAACCATCAGTTTCCTGTTTATGCGATCATCAGACAAACTGACATACATACATACATATGGGTGTAGGCATTATGGTTTGCACAAACATGTACATATATAAACAATGCAGGACCAGGTGCAGACATGTATTCATATGTTCGAGCACACATTTAATTGTGTATATATGCAGGCTCTAACGATACAATTTTAAGTGTATAATTGGTCTTATCAGAAATTGGTTGAGAAAGTCAATATCAGTTTTTTTTATTTTTTTAAAAACACACTAAATCCACTTATAATCTTTGTAACTAAGTTTTTTTTTATACTTCATGCTGATCCTCTTGACTTATGCTAAAACAAACTGCATTGATGGTACCAACTTGTTTTGAGTCTCACCTTCTCTCCTAAGAATTTCCAAGAAATTTCTGACTCCATATATTTTTTAAATACTCATAACTTTTAAGCACAGGAAAGTAGAAAGATATTTTTCAGGTTATCTAGTGATGGGTCAGAGAACAGGGAGATGTAGATTCATGACTTAAAGGTATTAGTATTAAATGAACTTTGTTTACTGATTCTGTTTGCCAAGCTGATAATTGCTATGCTAATTTGAACTTTCATGTCATAACTTGGCTTTATGAGCAATGATGTTCAAG
>OZ010585.1:41228705-41301205 GCA_963932145.1 Acanthosepion lycidas | reverse complement strand
AAAAAAAATGACCAAGTTGATACTGAAGTGATGTTTGAAAAGAATTGAGAATCAGATTTTCATAATCAGTTGAGAACGCTTTCAGCAGCCAGAAAAAAAGAAAGAAATGGTGGACATTAATGCAGTGCCTGAAAATTATGGCATTTCTCTTTCTGAGAAGACATGTGCATGCATTTCAATAGTCTGCTTCATTAAAACTTACACAATCCACTAAAATCAAGAGGACTACAGAGACCCATCAACATCCACAGGGGTTGTGTATTTGAATTATGTCCCCACTCTATATAATTACTTTGAGAACCCGTAAAAATTCTACGGTTTTCTTATTTAAATTTTCTGATGAATTATAATTCTCAAGTTAATGATTGAATAAGCTCCTTGTGAGTTTCATAACTATAAAATATCCGTGGAAATTTCCCGATTGCATCGTTAAATATTTGAGATTAACAACTTAAAATATTGCAACGACAAATCATAAATTTGAATGCAAGTCATTATTTTAAATAGTAAGAGGATACAAATGGAAAGATACAAAATTGAGTTTTTTTCATTTCATTGAAGCAGACATTAAAACGCATGAGGAATATCGTCTCTACCTTTTATGTATTTTCTCTTTCACACTAGAATCAAACCTCGTTCGATATATTTTTCGTTCGTCTCTTCTCATAGAATTGTCTATTTATGAGGTAAAATAAATTTACACAACATGAGAAATATCATTATCATCCCCCACTCCCGGTCTTCTTCATTTTCCAGCGCAAATATAAATTCAACAATACCCTGGTCACTTAGAGCCTGAGAGTTAAACAATCCGTAATCTCAGCCGTGACCAAGCTGGGGTCAAAGGTATGGTCTTTGTAAGAAAACGAAGAAACGAATTAATTGAACCAATTTTATCAACATTTTTAGCAAACGTTGAGAATGGGTTTCTAAATTCTTAAAACGCTTGTCAGATTAAATATCGGAATTGATTTAGTTCGTATAATTAAAAAAAAAAAATGTTCGTACCTTTCATTTCACGTCCGAATTATCGAGGAAATATTGTACATCAAAATTTAAAATTAAAGGCAGAACATTGATATAAACTGGAAGTGATGTATGTTGTTATTTCTCGCCATAACTTCCACCTTAAAATGCATATCATATTGATTCCTTTAATAAAAACGTTGCCTGAAGAAACTCCTTCCCAAAACAATATCCGTGACTAATATATTTTTCATTAACCATTCATTTGCCAATGTATGGTTGAATATTGTTTGATAGAATGCAAGTCATTATTTAAAGTAATAAAATAATGGAGACGTTGGAGTTTGCTTAAAGTCAAAATGAATATACAGTGTAACCCGGATATAAGAGAGATTTTCTCTGGTCCCAAATTAGAGCCATACTTACCTAAACAAAACAGACCAGACCCGGATATAAGAGACTTCGTCTCCGATCCCGACAACTCTCTTATATCCGGGTCACACTGTACAATTAACATTTTATTTCCAAAACAAACCAAATGGAAAGAAAACAACATGACTGAAGGAAATTGTGCATGTACAAATATCCTTATACTAGTATGTAGGTGTTTGAAACCACAAAATTGAGAGACTTACATTTGGTAAAAGATTTTTATCACTTGTTTCGGTAGAAGTATTAGATATGTCTATATGTAGTCAAGCAAATTCAATTCATTATGGTATCCCGTTGATTAAAAAAAAAAAAAAGGTCTTTCTCGCCTTTTTCTTATATACTGCTTCGGCAACGCCATCTAGCGATATTTAGTAGTACTTAGGCAGACAAGTTAGGTCATTCCCAAACACATCATTTTATTCATCCATAAATTTTTAAGTATAAATTTTATAATCATTAGATTTTTATGGCATGGGGCGCTTTTTTGTAGGTCCCCCTTGAGAGGATGCGGTATTGTGGTGTATGGAGGATTGACTGGTGAAAATTGTAATGAAGGAACGGATCGTGAATCGGATTAGCTAGGTATAAGATAGTGTCTACCAGCCTCAACCCCTCCCCTTTTTTTGGCCTTGTGCCATAATTGTATTTTAAGATACAATAAATATCCATTCCCAACCACATACATACACTAAATATGCTTTATAATATGACATATTTAAGCAACAATGATTTCTTTAAACATCTTTTGTTAGATTTTCCCGTCAAGATCTATGTTTAAATTTTCGTTCTTGGAAAGAAGTTGGAGAGCACATTGTCGTCTGTTATAACACTTCATAGACAGTTAATTTTTTCTACTTGGTTGATCATGACGTCTTCATTTCACAGCTTGTATCTTTCCTTGTCCATTTTGATAATGACCATACACTGTTTTTGTAACGAAGGAGTTGCCGAGTGAAGGCGTCTTTCGCCAGCCGCGAACAGAATTCGTGTGGAAACATGCATTGTTTTTGTAGCCGTGAGCCTGATTGATTTCGGTGCGATTCGAACCTGAGCCTCGCATTAACCAGTTGATATTGATTTATCCGAGCTATTTGTATATCCATATGCGAATTTAACCCATACACCAAGATCGAGTACTTTGCGAGAGAATAAAAGAGCGAACGAGATTGTCACTGACAGCGGAGAGAAAGGCGTTTTTCAGGGTTTTTTTCCCCCCGGATTCTTCAAAGAAGGAAAGGGAGGGTGGTGGTGATGTAGGAGGAGTGGATGCTGCAGATGTATCTGTTCTGTGTCGGAGGCCTTCTCTCCTCTACTTCTCCATCACTGTTGCGTAGGGGTGATATGACCGGCTATGACTAGCTTTGACCAGCAGTCCGGGTGGAAACACTCGGGTTCCCACGTTAAAAAACCGACCTTGTGTCACAACCTGACTTAATGGTGGGGATCGAGTAAACCTCAAGGAGAAAGGTGTTTTTAAACGACCTTCAAGAAACTGAGCAGAGCGACCGTGTTTTTCTTTTTTGTCTTAATTAACTTTGTTTTTACTTCAATCTTCTTACAACTATTTTCACCCTATCTTCTCGCTTTCTTTATCTACACTGTCTCGACATTACTGCAGTTTTATTTGTATCTACCACAAACATTATGTGTGGATACAAACAGCGATTGTTTTCTTTTCGTTGAGATAGTGATGAAGGGCAGTTTCGATGTAGAGCCTAGAGAAGAATCAGGTTCATAGAGAAACCGACGTAACTACAGTTTTCTCTTTGGGATCTATTACAAATAAAGTTTGCCTTTCTTACCCACCGTTTGTTGTATATGTCATAATTTCTCTGCGTGGGACACGTCTATATGTGTATATATCTAATTTTGTGTACGGCGTAGCATTATAAAACTGTCTCTGAAAAATAAGCATATCTGTCATTCTTCTATTCTGCGAAGTGCGGTGTTATATCACTGATATAATAATGCTCATAATGTGGGAAATTCAAATGTGAGAATGAATTTTTCTTCCATGGCACTATCCCGTTATTTTAAAGATATAATCTTAATACTATAATATATAGATTACAGTTTTAAGACTATATCTTACAAATAAATTCTAGTAAAATTTGCAGTTCTGAGAATCAACTTGCTATTAAATCCGTTAATAAGACGCAAATTTGTCTTATGCCCCCTTTTTTGTATACTTATTAAGTTCATTTGCTTTATCCGTAAATTTAAACAATATGAATGAGGCAATGGCATTACTAAGAGGGAGACATACAGGGTCAGCTATTTTTGCCATGATCATTGCCTAAACGTTTGAGTAGCACTTCAGATTTCTTAATGGTCTATATTGATTTCTAACTCAAGGTTGGACAAAGTTGTTTAAAAAGAAAATCTTTGCATATGAATAAAAATAATTTTGTTGTGTTTTTTCTTCTTTTTATTCGGCATGATACATTTGTGTTTTCCGTTTGATTTTTGGCGGGACGTGTTGTCATTGGTTGATTTTTTTTTTTATGACGTTCGTGGCTCACATAAGCTATATCCGAATTCTGTCAGTTGCCGCAGATAGGACCAACAGAATGAAGGAAAGGAAGTAATGTGTAATAGAGGAAAGAAAGTTTTCTTTGTTACTCTCTTAATGAAAAGGAAAGTTTATTTTAATATAGTGTTACTACTACCTAATCCTTCTACAGTAATTTTGGGCTTGTTTTTTTTGAAAATGAAAAATAAATGAACATAATAGAAACAATGCATAATAATTTCATACAGTTTTATTCATGCATTTCTCCTTACTGGTGCATGTATTTTACGTTACAATTGTGTTAATGTACCTTTTATAAAAGGCAGCAATTTATTCTGTAATATTACAAGTTATATCACAGAGGTAAGTTACACACGTGTTGTCTTACTGACGGTTCTTGGGCGAAGTTGAATATAACGTTTTTAGCACGATGTCCGTAAATCCGGCAGGAACAGTTTTTGTTGCATGCTGGGAGATATTTTATTATCTTGATTTATTTTATTTACAACTTTCATTATTTTATTTATGTGTAACAATAATAATATCCCTACAATATATATATATATATATTATTGTTACAGATAAAAAAAATATCTCTACAATATATAAATATATATTTTTTTTATTATTGTTACAGATAAAAAAATATCTCTACAATATATATATATATATATATTTTTTATTATTGTTACAGATAAAAAAAATATCTCTACAATATATATATATATATATATATATATATATATATATATTATATATTTTATTATTGTTACAGATAAAAAAATCTCTACAATATATATACATATTTTTTTTATTATTGTTACAGATAAAAAAATATCTCTACAATATATATATATTTTATTATTGTTACAGATAAAAAAAAATATCTCTACAATATATATCTCGCCGGGGTGGGGAAAAGAGGTGGATTCATACCATTCAAAAGATCATTTGTGTGCAAGTGAATGACAAGTCTAAATGGAACTGAAACTCGATACTTTTTGATTCCCAATTCCGAGCTCTTGTTCATGACACCGCCCACACAGACAAGCCAGCACCTGGTATTCTCAAGCGGTCACACATCAAGGTATTGAGGAGGCTCGACATTGCTTAACTTCGGTTATCGTACATATGTTTCAAAGTGATATGGACGTTAACCTAATGTTTTCAAGAGACTAAGAATGAATATGCAAAAATGTACGAACGCTTAACATTTTATTGCCTAAGCAAACTAAATAGAGCAGAGGGAGTTGAACTAACGTTTATATATAAAGATGTGCCATTTCATGTGTATGTGGGGAAACTTTATGGGAGATTGTGAGAGACTTATATTTGAGAAAAGTTCTTTGTTGGTTTAGCAGAATTGTTAAATATTCGTGTGTTTAGTGAAGTGTATTAAGGCACTGTATACACTGTTGTTCCCCCAATGCTAGGAGATTTGTTGGTGACAAAATAGGCCCCTGGGGGAGAGAAAACTAGACACGTCCCATCTCAAAGACATCCTGTGAAGAAAGAGTTAATTTTATTCCCTTTTGGCAATGTCATTTAGCAGACATTAGTAGAAATTCTTCGGAAAACAAGAAGGTAATCCCGTAAAAGATTACAATCTTGGTATCTGGCAAGAATAACGGAACTGTACTGAGTCCTACAAGTGTTTTAACCCTTTGAGTCCTGCGTTCCTGAACAATTTTAATCCTTCTGCCAGAGCTCCAGAGTCAAAATTCGCAAATAATTCGTATGTAATGTTTTAGGGTAGCTATAAAAATAGTTACAAGTGTTTACCCACCATTCAACTGGTGGCTGGGCATTACGTCTTTTTTCTCTACCACCGATAAAGCGGTAGTAGGACTGAAAGGGTTAAGTGTAGAGGACCGTGGCGGTGAAGATATAAAGAACATACGTGGGTTAAAATTTCCTGCTAGCCGGTCCAGCTACATGAGAATGTTGGACTTTAATTAAGGACAAGGAAAACAAACAAGACCGATAATTATATACAAACAAATATATGTATTAACAAGTTACAAGCGCATGGACAGTTACATTGAGTTTGGGTGGTGAATATTATATGCGTGTATTGTGGTGAGTGTTCGTACGTACATGTATTGGTATTGTTTTTAGCGCGTTCCCAGAATACGGGAAACACTATTGGTGAGAGCTCACATATTGGTATTAGCTAAAATGAAGAAAGAGAAAGAATTACCTCACCACCACGCGAGGTGGGATACGGCCTAAGACCTGAGGGAAAAAAGAGAGAGCGAGGCGAAAGGTCACCTAGAATTTATAGTTAGGGGGAGAGAGAGACCCCTGGTGAAGGATTAAGGAACTAAAGATGCACTAACTCCGACACAAGAAAAAAAAAAAAAAACGCTGGGAATAAGACATTATTTCTAAAAGACAGTTTAAAGATATTTACGGTTCTTTCCACATTTAGAATTATTTCTTTATTACTGTACACGGAAGAGTTCTATAATTTCATTATTTCAAATTATTTTGATTTAGATTTTAAGTCTACAGAATAGATAAATCGAGTCGAACAATAATAAATCATGCTAAAATGAATTTCAGACTTATTTTGACTTCCATGAATATTTCTTAATGCATAAAAATCTATCCATGCTTACATATGAAGAGGTCTGTACAGAGCAGCCATATTCTTAGCATTTAGTAAAATGCTAAAAATAAAATATGAACTTAGAGAGAAGGAAGGACAAAAGACATTTTTGAGAAGTCATTTCCTTGAGAAAGTCAAGGAGGATGTCGAATTAGAAAAGAGACAATAGAAAAAAAATACTCTTTGAAAATATTGAAGAAAAAAGTTGACTGAATGAGAAAAAAAATATAATGGAAAAAATCCTTCAGGAAGTTTTAAGTTGTATTCTGAATGTCTTAAAAGAAAAAAAAAAAAAAAAAGAAACATACGCCAAACCAATAACCACAGGTTAAGAAAGGAGATAATAAAACAAAAACAAAGATGGCCGTTTCTTCTTTGATGGGCATTATTAGCTGTGGTACTGAAGCCACTTTTCCCGATGCTACCATTTGTACCATTTGCATTGTCACTAAAGTTGTGGTTGCTTACAGACATTGGAGAAAAAAAAAAGTGCTTAGTTGCATGTCATGATAAAGGACGACAGAGAAGGAATATGTGTGTGGGTTAGTAGCTGAGCATAGTATTAAAGATCTTCGTTCCTATATTCTCATGCTAATAGCCTGTTGTAATACAATTAGTCAAGTACTTGAAAAATCGGGTGTCCACAGGGAAAAACCAATCAGTTAGACAATACGGTTAACTTATTTTGCTTCAAATGGAAGAGAGGAAGGAAAGAGATTTAGTAAAGAAGCAAGCAAAGAACAGACTGATAAGCAACTCTTTATAACATTGTTAGCTTCTTAAAATTAAAAGTTTTGCTGCTGCGTATGTGCTTATCTATTTACGAAACATTACATTGGTTATTCTATCCTTGCTTTCTTCTCTTTACAACGTAACACTTCTATTTATGTATACATGGATATTGTCGGAGTTAACTCCTTAATTTCCTAACTGTCCAATAGGGGACGCTACTCCTAAACTATAACTACTACGCGCTCTCATCCTCTTTTCACTTTGATATTTCAGCGGACACTACAACAACGTAGAGACTCTCAGAAAATACGAGTTTCCCCACTTGTAGGAAAACGCCGTGAAACACAAACATACGTACAAACATTCACTGACACACGAAATTTCCACGCACACGCATTAATGTCTTTGTTCCTTTGTAAATCCTGTTGTTTAATACATATACACCTGTTTGAACATATCGGTCTTGTTTGTTTTCTTTTCCTTGGTTTGGAGTCCGACATATTCTTGTAGTGGGCTTTATTTTCTATCAGGAGGCATACACGCGTTTCATTTAGCAACAAGTAAACTCACGGACCGCTGCAATATACAGATGTTTCATTAAAAAAACAAATGACAAGGTACTGTAGTTATGTTTTTAATCTTTGTTTTTTTCTGGATGAAAATTATGTCAACATTGTCCAAATGTTTTTGTATACCTGAGCTTCTTTAGCTATACTTTCAGCCATTATAAAGAATGATTTTTTTAAATTTTACTTTTAACTGAATGTACAGATTGTTTTATTTAGAGGTAAAGTGCTATTGTTGCGGATATGTGTTGGAGAGGAATAGAAGGTTTGAATTATCAGAAGGTTTAAAATTATGTGTTCAATAATCTTCCATCCACAACAATTAATACAAGACAAATAATGATTCATAAACATCTTGTTTCAAAATGTAACAATTGAATTTATTAATATTTGGTATACATGCATGTGAACTGAAAAATTAGACAGAGTTGTGTCTCTTCGATAATATTTGTACCCAAGTTCATAAAGTGAAAGTAATTATTAAACTGTACTTTAGAAGAATAAAGTTTCTTTAGCATGTTTGGAATTGTGTATTGTACAAGTTGGTAAAAGTTCAGAAGAGATTTCAGAGTTCGTACTTGCGTGAATGTTGGTAATGGTCTTTAACGTCTGACTACATTAGTTAAGACGGGAGTTTTTGAACATTACATCTTGGCAAATGAGACGCGAGTGAAAGAGTTTACACGTGTTCTGTTTATATATGGTCATGAATCACGTGACTGGCTCAGATGGAAAACGCGGTAAAACAGATTTGTCGCGTGCAGGCGATTTGATTGGTCGGAACTGACCAATCAGCAATCTAGATTGTGAAAATTATAACAGGAATAGTGCATTTCCTAGCAGGGATTAACTAGCTTGTTGTGGAAGAGTCCACACTATCCTTCGTGTGTATATATTATCATGAATAAATATTGTTATCAAGGTAAGTAACATTTCTTTTATTCAAACAGCACATGAAGAGTTGATAAGCCGTAAAAAATCGAATCAAACTGCGTACCATTAAAAATCTATATTTGAACTGTCTGGAAATGATGCAGCCGTTTTAATATATATATTTTTTAAGTTCACCCAGTACAAGGGTCAAGGCCCACTGAAGTTAAAGGGTTACTGAGTGAAACTGTTGGAAGGTAGAAGGAAACGAAGTGAATATTATGACAATATGTAAGATAGATAACAGTTGATTCTGGACTCGAAGAGATTAATCGTGTAGTTGTCAGGGAAGCACCCACTCAGGAATCTGTTCCAGAAAATAAAAGTTCTGAGAAAGAAACTCTCAGTGTGGAACTTATTTCTTACTAAATGAATACAAAGAGAATGAAGATGATTTGTCACCATGAACATGGCATGTTCTAGCTGTGAAATTTTGAGATCTCTAAGGAATGTAACACGTTATGACATTAGCCATAGTGATTGTAGTTTGAAGCCAGTAACATTTCGCCTGTAGGATCGGAATTGCACAGAGGAAAATAATTGATCACCCACAAGGCTGTTTAAATGATTTTGAACACTTTCAAGGCTGGACAGTGAAATAATTTTTTCATGGAAAAAATAGCCTACTTAGGGCAATTTGGCCTTAGTCCTCTTCAAAAATAGCCATCTTTATCCAATCATCCCTTCCTCTTTTTGAAACAGTTTGCAAAGTCGTCCTTATAGATCACCAGGAGATAACCTCATTATATTCTCCTCGATCTTAATCTTCTTCACAGTCTGAAATCTTTCCCCACTCTTCAATGGTGATTTTAGTTCTGGAAAAAGACACACGGTGCTTGGAGCCAAATCTGGACTGTAGTGAGTGGGTGGGGGAATGAGTGGGCCAACAGATTTGGGAGATGTAATATTTTGCCAAAAATCCCTGTGCAAGAATGTGAAGATAATGCATTATACAAGCTCACTCAGTGCTGTGTTACTGCCAACTAAATAACTTCACAAGAGAATGTGCACACACACACACACACACACACACACATACACACACACACACACACACACACACACACAACCTCTGATTGCTTGCCAATTTACATCAAGGCCATGCAACCGATTCTTGAGATAGTCAAAATTGCTGGACATTTCCCAAACAGACATTGTAGAATAAACGATATATAATCATATTTGTTATACCATATTGGGCTTATAAGAGTAATTCTCAATGCAAACAACTGACTATCCTTACTTTAAATGGTAATTTTTTTTTACATCATCGTAACGGAGAATCAGGTTAACGTGACAAGAGACAAGTGTTGGTTGCATGTGGTGCAGTAAGAACCAGGATTTATGTCCTTTTCCACAATTGACTGTTGAGAAAGAGCATTCTACTGACAGTAAGTGGTGCTGATAAAATTTGCATATGAACATTACTGGGAGGGTATTACCCAATAACCAGTGTGCTTCCTGGACTGAGAGTATAACACCAGCATTTTCTCGGTTGGGAGGAATACATTTGTCGTGCAGAAAACCAGACGAGACTAACACAATCATTACTGAATATAAACTATTACCTTCCCTCTTACGATATTTGGAAACATTTACATTATAAGAAATTGGGGGAAAAGAAGAAGTATCACAAAAGTATGAGTACTGCAGAGATATGCTGCACAAAAACACTTTGAATGCACTTGTATTTTGCCATAACACATCTAATCCCAATTTTGATTTAATAATTGCCAGTCTGATCAGGAGAGGAATAGATTCACTAAGAAGAATATGCATTGAAAGTGTGCTGATCTCATAATTCTTGATAAAACTAAAACATGTGTAATATCACTTATAATTGCCAAAGTAATAGCAGCACAATGACGTACACGAGGTAATAGTTACTGCCTCTTGTGTTCTCGTCAACTCTGATCTAAAATTTAAACGCAATGTCCATTGTTATTATTTAAACTATTTATATTCAAACCATCATCCTCATCAAAGTTATTGTTATCCCATTTTGGCTGTTGTTCTCTCTGTCCTTCCTCAAGTGTATATCGAATGAGATAACATCCAGGGAATTCTGAACTGAACCCTTTATTTAATCTACAGGGGCAGAATTCTCATTTCCCTGTTCATATCTAGTTCTTATTTTTATTTATTACTGTTTAGTTATTGTTTGCCAGTTTCCACTGAGTGCAGTTCTATACTACTTGACCCAGCGATTGAACTCATAATTACTGTTGCCAAATTCACAAACCAACACTTGGTCATTGTCTTGTAGGGCAATTTGCTGCAATGAACTTGGAGCTTTAAACCTAAACTACCTGCTGATTAGGTTGCAACTGCTGCTGTTGTCTGTCATATTTTAACTACTGCTGCTTTTTTTTTTTGTTTTGATTGCTGACAAAGACAATACTTCAGTGGTGATGGACAAGTTGGAATAATCCAAAATATTGGTAAGTCTAATTGGGGATGGCAGCTATAGCAAAATAAAAAAGGATTTGACTCTAAAAACTGAGAGGAAACTGTTACAGATCCTAAATAAAAACAAAGACTATTTTGCACTGGACAGTTGACTCAATGTTACACCAAGCAGCTACACATGTATAGTCTCCCCAAGTTTCACAAAGTTAGTATTCCATGGAGACATATAATCGACTGCAGGGGCTCAGCATACAACCTACTGATTAGATTCCTAGTGGATATAGTCACCTAATTAAACTCATTCTATGTTTGAAACTGAGAATGTATGTCTTTCTTTAATAAGGTCCTTCAAATATTCAGGCTGGCAAATGAAAATAAATATACTCTATTTACATTATTCGGACTATTGTCCTCAAGGTCACATAGCACAGTGGTTAAAAGTGTTAGTTAGATCCAGTGGCAGAACCCAAAGAGTGTAAGTTCAATACCCAGTTAAGGCAGTGGAGAACTTTCAAAGGGGAATTAACAGGAGATAACTGATAACTGACATCCATTAAACATGGCACATGAAACTAGAACAGTCTACCCCAGTGAGCGAAATATAGGGTTCAGTTCAACATTCCAACCACCTGAAGAAGGCCGGAACATACAGCGACCGAAACATTGTAATAAATATGGCAACAAAGATGAGGACAATAGTCCAAATAATGTAAATAGTGTACATAATACCTCATCTCAGAAATATAGACGAATAAATATACTGTTTAAAGAAAATGGAGAATCTACACAGTTATGGGTATCAACTAAAAAAAAAAAATAATAATAATGTTTAAAGTGATAGAAATCTGTTGGTTTAATAAACAAAAAATCCATTGCTTCTTTAGAAATTGCTTTGTTTACGTTTGGATACAAAACTGATCAGATATGAACTTTTGAGTATCTGGAACAAGGATTTGTGCTTATTTATTGATAGGAAAGAAAATTGGCTGTAATAAGAAAGTTCATATTTAATTAAAGAAGTATTTGGGTATGAGTCAAAAAAAAAAAAAGAAGAAATCATTAATGGTAATAGTACTTGAGTGATAAGAGAATAACTAATGGAAGTAAATAAGAATAAACAAAGCCATTACTAAATATTACTTGGCTCTACAAAGATGAAAAACAAATATGAATGATAATAATAGATGAGAAATTAATAAGTTTTGACAGGACAAAGGGAAGAAAACACTGAATTTAATTGTCTGATCAACATGAACAAAATAATTTCCTTTTTTTCATTTTCTAGATTTATACATTCTTTTGTCCCTTCTTTGTCAGTATCCTTTTTTTTGTGTTTGTTATTTGACTGAAATGAAAATGAATGGCTGATAACATTAAGACCTCCGATAGTTCATAATAGTTCCTGTAACAGTTCATTCCTCAATAACAAAAAAAAAAAAAAACCTTGAAAATTTGCATTGTTTATCTCTGACATTAAACACTGCAGATAAGCGAAGATGTAATTATTAGCTGATATTTATTGAGCTTAGCTTAATATCTTTACAGATGAGACCAAAAAATGGAGAATTGCTGCCATATCTGGACTGGAGCTGTTCAATCCTCTTTTGTCAGCTTTGACAGATTTTGAAAGCATCTATGTGGCTCTTTTCCTACTCATTTCCACTTGCCAGTCTATCAAAATGCTGGTAGCAAATACTCTGACACTCTACATTCCTTAGTTCTACCAGTAGCATCATTGACAAAACTAATAGGCCTCGAGAAGGACCTCCAATCTGTGGTTGACTGGGGCAGGAAATGGCTTGTAGACTTTAATGCTTCTAAAACGAAACTGCTCTCAGTTACCCACCAAATAGAACCCTCCCTGCCTCCCATCAGGATGGCTGATACCCAACTTCATGTGAGTGCATCTCTGCGCCTTCTTGGTCTTCATGCTGACCACTGACCTGAAGTGGAACAACTACTTTGAATCTATAGCTTTAGCTACCGCAAGGAAAGTTGGTTTTCTGTGCCATACCAATAGGTTCTTCTCGTTTGAGTCCATCCTTCAAATCTACAAATCAACCATTTGTCCTTGCATGGAATACTGCTGCCCTATATGGTCTGGTGTTCCTGCTGTTCATCTCAAGGTCCTATACAAAATCCAGAGATGGATATGCAACATGATTGGTCCTGAGCTGGCATCCCGTCTGCAGTCGCTATCACAGAGGTGTGTTGTGACTTCCCGCTGTCTTCTACAAGTACTTTCATGGCAACTGCTCCAACAAGCTACTTACTCTGGCTCTCAAATTGCAGGAATTTAAGTGTGCTACGAGGTTGGCATCTCAGCCCCATCCTTACGCCGTCAAAACAACTAAATGTAGCTATCTCTTCTACTCCAAGCTTCTTGTCTCACACCTCCAGCCAGTCGAACTCCTTTCCTATCACTTGCTTCCCTGATAGCTATGATCTCCAAATATTCAAATGTAATGTCAATCGACATCTTTTGATACATTGACCTTGATCCCTGTTCTTCTCTGAACTCCTCTTTACTCTCACTCTCCCTTGCATACTAGTGGCACTCTCCACCTTGCTTGGGGCAATTTGCTTGAAAAAAAAAAAATCTCACATACACAATATTAATTATCCTTATTCCTTTCATATATCATTAGTGAGATGGAAGTTCTATTCAGAAAGGTGCTTCCCAAGAGCTGTTGCTACGTGGAATAGAATCCCAAGAAGTTTTGATTTGATTTGTTTAACGGAATATCAACATCCTTATGAGTCATCTAATGCCAAAATTTAATTTTCTTGTGAGCTTTGAAGTAATAAAAATGTTATTCAACTTTCACAATTGAATACATGGTAGATGATTCTCAGCTTTTCTGCATATACATGTTTGCTTGAAAATAAGAGGCAGTGATATGTGTGTTTTATGTTATAGTTTTGTTAAAGTTATACTTCGGGATGCAGTTTGATTTCTCTAAGAGAGTAATGTCATGATAGAGATCTTTCTTGTTGGTTATTTGGTTGAATTGTATGCCTCCAACTACAGATAAAGTGTATTGTTGGTCATTTTACTATAAATAGGTAGTGCTGGTAATTTTATTATAAATATGTATTGCTGGTATTTGTACAATAAATATTTATTTTTATACTTTTATAGTTTTTTGTTTTAATTTGGGAGTTTGCTATTTGCCCATATATAGCACCCTAACAGATACTACAACCCTAACTCAAAACCTCTAATTACCTAATCAGAGGCTTTGCTCCAAATTGGAGAGTTGAGTTACTAAAGAGAATTAACTGGAAATGAGATATCCAGAAAAGACATGGCACGTAGATTGAGAACAATCTCCCCCAGTGGACTAAATAAAGGATTCAGTTCAAAATTCCAACATTTCACCTGAAGAAAGCTTGAGTGTACAACAGCCGAAACATTGTGAATCTGACAATAAAGAAGAGAACAACAGTCTGAACAATGTAAATAGTATAAATAGTTACAATGCCACATCCCAGAAATATAGACAGATATTAGAATATAAATCATGTAATTATAACTCGTCCCAGAAATTTATGGATTATCATGGTTTTGACTAGTGAAAAGATTTATCTTACTTTATTGGAAATTAGCTGGGAAGATTCAAATGAAAACAAACTACCCTTTCATTTGGGTGTCAGTCCAGTACTTCTGGAATTTGCTACATTTCTGCATTGCATGAACCATATTGTAAGGATTCCTCTGTAAATTTAAGAAGTCGTTATGATTCCAGCAAATGTTAATTTTGTTTAGACTTATTCATTTTGTGGCCTGCTTCAGGTGTATAATCCATATATGAAAGGTCGATTCTATCAATTTGAGATGAGTAATTTGAAGAGTTGATTATTGATTTCATAAGACTATCAATAGTTTTAACAACTCATAGAAACTTTTTTCTTTGCTTTTCTGATAATAATAATGGCTGTGGAGAACAGTGATGGTGATAATGTTGATAGATGATGATGGTGTTGGTAGGCAGTGTTATTGTTTTGACTGATAATGATAAAATGGAAATAACTTATTAGATCTCCATTTATTTTCTGTCTCATGAGAACAGAATGTGACGCATAGTAATTTCTATTTCTTTTTTTTTGTTAGTGTTATTTGCCATATACCACATCCATATACAGCCCAAAGGGTTATCCATAAATTGTTTAGTCTCTTTGGTCATTGCTTCAGACATCAGGCTATGATATCTTTTATGTAATAAGTTACTGTAGTCTGGAGAGTGGACTTTTAATCATCGAGCTTCAGTTAATTATTGGTTTTCTCGTCCCAAATGGCAGGGAATGTAAGATTATTTATTTGTTATTTGTTAGATAATGCTTTTTGAAATGAACTTATAATAATGACAGTAATAACAGCATAAATGATAATATCTGTAAGGGATAAATAATAACATAATAATATAAACTGATTCCGAGAGATGATTGGAGAAGATAAAACCAAAGGACAACTATTACATGGATGCAATTATTAATTACAAAGAAAGAAAATGAATAATTTAGATTATGGACATAATTAAAAATTAGAGAAGAAAGAGAAAAAAAAGAATGAAACAAAAATAGAAAGAAATAGAAAATATTCAAACAGGTCTAGACTGCTTAGATAATTGCATATTCCCCATTGGTGACAGTTTTTTTATTTGATCCCAAATGAAAGCCAAGAATTTGATTGCATGCAGATAAGCCCTTCCATCATGGAAGATTGTTCTAAAACTCTTGCAGCCACTATTTACTAAAATTGGCACTTGCTCCAATACTTAATATATATATCATACCATATATATCAAACATCATACTAACTGTACTAACAGGTCTCGGTGACAAAGAGGTAGCAAACTAGACTCGATATTGCGCCGTTCATTCACAAATTCTGTGGCAGAACTCATCCAAGTTCCTTTATCCATAAGATTGTGCCCCCTAGAGCCACGACTACTATCCCCAAGCCACTCCATCCAGAGCATTAGAACCTGGTAGAAGCAAGGATATACAAATGATAGAAATTAAGGAGGATTTGAGATAATTAAGTAGTTATATATATTAATAAATAAATAAACTCTGATCAGAAGGATAATTGAAGCTGTTGTAAAGATGAAGCAAATAAATATTTTCCCAAAGAAAACTGATTGTATATCCATATCTGTATAGAATACGCTAAGGGCATTTGTATATTTTTTACTTTGCAGTGTCTATGAGTTATCCCAGTCAGTTATTTAGGTACCATACTTAATACATGCTTAGGCGATCATGTATTTTTTGATACATGACTAATGAGGTAGATTTTTTTCTGCAGTAGGTTGCCATTTCTTTCTGCAGTAGACCAGTTGCCATCCAAGGCTATAGAACCTAGTTTGTCCTGCTATTTACCCATAACTGGAGGGAGAAGAAGAGGATTCATACCTATCCCAAGGGTATTAGCATGTAAGTGAATGTAAATGGTTTCAAGTGGAACTCAAACTCAGCTCACCAATTCCTCAATCCAAGCTGTTATCCATTACTCCACCATGCCTCCTCCTGTTTTGCTTAAAAAAAACAAACTGTTGCTCGAGGGCACTCCTTAAGCCTATAAAAAAGTGTGCATTTCTTACCCTAGCCTCTTTTACAACTTTTTAGTTCTGGCTTTTACTTATAGTTGCATGTGGGTAAAGTGTCCCCCATTGAGATACATTCATTTTCATGGTTTCCTTTCTTGACTTTTATAACTTATACATGCTTGTTACACACACACATTTTTCTTATAGCTTGTTTCATGTTTTTTTTTAATGTGATTCCTTTGTTAAAGCATGTATTGTTTGTTTTATATTTATTGTTTTGTTACAAATTTTTTACTTGGACTCTCATTGAGTCCGCCAATACTGTTTGTGGGATAAATATTCCAAGAACCTGTAAATATTTATTATCCAAAGTGTTGATTCGCATAATATAATGGTGACTAATATTTACTGACAAAATACTAGCATCTTGCAACATGTCTGCAACTTTTGTTCTACTAGAGAAAATGGAAAATAAAAAGAAACTTATACTTAACATCAGGAAGAGACAACTGAAATTTGTAAGGCTTGGAAAATTTGATACTCATAGGACAGATTGAAGGCAAGAGGGACAGAGGAAAACAACACATAACCTACTTAGTGATCTTGAGCAAATGAATGTGAAAGAGGGTCTAGGAGAAATAACAAAAAGGCAATTTATTTAGAACTTTAGGTATAATGTTCTTATGCCTCTGTCCATATCTAATGATACTACGTCTTTCTATCTGTCTCCTCATACAACATATTTCTGTCTGTCTGTCTCTCAACTCATACCATATCTGTCTATCTCTCTCTCTCTCTCTTCATACCACATCTGTCTATCTCTCTCTCTCTTCATACCACATCTTTCTATATCTCTCTTCATACCACATCTTTCTATCTCCCTCTCTCTTCATACAACATCTTTCTATCTCTCTCTCTCTCTCCATACAACATCTTTCTATCTCTCTCTCTCTCCATACATCTTTCTATCTATCTCTCTCTTCATACAACATCTTTCTATCTCTCTCACCTCATACCACATTTTTTTCTCTTTCTCTATTTCTACTCATACCTCCTTGTTTGAAGTATTTCTTTCTTTCTTTCTTTCTTTCTTTCTTTCTTTCTTTCTTTCTTTCACAGCCTTTTATTTGTCTCTCCCTTCTGTATGCCTGACTTTCCTAATACTTTTTTCTTTTCCTTTATGTGCAAATTCTATCTGAATCTTTATTTCTTTTTGTATTATTTTCATATTTGTTCTTGTTCACTCAATATAATTTTGTCTTATTCTCTGGAAATTGTGAGTTCAGCAGCTGAAAAAGCAGTATGAGAATTTTGGAGGAGGAGATTGGGCTTCTAAAGAGAAAAAAATGGCAATTACAAGTTCAGAAATCCCTTGAAATATGAGGGACATGAAAGCAAGCAAGTGAAAGAAATGATATACTTTCTCCCTAAACAAAGGGGTTCTATTCAAAGTTGAATTTGTTTTATTTTCAGTTGATTAGAATATTGTCAGCCATTATTATTAATTTTGACTAGTAATTACTTTCATCTTCGTTTTCTATTGGATGAAGAATTGTTAGCCATTATTGTATCAATTTTTGCATAGTATTTTATATTTTAAATATTTTCATTTATGCAGTCTTGTTAAAGACCTATTCTCCAATCTGCATCTTCTTTCCTATGCACCATTGTGAAACCATGAGTGGGCTTTGTATTGGGTGAACTAAAAAAAAAAAAAAAATTACTACTCTATTGCTATTTCCATGCCAAATGTTCAGATCAGTTCTATTCTTAGTTACACCCATCCAGACCTTTTCACTGAAAGGACACACCATGCTACTTCCACAGATTCGAATCACTCTCATTTCCTCTGTATTCCAGTTTTAAGGAGAAAATTCCACTCAGATTTTCCCAAGAATTGTTATTTATGGAAGACTCCTATGTGAATTCTTCCCTGAACACTGCAATCTGAACATCTTTAAGTCAAGAATCATTTGTTATCTATTCATCTTATCCTAATAATATTTACTTAATATCATTTCATCTTTCTCATAAGACATCTAGCATCAGCATGTGGTGTAGTGGATAGTAGTTTGTGTTGTAACCTAGGGAAGGTTATTTAATAGAATAATCACACAAAGGTTGGTAATGAATAATAATACTTAGGACAAGAACAACAGCGATGTGCAGAAGAAGTAGTCAACTGATATGAGTCAAGTGAATTCCACAATGAATCTCCAACTGCAGACCAACATACAGTATTTACTACTGTATTTATGTAAATGGAGACATACCTATTATTGTTCATATGTATGCTACAACAATTATTAATCTACTAGTTATTTACAAGTTCAAATATCAGCATGATGTTGACTATATAGGTAGAACTAGTAAAAGTTTGAAAGTAAGGATAAGTCAGCTTATAATGGCTAAAATTCCAATGGATTACATAACAATAATAATAAGCTCATTATTTGAATTCTAGAATTAAGCATGTTAATTATATTAATGTCAAACTGATAATTGTTCACACTTTTGCCATTAATTGTAACTTTTTCGGCTGATTATCCTTCCATCAAGGATAAAGTAGCTTTTGACAAGACTGGATTATTAATTCCATATTTTAGGAGCTCTTTTGTGGTTAATGACGTTACAAAAATTAAAGTTGGCTGGAAAGCATGGAGCTGGAAGGGAATTCCACAGACAAGAAGTGCGAGGAAAGAAAGGCTTAGCATATGTTCTGACCGAGGGAAGGTTACTGAATAGAATAATCAAACAAAGGTTGATAATGAACGATCATACTCAGGACACGAACAACACATATAAGATTCGCTAGCGACACGTAGAAGAAGTAGTCACCTGCTAGAAATGAGTCAAGTCAATTCCATAATGAATCTCCAACTGCAGACCAACATACAGTATTTACTACTGTGTTTATGTGAATGGGGACATTCCCATTATCGTCTGTAGGTATGCTACAACAGTTCAGAATGAGAAATTGTAGTGCGGAGTTTGAATTCCAGTTGCATTTGTTACACTTATGCACAAATACCCTTAGGAAAGGCATGAATCCATCTCACCACCTAACTATGAATTAAATAGGACTTTGATCTGGAAAATCATTGTTATTCTCAAAAAAATTTAATCCAATATTCACTCATGAAAAAATAATTACTATCAATCCAAAATCTGTTTCTACTTTTTACTCATTCGTCATATCTATTTTAACAACCGTCTACCTTGTGTGGCTCTTGAGCCTTGTATTAGGTGAACTTTAGTAAAAAATAAAAAAAAATTAGTGGATGTTAAGAGTCCCATAGAAAACTGGTGCCCTGACTACATAAATTTAAGTGTGCTACTAAATTGGCACCTGGGTCTTGTTTACTGTTAAAATAGAATCCTGTTCATCTTTTGTCCTTTCCTCAATCCTCCCTATACTCAGATTTTTCTCTCACTTTCACACCCAGTAAACCCCTGTATACTAATGGCATTCTTGCTTTGATTGGAGTAAAATTATTAAAAAAAAATTCTACTGAAGCAATATTAACTGTTATTATTGATTTTAGACAAATAGCATACTTTTATGTTAATTCTCATTTTTTTTATCATAACTTTTCTCAGGGTGTCAATAACAAGCACACTCAGAAATAATGGATAAAATCTGAGTGGCATTTGAACTCTGGCTTGCAGGTGCAATGTAAAGAGATTACCAATTTTAATGGCTTTAGTTAGAAGATTTCAACATTTTTTTTAATAATTGAATTTAATAATATATGTGGATGTTGTGGATATATTTATTTATATGTTAGTAAAGGAAATACTGCTATGAAATAAAAAAGAAAAGTTCTAACTCCAGTGTGATAGATAAATGGGCATCTAACTTATGCAAAAATGAAAATAACATTGACATCTCATTTTAACATATATTTACCAAAATTGCACAAAATATTTTGAAATACTAAAGAATAAATTTATTCAATATAATCACCATTGTCTTCAACCACATCCTCCAGACAACTTTGGAATCTCTTGCACCCCTTCTGGATAGCTTCCTTATTTAAGTTGGTGAATGCTGCCATAATCCTTGCCTTGAGTTCATCTTTGGTGTTACAAGGAGTTTTGTTGGTCTCTCGCTCACCTACACCCCACACATAATAATCAAGAGGGTAGCAGTCTGGGAAGTTAGGTGGCCAGATGTAAGGAGGTGAAGTGGTTGCAGAAATTGTCTGACAGACATAACTGGGTTCTCTTAGTTGTGTGGCATGGTGCAGAGTCATGTTGTCAGACATAAGGTGTTTGAGCAGCCACCCTCTTGACCCAAGGCAGCACTACCTCCTCAAGGCACTTGATGTAGGCCTCCATGTTGAGTCTGGGGTCATGTGAGAAGATAAATGGAGGAATAATGTTGCCATCACTAGTCATCACTCCAAACACCATGATGTTGACTGGATATATCATCCAACTCTTTCCAAATCCTCTGCACTGTCCTCATATCGACACCCAAACACTCTGAAATGTTCATATTGAAGCTCCCAGCAAAATGCCAAGCAGTACAGCATGCTGTTTCCAAATTTTTGGCAGAGTGATTTTTCTCACAGATAGTGCCCAACTGACCCTGCTATACTGTGCAGTCATCAAAATCAAAAACAAACAACACACATGCGCAAAATTAAAAATATAAAATGGTGAGAATTTACCCATCGTACCCTAGACATCTAGACTAAAAAAATCACCAACTTTCTAAAGCCAAGTAACATGCAATAAACCAAGATGCCAAGTTTGTAAACATATTATCACCAATAGTATTCTTACACCCAGTAACAACACTGGCGTTGTTGACACCCCATGCAAGTTGTACTTTGGCATCCTTACAAGTGTAAATTTCTTAAAATTTTCATGAGAAAAACTGAAAATGTAGAATAACTGGTTTATTATAATATGCAATTTAATACAAGCTAAAGCAAACTTTATTATCCTGTCTGAAACATTTTTTTCTAGATCTGCAAATTTTTTCATGGCACTTTCTACACCTATCTTCTGTACAAGATCATTTTCTATTGACAAAATAGCCAACGAATTTAATCTTTCCAGAATTTTCATAGACAACCACAAGTATGTTTTATAAATGTTAGCTTTGGAAGATCCCAAGCACATGACATGATGGCACCCTTAACCTTGATGGAACCTGGGTGACTGCCCGAGTTGCCAGTACCTTGAGCTGGCCCTGCTTGCACCACCTAGTATCTACAGTCAATCAGCTAAAATGAGAAGAAAAAAAATTAGAGATGAAAATATTAGTCAAGATGAATCATTGAATTGTATCTTTACTGTTTGTTTCATTTTTTTTGTTTTTTTTTTCCTCTTACTTTATTACATCAATGTTTTCTTTCCTTTCATTAAGAAATGTATATTTATATATTTGTTGGAATATTTCTAAATTCCTTTTGCACTCCAATTTACAACTCCTCCCCACCCACTCGTTTTTCCATTCTTTTCTCTCTTTCTTGCATTTCTTGAACAACAAATGAAGAATATCACAATTCTTTAGTACCAGAACAAAAATCCATGCCTTTTTTTTTTTTTTTGTTATTCACAAGCCAAACTTCTTTTCATGAAACCTAAGAAACCATAAAATTGTTCTCTTATTCTTGGAAAAAATATTAAAAAAACAGAAAAAAAAATTGTGGACATGATGCATATAATTCAGTTTGCAAAGTTTAAAGGGTTTATTTATCGCATGGTCTGTTTGTATAGACATAAATTTGTTGAATATATAACCTCACACACTGCTACATTCTAGTCCATTCATGAATAGTTTCTTTTTTCAAAATCACTCAGATGTACAGATCTCATAACTCTTTTGGTAAACAGCGCCACTCCTTAAGAAATTCATAGACTGAAAATGTCAACGAAAAGATTTTGTTAAAAATCAATGGAAATCAATAAATGCTATGCTGATTATTAACCCCAAGTAAACAGTCGTTCAAGTTTAATACCTTGTAGCCATTGCATTGTTTTATATTCCATTCTGCAATTTTCTATTACTTTAAGAAGTTTTAGTGGTTATCGCTTATCAGTATTCTTTTTATATGCTTATCATATTTTAAAATATTTTTTTCTGATCCCCTTTCATGCCGTTAGTCTTTCCAAGTTTAAATAACATATTGAAGTCTACAGAAAATCTTTTCAAGAAAAGAGTCCTCATTGTTTCTTCTTTTAACAAATAGATAATCAATAACCAGCAGCGATAAATGATTATGCTTACCCTCCATTCTTGTGATCAATTCTATCAAGTAGAATTCAATCAATCATGTTATAAATGTTGCCAGAAAATTTTGATATGAACCCTTATCATTATTTCATGATTTAATCAGAATTAATATCCTCATCTGTGGGTTATATTAACTGATGATTTAATTGGATTAGGTCAGTTAATTTGGTTAGAAGATTGTTCCTACTACAAATTGCTCTAGTTTCAAACAGTCTAGAGTTTCCTGCAGACAACATTAGTGTTTTATTCTACAAATACGGGATGGGAAAATTAGTTTGGAAAAGTTATGGAATAGAAATAAATGATTTTCTCTTGTTATCTTTGTTTTTACTTGCATGACATTCATTATCTTCTGGTTAAAATCTCTTACTTTGGCTTGCCCTGTCTTTTGGGATCAAGAATAAGTCAACTGCAGTACAGAGGTCTACTGTGGGAAAATGAATTTAAACCAATAAATAAAATAATAATTAAGAAATAAAAGAAGAAATTAATTTTCTCATGATACAGGTTATAAAGAAACCAGAAAGTGTTTCTGGTCATATGCACAATTTTATGACCCCACTTCCAAGAAAGGACAGAAAATTTCTCTTTTCCACTTTCCAACAACATTGTTCAGAAAGGTTTTGGCAGCCCTACTCATAAATTGGTTGTTCTAACTCAGTGCAAAGCTGACTTGAGCTCAACCATTTTAACCATTATCATGTTAACTTCCAAACCAAACAGATATACCAAAGAAAAATTGAGAATTTTGTTTCACTACAGTCACCATAAAAAGAATAAACGTTGGTAGTTTTTGTGACCAAGTAATTGGTTAAGAAATAACAAAACAAGAGGTTGCAGATAAATAGTGTATTGAACAGTAAATACAACAGAAGTGTGTTACAAGACTTGGGAGTGTGTGTCAGTTGACCAGTGTTCAGTCTATATCACTGTTCACCTGAGGCCTACTTTTCCTACTAACTTTATAGTAAGTGGAAGAGTCTGCAATAGCTGCATTAGAGGGAAGACACCACAACAGTAGTATAAACTCAAGTTTTGTATGTTTCTATCTTCTTTGTTTATATACTGAACATGCACCTTCACCTAGAATACACACAAACACACAAACTTTTAAATTGTATAATTGGTAAACCGGACATTCAAAAGAAACATATCCATACGATATACTAATTATTCTGTGATGTAATGAATATGCATACACCTGGGTTCCCCCTCACAGTAATATGATTGGTTGGTGTCAGCCACAAATACAGACTGATGTGGAGGTACATGGAGTACACCTATTGTCTTTGCCTATTGCCTACCACTACGATGAGGACCAGTCCATTATGATTACCTGCTAGATTGTCCTACCCGATTACAGTAGTCAACAACCACTTTGCTACTTCGAACAAATATATCCCTTTCCGGGACATATTCTGCAAAGTGGAACACCAAACGAGTAAACTTGTAATATTCAGCTTTGTCAACCTTCATAAGACCCCCACAAAAAATACATCTATATCTACCATTTTGACTCTCTTATAAACCAAACGTTAGTCTACTATTTAGATGGGAATACAAACAATATCTATTTCCCTATTGTTCATTAAGATAACAGAATTTGACATTAAATAATGATATACCATAGAAAAATGAAACAAACTACTTTTTTTTTTACTCTTTGGCAAACCAGACCTGTGTCTACCTTTTTAATTCTTTTGTAAATCAAACCTATGTCTACCATCTTTTTTTTTGACTCTTGTGCAAACAGGACCAATGTCAAGCTTTTCATGACTCTCGTGTAAACTGGATGCACAGCAACCTATCTATCCTTTTTCAAAATGAGAAGAATTCAGCCTTAAACAACCCATGAAAAGGTCAATGGCATCAAAAATTCATTGGCTGATAGATTTTCCTGAATGATGATCAGTAAGTTTTTGCGTTGGTTTAATTTATTTGGAGAAATCTGCACCAATACAATTTTTGAAGACAAAGGTTAAAGTTAGGTATGAAAGATCAAGGTTAGATGTGAAATGTGAAAAATGCTGAGGGAATAAACACTTCATGAATTTATTTGCTTAGTTCCAATACATTTATAAAAATGTTGGAAATAAATCTAATTCCATATTTTCTTGCATAATGTAATGCCGCACATTAGCTCAAGAGATTCAGGGTGGAGGATTCACTTAACATTAATCTTGTGTGTTTGTAGTGGGGGGGGGGCAAGTTTTGTAACCATTTTAGCATTTTTAACTATTCAGACAAGCAATAAATTAGCAAACGCAAAAAAAAAAACAACTTAAAAAAATATAAGCTTTTATGTCATAATATTAAAAGAGAAAATTTTATTTATTTTAACTTGACACTGAACTAAAAAGCAAAAAGAATGAAGAAAGAAAACCCTTATTTACAGTTTGAATGTAATTGTATTTTATTTAGCAAGTATGGGTTTTTGAAGCTGATGTTTATATCGATATTGAAGTTCCTATAGTTTGTTAATTCAGAATATTGAAAATCATGGCTCTGTACAGACAACTTTTATTTTATTATCTGTGAATTGCCATGAATTTTGGGGAAAAATAGTGGAGTGGGTTTTCTGTTGACTTAAGGTTTCAAATTCAGAATAGTTCTTCCTCTGGACTGGTTGCAAGTCAAGCCTAGTGAGTTTAGTCTATCCTGCTGTGGGAAGAAGACATACCTTTCTCAGGGCCATATGGGCAAAAGCAAAGACAACAGAATATGCCATAATTTGCAAAATATATATATATATATATATATATATATATATATATATATTTGTAGAGTGGATAAATGAAATGGCCAGATATAAGCAGGCGTGTACAGGTGTGGTGATGTGCATAAGCAGGCAAGCAAATAAATAATCGTTAAAATTATGCATGAGGTGTAAATGTAAGAATGCTCAATGCCGTTATACAGAGCAAAGATATTATATATATATATATATATATATATATATATATATATATATATATATATATATATATATATATGCATACATACAAACACATACACTCAAAATAAATATACATTTTGTTCTTCAGCATTAACGCAAATGAGTCTCATGCACGATGCAATCATCAGGTGCAGAGTGAAAACTCTGTTGTACTAATGTTGAGGAATAAAATGTATGTATTAGTATAAATTTTAGCTCTGCTATTATACATTCAGCACTGTTTTATTACTGCCAGCACTCACTTTGTGCTATTATATATATATATATATATATATATATATATATATATATATATACACACACACACTCAGTTCTGACACCTACTCAAGTTTTATGATCATCTTGTCTGACGATTGAAATAGTGTGAAACTTGAGTAGTGGTTCAAACTTTCTCTTTCCAAGTCCTGACACTGAAAAGTGTATTTGCCCTTTTGTAATTTAGACATAGGGTACTGGAAACTTTTATTTACGTAGGTATAAGTCGTTTGGTCTTTTCTACTTCGTTTGCTTTCTTTCCCATAGATTTTCTAACAGTTTTTCTTCTTTTTCTTTTTTTTCCTGTTTGTTTTTATTTGATTTTTCTTTTTGCTCACCTGGCAGACTTTGTGTTGGTTTTAGCAATATTTTAGGTTTCTTTGTATGTTTTATATATATATATATATATATATATATATATATATATATATGTGAAAATATTGTAGAAAATAGGAAAGAAACTGGTTTGGTAAATAATCCAAAGTTCCTTAGTATTTTTGTAATTATTTTAAAAAAATAGTGCTCGATACAAAAGTAGAGCATAAATATAATTATATATATATATATATATATATATATATATATATATATATATATATATATGAATGAATATGAATTGAAAAGTATGGATTAAATAAGAACAAATAGGACAACTTTTATTAATTTCATATCTTTTTGCTACTTTTATCATAGCTAAAAATAATTCTGATGAAGCTACAATATACTGAAAAATATATTTAATTTTTTTTTTCTACTTTTTCCTTATTTAATAATATCTGTGTCCGTATGTAATTCACATAAATATACCTAATAGCATAGTACCCATAAAAAATTGTTACTCTTATTGAGGTAACGATAGATCATACATATATTTTGGTGTTTTTCAAAATCATTTTTTTTTTTTAACTTGGAATTGCTATTCATTCTTAGGAAAGATAGTGGAGTAGTTTGCATTGCTTTCTCCAGGGTTTGAAATTCAGCATTATCCTTCTAGTTTGGGCGATATCGAATGCTAGGAAACCCAGTATACTCTGTTATTTAACCTATATTTGATTTATTAGCTTTACTCACTCTATAAAGCAAGAGAAAGAAAAAAAGAAGAGGTTATTTTAAACATACAGATGCTGATATTTTTGATGAGTACAAACTAGAAGAGATGCCAAAATGTTTCATCCAATTAGCATGGTCTAATCATATAAGAGATTCTGTAACAAAGAAATGGATCAGCTTTAAACTTATCTGTCATGAACAGCAGGAAGCAATCTCATTGATACACATCCTTGGCATAAACTATTCTATCTTACTTGGCTGCCTCAAATTGGGCAATTTTTTCTCTATTATATCTTAAGCCTACAGAAATCGGCCAACTAAGCCCAAGCTACAAAAGATGGAAAGAAAAAAAGAACAATGTTATGGTGAAGATATATTTGATTTATACAATTTGTGAGCGTGTTTCCTGATGAGAACTAAATACACTTTGACTCTATCAAGTACTATACATTGGCACATTAAAATCAGTATCTTTGTTGTTTATATCACAGTGTTTTGGCTGATATACTCTGCAGACTGGAGGTTCAGGTGTTGTAATGGTTATCGATGTAGAATATTAAATCGACATACTGAATTCAATTTCTTGTTGATTCTATTTCATTTACTTAAAGAATTCATCTTTATTTTTCAGCTCAGGGTTAAATAGTAAGGTAAACTGGGATCTCTTGCACTGAAGGAGAACTTAGAATTCAAAAACCAATTTGAAGAGAGATGTGTTCCATCAGTCTTTCATGCCCTAAACACACCAATGCTGCTAAGTCTGCAAAATATATGATTCCACCACAACCGTAATTGTTTACAGGTCATTACCTGATTTGATTATCCAACTACCTCAGTTCATTCAGTATTTCGGTAAGGTTAGCAGATGTGAGAGACAAGCACGGCAAGTCTTTAAAATTGTGAGAGACAAGTGCAGCATGTCTTTGAGATGTGAGAGACAAATGCGGCATGTCTTTGAGATGTGAGAGACAAGTGCGGCAAGTCTTGGAGATGTGAGAGACAAGCGCGGCAAGTCTTGGAGATGTGAGAGACAAACACGTCAAGTCTTGGAGATGTGAGAGACAAACGCGGCAAGTCTTTAAAATTGTGAGAGACAAGTGCAGCATGTCTTTGAGATGTGAGAGACAAGTGCGGCATGTCTTTGAGATGTGAGAGACAATTGCAGCATGTCTTTGGGATGTGAGAGACAAACGCGGCAAGTCTTGGAGATGTGAGAGACAAACGCGGCAAGTCTTGGAGATGTGAGAGACAAATGCAGCAAGTCTTGGAGATGTGAGAGACAAGCATGGAAAGTCTATGAGATGTGAGAGACAAGCATGGAAAGTCCATGAGATATGAGAGACAAGCATGGAAATATTGAGAATACACTGTTTAAAAATACTGAGACAAAAACGACAAAGGAGTGGGGGGGGGATGGACTTGCAGAATCAATATAAAATAAAAACAAATTCTCCTAGTCAGAAATTCAGACAAGTCATTCAATAAATTAACCTTTTCAAAAATTGTTACTATTCTCTGGTATTTGTTAATATACTTTGATTCATTTCTACATTTTCTCTCATTCTTTCATCGGCAATGCTGATCAAGCATCGTTTTTGTTAGTTTTTGTTTTGTTTGTTGTTACTGAAGTTCACCCACCAATATGAAGACTGAGAGCCACTCAAGGTAAAATGTTACTAAATGTGGTGTATATTATTAATATAAAAAGAGGCAGTAGGAAGTGAAGATTATAGAGATAAGGAAGATAGATAATGGCTGACATTTGAAGAGGTGAAGATTGTTGTGTTCAGGGAAGCATGCTCTCAGAAGTAAGTTCCACAAAGTAGGAGTTCTTGAGTAAAAGCTGTCCAAGTGAAACTTAAAGAGGAAGATAGATAAAATGAAGGTGATTTGACTCAGTGATGTGGTATTCTGAGACACTTTTTAAAACCTTCAGCTATTCACAGATACTTTTCAAAACTTTTAGCTCTAGAATCCAAGCAGCTGAAATATTATGATAAAAACAACAAAAGTGACAAATGTGAGTGGGGAAAATGGCCTTAGTGAATGAATATAGAATAGAAAAAAATTCTTCTCAAAAATTTTAGATGCCAGTTATTCAGCAATAAAATTTTTTAAACACACATAGATAATTTTTCTCGCCTTGGAAAGTTTACTGGAAAAGAGGCAAAAGAATAAAAACTACTGTTAACATTTGGTTACATGCTGCAGAGGTATATTCATTTGTTTTAAAAATTCCTAATGATAGACACACACACACACACACACACACACACAATTATTGATAGAAATCTGCTGCCCCTTTTTTTGTATTTGTTAATACAGGGTACCCTTACAAAAAAAAATAACAAGAAATATGGTACAGTTTATTTAATTGTTGGAATTTTTGTTACAGTTATTTGAAACAAAAGCAAAGAATATATTAGGTTGGTGCAAAAATAATGACGTAATAATGTCGTTTTTTGACGTTAAAAAATACGTCAAAAAACGACATTATTACGTCACTATTTTTGCACCAACCTAATAAATTTAGTACCTTAAAACAGAACACAAACATTAATGTTAGATATGGTATTCAAACTAAAAGATGATAATTTTTTCTTATGTTAGTTAATTTTTTTAATCATATAGTATATCTAAAATTTACTGTATTTTTTTTTTTTTTTTTTGTGGGGTCACCCTGTATTATCCATTGGTTTATATGGATCTGTTCTTTCATTGTTTTATCTGCTGTAATGTCGGACCTTCCCTTTTGGTGGGTGTTGTGGCAGTTCCTTGACTCTGTGATGTGTTCCTAGATATTTTTCAAATCCTTTAGTTCCAGAATCATGGCAGCTGAAATAATGTGATAAAAATGACAAAGGTGAGTAAAAATGGGCTGGAAGAAATCCTCCTCTTGAGAAATTCAAACAAAAGTCGTCAGTAGACACATGTTGCCAAAATAATGGTGATTTTAAAAAGAAAAAAAAAATTACCTAAAGCTCAAATCTGGGCAACCATGGTAAAGACAATATTAACTGTTTCTTTATATAGAAACATTCAGCATACATTTGATCAAACAGCCAGTGTCACTGTTGGTTGAAATCTATAAAACTTTTCTATTTAAGCAATTTTTCAATATAGATGGGGGGGGGACTTTCTTCCTAGTATTTTGTTTGAAGTAATATGAAATGGCACCATCTTAATTGTTGTTTTTTCTTTTGAATTACATGTGCTATTCATTTTAGTTGTTGCTACTGTTGAAAGTCCTCAAGTGATGTAATTTATTTTATTTGCTACAGTTCTTTGTGGTTCTCTTGTGCCAGTCCATGAGGTTTGAAGAAGTATGGTTCTCTTGAAGATCTACATTCTTCATTCATTTGAAGCCATATTTAATCAATGATGTGTAAAAAAAGTAGTATATAGTTGTGTTTGTACATTTCTTAATGGATTGAGCAATTAGAAATGCAGAGACCTTAATCTAATTCTATTCAACATAAGGGTCAAATCAGTAGACAATGTGTGTAGAAAGAACTTGTTAAGGATAGAAGTCAATTGACGGAGAAAACAATAAGTTTATTATAATAAAAAATTGTTTAGAAGTTTAAGTCATTAAATTTGAGGTCGGCAAACAATTAGGAAAACTGAAAATAAATGTCAGTATAAAATGTTTCTAAACTTTTTTTTCAAATGTTCAGGTTATGTTTTTTGATGATGATGGTATTATATACACCCCTCTCTCTCATTCACTCCCTTTCTCCCTCTCACTCACTTTCTCTCTCTCTCCCCGCTATCACTCACTCACTTTCTCTCTCTCCCCCCACTATCACTCACTCACATTCTCTCTCCCACTCACTCACTTTCTCTCTCTCCCCCCACTATCACTCACTCACTTTCTCACCCACTCTTTCTTTCTCCCTCTCTCCCACTCTCACATACACTTTCTTTCTACTACTCACACTCACTCACTTTCTCTCTCACTAGTTCATTCTCTGTTGCACTCATTGGCTCACTCTCTGTCACTCACACTCTTACATTCTAGCTTACCTTCTCATGATATTTCAGTTTCACTCACTTGTTTCTCTCACACTCCTCTCTCATATTTTATCCCTCTCTCACACACACATATATATATATATATTTATATACACACACATACATTATTATTAGTTTGGCCTGAAGAACATTTGAGATGAACAGTATGAAAATCCAAAAATATATGGAAAAAATCTAAAACAAAAATTTGTAAGTACTCAAAACTCAGAAAGTGCTTATCTAGATGGCTGAAAGGTTTTGATAAAAGCAACAAAGATAAATAAACTACTTAGATGGAATCTATAATAAACTGAGACATCTAGGCAAAAATCTCGGACCAGATTGTGAGCCCAAAATGGTTTGTGTAAATACCTAAAATTGGTCCATTAATTGGAGATTGAGATTCTGGTGACTGTAAAAGGCAAATAAAAACAAACTGCTGTAAACTCACTCTGGTAAATAGGAATGAAACTAGTGAGACCGATCAGATGTTAGACAGTACTGGCCCACCAGAATTATGCCCAAAGTCCAAACAACCCAATTCATCTCCTGACTTGAGAGAAGAAAAGTTCTATATCAGATCTGTTATAAAGTTGATTTATGAAAAGACCCACTTGTCTATAAAATATAATAAGCCTGTAACAATTGACTTAGGACAGAACTTTTTCACATTATCTTACAGAAATAATTTCCATTAGCTCTAAGCCAAAGTCTTACAATGCAAATTTATTGTGACTTGGATGAATCTAATCCAGACTTAATCAGTGGACAAATACTACAAAAAAGACATTTGAACCAAAAACCACTTGATTTCATTGTTCTCTTTGGGAAACCTGTATAACTTGTTTTGTAATCTGTTTGCATTTTATGTTTCTGTAAGAAAAGTGTCTGCCATGTGCAGTTACAGGTCTTCTAATAACACTACCTACCAATTCTAAGATCAATTTTTGTAGGATCATCACATATTAAATTCTTGAGGCAGTCATTTTCATTGTGATTATTTCGGGATTGTCTTTTCAGTAGAAGGAACAGAAAGGAACTTCAGGCAAGTACCAAGTGATATAAGAGAATTGTAAGTTTCTCAGTATATTATCACCTATAACCAACAGATTTCATAATGCAAAGAAGAAGAAAAAAAAATTTAAAGAATTTGCCAGCATAAAACATTACTTCAATGTTGATCTATTTTTGTTATGAGTAGAGAAAAAAACATTTTCAAATCTTTCATATATGACAAAGAAGTAAAATTTAAAATAATATATATTTGATAAGACTGCCATCATATAAGAAATATTTTGTGCTGTGTCCCTTAAAGATAGATAGATAAATACAATGGATATCTATAAGAAGAGACGCTTACTTCAGACTGTCACTTCAAGTTGGTAAGTTTTGATTCTCCTGCTGTTATGCTATATGCAATTGCTGGCTACACATTGTGGTCCAGAACAGTAACCTCACGTTTATGAAAACAGATGAAATTTCTATTTCACAATCTTTGTTGCCAATTAAAAATTGCTTTCATTGCTACCCAGTTATATCAGGGTTCTGTATTAGTGACACCGTCATGGATATAGACAGCTTTTTATTTATCATCAATGTGTAAAGATAGCCATAGTTTATTCTTCTTTCATGTGCTGTGTTCCCTCAGCACGTAGGCGATCATGGCCCTCCACAACATCCTGTTTCTTGTAGCTCATAAGTTTTGTCTTTTTGTTATTTAACTCAAACACTATTCTACCATACATTTACTCAACCTTATCAATTATGTTATATGCTGCTTTCTTTTGTCCTTTCCCTTTATTCATCCTGTGAGTATCAGATTTTCCAAGCCCTCCTTCCTCAATATGTACCCCAACTGCCTCTTCCTGATCTTAAGTATAAGTTTCTTTTTAGTTTCTACTTGCTCCAAAACCTCAATGCTGCTCACATGTTTGGTCCATGGTATCCTCAGCATCTTTCTATAGAACCACATTTTTTTGCTTCAAGTCTTTTCTTCATTGTTGAGGAAATTGTCCAGTATTCACTGCCATACAGGAGGACAGATATTACATAACGGTTCAATACCCTTTTCTTTGTTACTGACAAAATTTTTCTGTCTCTTAATACTCTGCTTAGCTTTTGGAATGCATCTTTGGCCATCCAAATAAGTCTTTGGATCTCAGTGTTGCACTTTCTGTCCTCTGTTAGAACACTTCCCAGATATTTAAATTTCTGTATTTGTTCGATCTTAGCATCCCTAATTTTGTAATTTGCATTTTAGGCTCATGTGAAATAGTAAAAGAAAAAGGTATTTTTGTATTTTCTTATATTTAAATGGTTTACTTTCCCAAACTAATGTAATTGTTATGGATAAATAATTTCCATTTAAATGTGAAATATTTAAATATTAAAAGTTCAATGGAAATTAACAGCCTTGACATTTATCCCTCACTTTTAATGCAGAGCAAAAATAATTTATCTCTGCATATATATATATATGGGAGAGCAATGAAAAAAAGGTTTATTTCCCCCATTATGGGCATTATTATATCTGTGATATAATAACACCAATATTTCACAGACAGAATGGAATGGCTGTAAGGAAAAGGAATGACAAACGTGCTTTATTCTCAGAGAGACTTTTATACTAGTAAAACATACACAAAACTATATATACATATGTACACATGTCCCACACAGAGAAAAATATAACAAATATCTACACAGCAAGCAGAGTGTAAGAAGAATGAAAAGATATGGTCTTACATAAAATATGGAGATTCTTCCGTGTTTCTCGAAAAGCCATGTTTAGGACTCTAGATTCAAGTGGGCAGGACTCATCTACTATATCTCAACTGAAGACATATTCCACAAACAGGAAACAGTGAGTCTTGGGTTTTCCCAAATAGAGGATTACTAGCCAAATATAGATTCTTTCCATATCTAGGGAACATATATTTCCAAAGGGAAACGGCACCATAGACTTGTATGCTACAGCATTTATTGGAACAGGCAGATTTAACCTCACCCTGGGCTAAAACAAGCAACTGCTCAGTTTGGCTCCTGTAAACCCATTGAAATTGACTGCCACTTTCGTCACTGTATAAAGTGGTGTTACTAAGCAGCTGTCACATGACCATCTCAACCAGAGGGAGATAACTGCCAACATGAATTTTGTAATTTCTTACTTAACAGTTGAATTTTCTCTAAAGTTCTGTATAGTGATGCATTAGAAATTCTGAAGCTGAATTGACATCTATTAATTTTTTTATTTCCAACACAGTAATTATTGCTCTAGTCAAATTTTCTTCAAAGTTTATCATAGTGAATATTTCACATTTGAATTAGAAACTTCATTTTTATTTATTAAATAGTGTGTATTGTGACTGTCAGTCTGTAAACCCACTGAAATTGACTTCCACTTTCATCAATGTATGAAGTGGTTTTACTAAGCAGCTGTGACATGATTATCTCGACCAGAGGGAGATAATAGCCTTTTGTATCGCAACATCAATTATTTATTAAACAGTGTGTATTATGACTGTCAGCCTGTAATACACACTGCATCATAAAAATAACCTATCAGGGTTGACACAGTTGTTAAGCAAAATATAACCAAACTGCTGTTTAATAAGGAAAAATGGGGCATCTATTTCAACGAGGAAGTATTCACTATGGTAATGTTTGAAGCAATAAAATGTTGGATTAAAAATAAAATCCATTAATTCTTTACATTATTTACATTATTCGGACTATTGTCCTCATTTTTGTCGCCATATTTATCACAATGTTTCAGCCGTTGTACGTTCCGGCCTTCTTCAGGTGGTTGGAATGTTGAACTGAACCCTTTATTTCGCTCACTGGCATAGACTGTTCTATGTTCCATGTTTAATGGATGTCAGTTATCAGTTATCTCCTGTTAATTCTCCCTCTGAAAGTTCTCCACTGCCTTAACCAGGTATTGAACTCACTCTCTTTGGGTTCTGTCACTGGATCTAACTAACGCCTTTATCCACTGTGCCATGTGTCCTCAAGACCCAGCAATATATTGCTTTTTTGTTGTCTTAGTTCTGTCAAATTGCATATCATTGTTAACAGTTAAATGGCAAGTTAGTCTGGCATAATGTAATAATTATGTAACCAATCACACCTCCCTAACCAACTTAATACCTTAATCATAGAAAAATAAATATCAAAGTAGTACTAAAATTTCCTTCAAATTAGTAACAAAATATTAACTATATTTAAAATAAGATGTACAAACTAACACAGTGATGCCACAGATTACAGATAAAATATATATATATTAAGACATTTTTATGTTTATACATTCTTTTTATAGATACAAATATTTAAGTAAATGCTCTGTTTATAATAAACAGAATTAAACAATATTTATCGTCCTGAATGTCTGACAGAAATTGAACCTGTATCCTATACGGTAAATGTTGTTTAAATATTTATATCCATTTCACAATATATATATATATATATATATATATATATATATATATATATATATATATATATATATATATATATATATATATGTCAGTATGAAATTAGTAGATTAAATTAGGTCAGCACAAACCTTAAAGTCTGCTAGGGTCTTGATATTATTTACCCTCTAGCACTCTTCCATGTTTCTTTTCCCACTCTTTAAATAAGATATCAGTATTTCTTGAATTTAACATGGAGTAACTTTATATATATATATTTATATGTATATATATATATATATGTATGTATGTATGTATGTATGTATATATATATATATATATATATATATATATGTATGTATGTATATATATGTATGTATGTATATATATATATATGTATGTATGTATGTATGTATATATATATATATATATATATATATATATCTATGTATGTATATATATATGTATGTATATATATATGTATGTATATATATATATATATATATATATATCTATGTATGTATATATATATGTATGTATATATATATATATATATATATATATATATATATATATATCTATGTATGTATATATATATGTATGTATGTATATATATATGTATGTATGTATATATATATATATATATGTATGTATGTATATATATATATATATATATATATATATATATATATATATATTAGGTTGGTGCAAAAATAATTTCGTTTTCTCACATAGTAACATATGTTAGGAAACGAAATTATTTTTGCACCAACCTAATATATATATATATATATGTGTGTGTGTATGTATATGGTGGACTCTTCCATTGTATTTGACATATGAAGGTCAAGCATCTCAGTTCCGACAGCCCAGACATCAGCACATATGATTTCATTATATTGGTGAAGGCTTTGTACAGAAGTAACCACACTTTTTGAAGGGCCAAGTACAGTGACCTAGTGCACTACTATTTGAAGTTGTTTTTCTCCTAGACCAGTTGTCATGCAAGGCTATAGAGCCCAGTCTGCCCTGCTATTTACCCATAGCTGAAGGGAGAAGAAGAGGATTAATATCTTTCCTAAGGGTATTAGCAAGCAAGTGAATGTAATGGACTGAACTGGAATTCGAACTCGGCTTTCTGATTCCTCTCCCATACACACACACAGATATATATATATATATATATATATATATATATATATATATATATATATATATATATATAGTATTTATTAACTTGGTCTCTTATGACATTTATTATATGCAATAAACTCTTTTTCTGCTATTGGAAATTTTCTTACAGGGAAAATTATTGTTCTAGAAGTGAAGATCCCAAAATGGCTATTAATTAAGTTGCTTTTTTTTTCCTTTGGATCATATTATTTCCCTGATTGATTTCCATGGTAACAAATGCTTGAATTTTTTTTCTCTTGCTGTCTTAGGTGAAAGATGACAAACATCTCATACAGAAATATCAGGCACATTCTTCCTCTTTCCTTCTCTGTCTTCTGCTTTTGGTCTCTCAATTATGCACTCTGTCAGCTTATCCACATTATCAAGACAGACAAGTTCTCCCGAATTCAGTTTTACTTATCTTTGTAAACACCTTTAGCACCAAGTCGTGTACTTACACTACCTGCCTGCATTTGAAACAAAACAGCTCTTCAAAGAAATTTACTGCTACTTCCAAGTTTTACCAATTGTTTGAAGCTTGGTTTAAATTTATTTTGAATATGAATTCTTGAAATTGCTTAGATGAGATGTCATTACTATTATTTACATTTCTGCTGTTGTCCTCATCACTATTACCCTGGTAAATGTTCAGATCTATTCCACTCTTTAGTTCCACCAGTTTGCAGTACTGGGCACGATGCTAAACTATATATGGCAGCAAACCTTTTGATCAGGAGAATGGTGGTTTTGAGGAGCATGGAACAACTTCTTAATTGCTGTTGTTCCCAGGTCTACCTTGATCTGCAGTGGCAGCACCTGTTAGGTCCCAGCTATGGGCAAATAGTCCCCCTCACAAATAAAAACAAAACCATATGAAAGTAAAAAAAACATTTCTACAATAAAAATAACAGCAATATATTTTTTCATGATATTAATCCATATAATATCCTAAAATTTCTTAACTCAAGCTGTATTCCAAAATATAACTTCAACAAAACTATGACATAATTCACACATATAACTGCCTCTAGTAAACATATTCCCACAAATATGTATATGCACAAAAACTGAGTATCATTTACCATGTATTCAACTGTGAAAGCAGAATAATATATGATATTTTTATTATGTCAAAGATCCCAATAAAATCAAATTTCATCATTAAATGATCCATAAGGTGTTGATATGCCATTAAACAAACAAATCAAATACACCATTTTGAAGCTTTAAAGCTATGACTCTTCATGTTATATCAATGGAGCAGGATCCCCCACATTTCCAATTGTGAGGCCAAAGTCCCACTCAAACAACCTTTTCACTGAGAACTGCTACTTTGTGGAACAAATTCCCATGTAACTACTTCCCTGAACACTATGATCTTAACCTCTTCAAGTCAAGGGTCTATCGGTATCTATCCTCCTTATCCTTAAAATCTTCCCTTCAGTCTACCTCCTAAGGTTCATATCAAACCCCTCATTCAGTGATGCTATAGTGTAACTGGCTCTTGAACCTTGTATTGGATGAATGTTACTATCTTCTATGTGCTATGTCCCTTCAGGGTATAGGCAATCATGGCTCTCCACAATTTAATCTCCTGTGTAGCCCTTAATAAGTTTTCTATTTTTGTTTTCTCTCCTGAACACTGTCCCACCATCCATTTACTCAAGCTCACTACCTAGGTTGTGCATTGTTTACCTCTGCCCCTCTTGCCTTCAATTTGTCCAGGTGCTCTTTCCTCATTATATATTCGAGAAATTTCAACTATCTCATTCTGATATTGTTGAGATGTTGAGTGTTTCCACGTGCATGTATTGAAATAAGGACAAACACATACGTAGAGAAAAATACTGGTATATTCGAAGAGGTATTTACAACAGAGAGATTAGTAGTCAAACGAACGCAGGTTAGTCAGTAACAATCAGAAAGAGTATAAAGTCCAACTGTATCTTCCGGTAGAGAGACGGAAGTATGATGGTCACCTGATCTCCCCAGAACTCTATAGAACTGTCCTATTAGTAGTAGAGAGATCAGTCCATTCTGATGAGAAGGTGGGTGCGCCCCAAACAGATATTAAGTATAAGTGTCCTTTTTGCTTCCATTCTAAAACTTCGTTATTGCTCAATATTTTCAGTCCATGGTATTCTCAGCATCCTTCTGTAGAACCATATTTCTGTTGCTTCTAGTTTCTTCTTCATCTTTGAGGAGATTTTCCAGCATTCACTGCCATTTGGGAGGACTGACATTCTGTTCAGTACTCTTTTCTTTGTTTCTAATGAAATTTTTCTGTTTTAATATTTTTGACAGTTTTTTTTTTTATTCTTGTACCAACATTCACTCTTGGAAATTAATAGTGATATAATGGAATAACCTGTCACCCCCATGAGTAACTACACTATAGGTAGTAACTTCCTATAAGTATCGGTAAGTCAACGGACTAGGAGTCTAGCTGTGACCTGTTCCAGTTAAACAGTTGAACTCTCTGCCTTCGGGCAGAAAGGTACCCGGACGAGGTTCCTCCAAAGGGCAGAGTCTCATTCGGGGAGGTAGACTGCCCCTGAACCCGTTTATGCGGGTTCAAAAGGGAATATTTTTGGCTGAGCCTATGGGCTCAGAGAACCCACCTTACACCGGCCTTGTGCCACATGCAACCCTTGTGGGGGTGTAGCTAAATATGCTAACTGGGATCTGTTGAGTACGACTCATACTAACACAAGAACTACTGACCTTTCAATAGTAGCACTCACTACTGGATTGACTTGCGACGACCTTGTGCATAACTCTTACCTTTTATTCTTATTGTACTGGTTTTTACAATAAACCTTTACTTATTTTATCCACCGTGTTTTTTCAGTATATATATATATATATATATATATATATATATATATATATAGCACAGAATATAACAAATAGTGAACTTTAGTATAAAATTTTAAAATGATCACAACATTTCAATTAATGTAACCTTCATCCAGGTACCCTTCTGCGAACTTTGAACTGACCACTTTATTTAATCTACAGTACAAATTAGTATGTATTAGTGTGAAAGTGAGAGCAATAGACTAAATTGGAATTTGGAATCTGTTTGTGTGTATTACTCCATCTTGTCTGCCAAGATGCCTGGTAGGTGGAGTTCTATTTGGGACTATAAAAGAAAGTAACATAAACCCCACTATTTGCTTTTTCACTCTAGAATATAGTAGGAAAATGACCTATCATGTTGGCCCTGGGGAAATTTCTTTTTTATAGTTAGCTAATTGCTAATCTTCAAACCCAGTCATGTGATGCCACACACACTTTTTTTCCAATTTACACATGGCCTAGTGTATAATAGCATTGGTTGAAGTAATCCAGTTACTTGACCTGAAGAGATGTGAGTTCAATACCTGGCCACAGCAGATGTGAGCAAAAGTCCAATGTATTTCACCTGAGCGTACAACAGCTGAAACATTGTGAATATGACAACAAAGATGAGGACAACAGTCTGAATAATGCAAATAGTTACAATATCTCAGCTCAGAAATATAGACATTTTTTTCAACTGCAAAGCATGTGTTTTTCTTTTTCAGCTATCTATGCACATACATATTTTATCTCTTCTTGAATTATGTTATTTTTTTCTCAAAAAAATGTTTAAAATTTTCTGAAAATGTTGAATCCATTTTAAAAGTTTGAAAGTTTCCATTTTCATCAGGACCAAGTAGTAACTCCTCCCACTACAAACTAGTGACTGACAGCTTGCCAATTAAAAACCTGTAGCATACCATCTCTCCAATTCCTCTCTCCATACTACGTCCTAGGTATGATGATAAACTATATCCGCATCCTGGGTAAGACAATAAACTACATTCAACAGCAAGACCTCTGATCAGGAGGTTTTTGAGGAATGTGGAACCACCTCTTAATTGCTGGTGTTCCCAGATCCACCCTGATCTGGGGTGGTAGCACCTGTTAGGGTCCCAACTATGGGCAAATAGTTAACTCCCAAACTGCGGTCAAAACACTACGAAAGTATGAAAAATAAGTTTTAATACCAGAAATACTTTGTAAAAAATTATTACCAACAATACATTTTTGAAAAAATAAATATTACCAGCAATATATTTTTGAAAAAAAATATTACCAGAAATAGATTTTTGAAGGAAAAAAAATATTACCAGCAATACATTTTTGAAAAAAACAAAATATTACGAGCAATAAAAATTTTGTTGGCATTAAATAAGCCATTGAGGTGGATATGCCATAAAACAAACGAAACCTCTCTCCATACCCACAACCACTACACTATGTACACATCTTTCAATATCACTTAACAGAAAACAGAATTAATAAATACATTATGATGAATTAAAAGTAGTTTTTACAATGTTCTTCAAGGTTTTCATTTTCTACCTGGAAGCAAGATGGCCGTTGTCCTTAATAATCCCTATAACTCCAGTTACTTTTCTAATTATGGTGACATCCCCAATATTATCATTATCATCAAGAACAACAAGGGTAACATGATTACAACATCCTTCTCTATGAGCATCTTGTTTATCATAATTAAAGTCAAGAAAAGAATCGTCATCATCATCATCATCATGGCAAATGCTATAATCAATATCCATGTCCTCATTACTGTCATTACTACTGCCATTTTTCTTTCTTTCCAAGTCTTCATTGAATTATTAATTAAAATTCAGAAAATTGATTTCTACACCCTTCAGAACTGTTCTTTATCTTAAATTAATTGCATTTACTCTCAAAAAACTGGAATGTATAGGGCACATATTTGTCAAGAGTCCTTTCTTGGAACTTTTAGGGATGCCCTTGGAGCAAGAGAACTGTTTTGCAAGATGAGATTGTAGTTTTCAAATTTCAGTGTTACTAGATTATTCCTTCCAGATTTAACCCTTCAAGAATTGGCTGCCCAATCATGTTCATTTCTTTCAAACTGAAAAGAATCCAGCTATTGGTTCCAATCCCTAGAATGGCTGCTAAAAACATTGCCCTCCCCAAATTAATAGACAAATCCTACAGATGCATGATAGGATTCTTCCTAACCAATAAAAATGGACTGCTTCTCATTTATTATAAAACAGAGCATTTACTTAAATATTTGTATCTATAAAAAGAATGTATAAACATAAAAGTGTCTTAAAATATATATATATATATATATATATATATATATATATATATATATAAACACACACACATGGTGTAGACCTCTTTTAAATTTACACGTGCTCTATCCCTGATATTGAGCAGTTTTATTCAAATGTAGAATACCATAAAATTATATTTTAATCCCACAGACATGTAAGTGATATTAGTTTGGGCACCTCGAGATGGTGTAATTGTTGGCAAGCTTGTCTTGCTAGAACAATTATGACTGAGTAGTGAGTTCAATCCTCACTGAGTGCCCCATACTTTCAGCCTTTTGCCACATCTGAGCTATGGAAAATCACTGTCACAATTCCTGTTTATTTAGGAATAAATAGAGGGAAGTGATATTAGTTAATGAATTCAATAGATTTTATGTAACTTGATAAGCAGAATGGTGTATCTACAGAACTACACATCAGAAGATAAGTTATTTGAACCATTATCTCTACCCTCCCTCTCTTTTTAAATACACACACACACACACACACACATATATATATATATATATATATATATATATATATATATATATATATATATATATATATAAAATAGTAATAATACAACTGAAAAAATGTGTAAATTATGAGAATTTTATGTGTATTTTATTTTATTTAATTTTTTTTTCAGATTAGAACTTCTGACAAAAAGCATTCAGTAGATAAGATCTACTTATATATATATATGGTAACACTTTACATATTAAACATACTAAACTGAACTGAGGTAGCATACTTGATTCCAAGCAGAATACATAGATATTCTGATCCTTTGGTGTCCATGCATAATCTCATCATTTTTGACAGGTACTATGCAAGTACTCTACTATTAAATATAAATGTTGCATCTTTCATGATTTCAGATTTGGTAAATCTCAAAAAAAATATGATGAAGTTGGATCAAGAAACTCTTGTTTCTTGGGAGTATAACTCTTTTAAATTTGAGCACAATGACATGTCTGTGAATATTTACATTAAACAGCTTGTTGATATTGTGAAATGGGTTTAAAGCTAAATACGATTAACATCTGAAAGAGATATCCAGTCTTTTTTTTTTTCTAATAAGTTGTAGAAAAACTTTTGTATAAGATTACTCTCATTGAAATGAATCTGTATATATTGAAGTCGCACAGTCAATATTTTTGCGAACAACAATTTGATGATGATTATTTCACAGTGTGTTGCTTTGCGGAGATTCTGATTGGTTATTTAAAATCTGCTTTCATTCAACTGAATAGAGACGAACAGACTAAATAATCTACTTCAATTTCCTTTAGATCTTATTTTTTACAACTTACATGAAAGATTAGATTATTAAATCTGGTCTCACTTAAAAAAAAATGACATCATGATATCTGTATATTCTAAGCATTGATGATTGTTGAATAAAAAATCAACCTTACCACCACCAAAAAAACAAAAACAAACAAACAAAACTTGGTAATTTAAACAGATGAATCATAGATTATTGATAATAACATTTTAAAAGTTGCTGAAAAGTTTTCAGTTTGAACATCCAACAGTTGCCTACCAAAAATGTGGTATTTATTTATTTAGTCAGATTTTTGGGAAGTGGATCATGTTGAAAGCATTCCAGCCCCCCTTCTCAACATATACAAGTATATCATCATCAGTAGCAATAGCAGCAGTTACTACAAGTTCACTGCTGAAGGAAGTACTTCCCCAACTGCTTCCATGACACCTGTGACTGTGCTGTTCTTGCTCTGTATTATCAGCAAAACACCTGATTTCATCTTTTCATTCTGTGTGGTCTTTTTCTAATATGGTTGCTCTAACTTTCACACCAGAAACACACACACACTTTATATATATATATATGTATATATATATAAGACAAGAGTTATAGTTACTATATATTTAATAGTTATTAATGTGATTAGTTATCAATAGTTATTTAATTATTATTTAAATATTTATATTACAAATGAAGGGATGCTGCCAAAATAAATTCTTCAATTTTAGTCAAATATCCTAAATTATATATATATATATATATATATATATATATATATATATATATATATATATATATTAGGTTGGTGCAAAAATAATGACGTAATAATGTCGTTTTTTGACATTTTTTAACGGCAAAAAACGACATTATTACGTCATTATTTTTGCACCAACCTAATTTAAATAAAAACAGACCACTTTATGGTTCCATGTAATAAATTATTTCATCACAGACCTTTTAAAGGACTGTGGATCATCAGACTTTACTTCCAAAGTTGTTTCAACCTTTGGAAGTAAAGTCTGATGATCCACAGTCATTTAAAAGGTCTGTGGTGAAATAATTTATTACATGGAACCTTAAAGTGGTCTGTTTTTATTTAAATTATTTGCTCTGGATTTACATTGAGCTCTCTGGATTTTATCCTTCTTGGGTCTACCCATACGGATCACCTAGTTTTCCTTAAACTATATATATATATATATATATATATATATATATATATGTGTGTGTGAAAATATATAGAAAATAGGAAAGAACGGGTTAGGTTAGTAATCCAAAGTCCTTTAGTATTTTAGTTATTATTTTAAAAAAATAGTGCTCGATACAAAAGTAGAGCATAAATATAATTATTTAAAAATATGATTCCAACACGTAAAATAGAAAATTATAAACAGGACTAGAACTTGTAAAACTTGGGATGACCCATGCCCTTTGTGCCTCCATGAGAAACTGCACATTATCAAGTTTCTAAATAATAAAAATCTATTAAACAATAGACATGAGTTAACGGTTTTTTGCCGACATCATCAAATTCACGCATTGAACAATTTAGCTTAAAAACTAACATACAATAAATTAACTTTTATAATCCATGGCCCAATAAAAAGTTTTAACACCCTACAAAAAATGATAGCCCTTTATGAAGTCGTCAAATAACAAATGTTACGAATGTTTTTATATACACAAAACCCTTTCATAAAGAAATAAAATAAAAAAATAAATGAATCTTCATAGACAAGTAAACCTGACTGATTGAAAACATCTTTCGCTTTAAATTCAGACACCCCCACCTTACCCTGACTTGACATCTATGAAAGTAACTCTATGTTGATACATATCATTAGCAGACAACACCCCTTACCTATTTCAAAAATTCACCATGGCTGTCACCATGGGAATTTTTGATTCCTATTAAAACACGTAAATTTCAGAAATAAGTTATTCCAAAAAATTTCGCTTGAAGATGAAACAGAGCTCACTTTAACTCAATTTAATTCTAATAATTATATTGAAGTTTTCGGCTCTTGTTTTTGATACATGAGACCTCTTATGTAGCGTATTGGAATCATATTTTTAAATATATAATTATAATTATATATATATATATATATATAATCAAATTCACCCCAGGTAACCACCATAACACAAGGGGTTATTGGTAAAGCATTATTGACAAGCAAGAACAAAATAGTAATCAGGAGGATAGTAGATAATGACTGACATTGCATTTAAATTTTTGAAGATCAAAGTTGGCTGGAAAGCATGGAGCTTGAAGGGAGTTCCGTAAATGAGAAGTGTAAGAGAAGAAACTGTTAGCATAGAACTTAGGGTTAAATCTAGCCACAGTTCAACTGTCAACTAATAGGGTGTTGTTGCTTATCTAGTACTATGCTTAAATTCATTAAGTCAAGGTAGCATAGCAAAAAACTCATCCAATCACTTACCATAAACATATGTATAGAAAAGGCACAGGGAAAACAACTTCATGGTGACAATAAAGTGACTGAAGCCGAGATGCCAGGACAGGACAAATAATATTGCTGATTCATTTTTTGATTTTATCAAGAATTTGTAAATATAGAGTAGGAGCACTGGACCATATGTGACAGCAACATTCGAGGCATATATATATATATATATATATATATATATATATATAGATAGATAGATAGATAGATAGATAGATAGATGTTATTAATGTGCTGACAGATTCCTAAGTTCCATAATAAAATATATACATCTATTTGATTTCAATCCCACACTGGGAACTTCAACACACTCTGTTTTTAATTTTCTTTGATTTTTCCTATTATTTTTCATCCACTTTTCCTTATATGCAACTTCTCTGCCTGAACTCGGTAAAATTTATTTACTACTATTTTTTTCCTCAATAGGAGTAGATAGGTTTGCCTAATGCCCAGTTCATATACCTCCAAGTTCTTTTGAACAGGGTAGAGGTTATCCTTTGTTTCCTTTTTAGGATTGGGTTTCCGGTTCCTTCTAAAGTTTTCATTCTCAAACATTGTCAATAGCCACTTACACCTTTAAGATATTATCAGCTCTCTTGGAATGAATTGATCAAAAAAAAATATATATATATATATATATATATATATATATGATTTGTGTATTACTTTTCTCGTGCATATAAGACTACACTTTTAAAAATTATTAAAACTTTTAATAGGTAACTAAATAAAAAATATTATTGTGTGTGTTATATATATATATATATATATATATATAATATATTTATTTAAAAAATTATAGCATAAGTATGTTAAAAAATCACTACAAAAAAGCCATTTTGTTTCAACACTTCTGGTGTCTTGTCAAGTCACAAGACACCAGAAGTGTTGAAACAAAATGGCTATTTCTGTAGTGATGTCATAACATACTTATGTTATAATTTTTTAAATAAATATTATTTCCTCTACTGTGCATTGAGCACTTTTTTTAAAAAATAGTGCTTTTGGTTACTGGAATTTTATTCCATTTATACCAATCTTGTATTTGTAGATATAATATATAAATATGTGTGTGTGTGAGCAAGTGCTGAAAAAACTGCAAGTTAACAAAGAAGTAAAACACAAAATATCTGATTTTGAGACATTTGATTAAATTTTAAGTATTTATTTTGGAAAACCTTCTTGGTTAATTGAAAACTTTGCAGCATCTTGCCCACTTGTAATATAAATATTTATTTTAAATGAGAATTAAATATAAATGTAAAATAAGTATAACTTCACAATTCATTAAAAATGTTTATGTTTAGTTTTTGAATTCATGATTAGATTTCTTGAAAAATAATATTTTTGATCCAAAAATCTTTTTTATAATAATGGCGAAAAATAATGTCTGAAAATCAATACTCAAAGAAGATGTTCCTGTTAGAAAGGCACTTGGAATACTAATTTTAACAAAAAGACACTTATAAAAAAACTGAAGCCATCAGCAATGATCTTGTAGAAAATATTTATATAAATTTTTGAGTCTTTAGCAGAATGGAGAAAAGTTAAAATTTATTTACGTAAATAGTTTTATGGAGTTGAATGATTCAATTTGATGCTTTTTTGATAATATAGTGTTGGATGTTTGGAGAAAGAATTTTGAGTTTTATTTGAGAATTGCATACACTGCTGTTGCCTAGTTTTATTCAAAGTTGGTTCTCTGTGTCATTCCAGAAGGTTTTTCTCCTCTGAGTTCATCCTACAAATCTACCATTCATCCATGCATTGAATACTGTTGCCATATATCATCCGGTGCCCCTGCTGTTCATCTTGAGGTCCTCGACAAAATCCAAAGAAGGATCTGCAATTTAGTCAACCCTGACTCGGCATCTCAACTGCAGTTACTTTCTCACAGACATGTTGTGATTTCTTTCTGTCTTTTCTACAAATATTTTCATGGCATCTGTTCTGACAAGCTATTTTCCCTGGTGCCCCAGCTAATTGAATTTAAGCAGGCTACTAGGTTGGTATCTTGGTCCTACCTTTTTACTGTTGAAACAGTTCAATGTAATGACCACTTCTACTCTAGGAGTTTCTTCTCTCACACTTCCTGACAGTAGAACTCCCTTTCTTCTTACTTGCTTCCCTGATAACTACATATAATTTAAATGCAACATCAATCATCATTTTCTGATGCCTTAGTCACCATTCTTCTCTTTATCTTTTCTACAATTCTCCCTATACCCCAATTTTTCTCTTTTTTTCACTCTCTGTAACCCTCTGCATACTAGTGGCACTCCTGCCTTGTTTGGAGTGAAATGCTTAAAAAAAATTGCTTCCCAATATGCAAAGTATCTGCATTACACACATAAACAGACACACATACACAGTGGGGGGAAACAAATATTTGTACACATACAAATTTCTAATTTATTGTATTTACAAATAAAACATAAACATACTCTTCATATAATTAACTGTACACAGATGCATAATAACTAAATATGCATAGAAAACATAAAAAAATATTGATTTAATAGAAATAAATTCCATTTATCTATTTTGATGGGTGAAAAAGTAATCGTACAATGCGATTTTCCTCTCACCATTGCTCATTTGGGAAAATGGTGGTGCTGAAACAAAACGATTTTAACCAGTTCTCTTTTTAGCCAAATGGCTAAAAGGGTTTTTCAGTAATTCTTATGAAAAATGGTGTCAAGATGGCTAAATGTCTTATCTAAAAATCTGGAAATAAGAAACGCAGTTTAGTGGTTTTTTTTATATATTAAACATTTTGTGGGATGGACAATTATGCTGTTACATGGTTTGAACAATTTTGCTGTTGCACCCGGTGTGTATGTATATATATGTGTGTGTGTGTGTGTGTGTATATGTGTGTGTGTGAAAAGATTAATTAACTTTTAAATATCAATTTTATCCTGACATCAATCTTTCAGTCTTCAAGGGTTGTGGTTTTAAACAGTATTTTTAAACATCAGTGTTGAGTTAACATTGATATTTAAAAGTTAAATAATCTTTTTGAATAATATCATTAACATTATTTTAATATTTTTAATATTGATCACTATATATAAAAATATCTTCTCTTTCTTAAATCTTATTTCTGTGTGTGTGTGTGTATATATATATATATATATATATATATATATATATATATAATTGAAAGTAAGTTAAGGTTAATAATCTTACGTTGGCTGTATTGTAAATTATGATTGGTGATATCCTTTCCCCAAAACCCATAATTTTCTATGACTTGTTTGAAGTAGCAATATGTAATTTTTTTTTAATCAGTTTAACCAAAGCTGCCACTAAAACAGCAAAGGTGTTACTGAAAGTTAAATAATCTGAGAAAACATTATGGTGTAGACAGGACAATAAAAGAACATGTTTTAGAGAGACAGAAGATAAAAACTGACATCGCATTTAAATATTTGAAGATCAAAAGGCCAGAAGAGTTCCACAGGCAAGAAGTGTGAGAGAAGAAAATATTAGGATAGAAATTACAGTTACATCTATGAATTTCAGCAGTAAAATAATGATTCCTAGCTGTCTATCTAGTATTATGTTTAAATTCATAAAGTCAAAGTACTAAAGAGGAAAGCTCGTCAGAACAATACCTATGAGACTATTTATGGAAAAGGCAAAAGGAAGCAACATTACAGTAATGAGAATGAGACTGAAGACTGGATGCTAGGTCAGGACCAATAATATTGCAGATTCTTCTTTAGATTTTACCAAGCATCTCTAGATGGATAGCAGGCGCACATATCAAGATGTAACAATAATATTCGATGCATATCATATCTGATCTGATATAAAAGTGCATATGATACAGAGATGTATAATTGAATTCCTGTATGTAGAAAATAAATGTACTCACTGATATCCATCAATACTTTATGAACATTTATGGAAACCAAACAGTGAATGTGAGCATAGTGGTGATAGCAATGACTGTGACAAGCCATATTTGCCCTGCACAGCTGTCCATTTAAACCTTTTCAATACACTTTTTGATGCAATTTTTTTGTGCAATTTTTTTTTTTTTTAAGCTGAAGAACTGCTCTAACAAATGGTGTATTTGTGCTTCTTGTGTCTGTTTTAGCTTCCATGGAAATAAAAAGGTGGTATTACTTTCGTAGTGTTCCTGTATGATTTTCTAATGTCGTCTTCTCATTGCATAAAAGAGAACACAGTCTCTTGAATTGCAAGTTGTTGTTTCATATACCTAATCCATTAACCCTATTTAAATGTTCAAAAAGAGGTTTTTTTTTTCATTGTTTTCATCTTTACTGAATTTCAGAGGTTACAATAACTTGTTCATAAATCAATTTATGTTTTCATTCCTCATTTTCTCAACGCTTCATTGCATTTGATGCAGAGATATCAAGTATATATCCGACACACAAATAAAATAACATTTTCAGCCAATGAAAGACTAGTGAAGAGCTCTTTTATATGGAAAACATGAAAGGTTCACTGCTTTTCTATCAGCAAAAGTCAACAGTATTATGACATGAAGTGGTTTCATTGATATTCCTTTTGGGCCAAAGCAATTAGTTTTAATGTACTCTCGTACTCTCATTAATTCAAATAAGGATCTTTATTTATTAAGTTTTTGCTTCATATTGTATCAGCCTTTCTGTTTAAAGTTCCTGGCTTTGAATCTGTCATGTCAACTTTGAAAATATATTTATTTTTGTTTACAAGCTTTTCTGCTAAATTATTTTTTCTTGTTACCAGTGATAACTAGTTATTTGTAAAATTCTTTGGAGATTTAAAGCCAAAACATAAACAAGAAAAAGAAAAGAAAGAAATTAAAATGCTTGGTTCACTGATTATAAAAATGTCTGCAAAGGGAAAACCATATTTAATATATATATATAGCTAAATTTAATTTTTTTTTCATTGTAAAACCAGAATTGATTCATCATCAAATGTAACATTGGAAAGAAACTGTAGGTCATTTTTAACTTTTTCTTCCAAATCATGGCCTCCATTCAAATGATTGTTTTTTTTCTGATCCTCTGTGAGCAAATGAAGCCAAAAATGTTTGAAAATGCCATGGCATTCTACACTACAGGCTAACTCATGGTGCACCTAAGATACAGAACTGGATGTCTATTTCAAAAGTTTCTCATTCTGCTGGGTGTGATATATTTTAGTTACAGTTTAGGTTTGTGATACTTTGCTGCTGTAGTCAGCTTAATAAATTCAAATTAGTATTTGCTTTTACACTTGAAATAACTTCAACAAGTAAAACAATTTAAATATCTGGTAGTGTTTTAGCAGAGGATAGAAAGTATGACAGTGAAATCCGAAGGTGCATTGTTATAGTGAAAGAAGCCTTCCAAAAGCTAAGCAAAGTATTAAGAAACTTGAAAATCTTTTTAGAAGCAAAGAAGAGTACTATATTGTTATTTAATATCAATCTCCTCATATGTCAGTCAATGCTAAACAATCACCTCACAGATGAAGAGGAGACTTGAAGCAACAGAAATGTGGTTCTACAGAAGAATACTGAGGATACCATGGACCAGACATGTGAGCAATGACTAAGTTTTAGAGAAAATAGAAACAAAAAGGATACTTATGCTTAACATCAAGAAGTGACAGTTGTCATTCCTAGGGCACATAATGAGGAAAGGACTTGGAAAATTTTATATTTACAGGCAAGAGAGACAGGAAAACAATGCATAATGTACTTAGTAAGCTTGAGTAAATGGATGGCAGAATAAGGCTTGAGAGATAACAAAAAGACATTTGTTAAGAGCTACAAAAAACAGGTGTGTCATGATCACCAATGTCCTGAAGGGACACAGTACATAGAAATATATAAGATTTATTTAGTTTATTTCTTTTAGATTTGCTATATTATTTTATACTTCTGTCTATATTTCTGAAAGGAAGTATTTACATCACTATTTACATCATTCCGACTGTTCAAAATGTTTTGGTTGTTGTACAGTCCAGTCATATATAGAGGAAAAAGGGAGATCACCATCCTCTATGAGATGAAGTTGAAATAATAGACAGAGAACATCAGTGGAAAATATGAAAAATAAAGGAATCAGCCTATATGCTAAGCCACAAAAATACAATTTAGGAATCAGCAATACAGAAAGCTAGAGAAAAACAATGATAACAGAACTTGTAATAGAAGCTCTGTTAAAACATGGATACTGAGATATTAGGTTTATAACTTCCCAAAATTCATATACTGATGTCTCCAAGGACACAGTGCATAAAAGCATTGATCAAGTGACTTGATCCAGAGAGTTGTGAGTTCAATACCCGATCACAGCAGAGGAAACAAAAACTTGGTGAGTTACTAATGAGAATTAATTAACTGAAACTGAAATATCAAAAAACAGTTGTGGAATTAGAACAATCTATACTGATGGACTAAATAAAGGGTTTGGTTCATATCACCTGAACAATGTTGGAGCTCACAATGACTGAAACATTGTTAGTATGGCAATAAAGAGGACAACAGTCCAAACAATGTAAATATTTTATTGCAAAAAAAAAAAAAAAAAAAAAAATGTGCAAAATTAAATAAATGTAATTTAGGAATCTTGGTCTTGTCTAGCATTTAGTTTAAAGTTTTTATTTAAATTTTAATTTAATTTTCATTTAAATTTCATTTAATTTTCTTCTCTATTAAAATTTTATTCATGTTTGTTCCAATCCTGGTTAGAATGACTCTGAAAACACACCTACCTCCAAATTTATAAACAAATTGCACAGATGCATGGTGGTATTTCTTCCTAGCTAATAAGATAATCCACTTCTCAGCCTCATCTATCATATTTTTTTTCTTTCTTGTCTTGAAATCAGAATGCTTCAATCACTTGTCTTTACCCTATTCTTACTTTGTGAACTTTTGCCTTCTTTCATCTTGCATATATATATATATATATATATATATATATATATATATATTATATATACAGTGTAACACGGATATAAGAGAAACCTGGATATAAGAGAGATTTTCTCTGGTCCCAAATTAGAGCCTGTGTTAATGTATATATAATAGACCAAACCCGGATATAAGAGAAACCCGGATATAAGAGAGAGTTTCTCTGGTCCCAAATTAGAGCCTGTGTTAATGTATATATAATAGACCAAACCCGGATATAAGAGAAACCCGGATATAAGAGACTTCGTCTCCGGTACCAACAACTCTCTTATATCCGGGTTACACTGTATATTAGTGTGTGCTTCATATTATTTTTATCCTGTTCTATTCTTTCTTTTGTTATTGTGTATTGGAATTTTTTTTAAATTCTGTTTGTTGGACATTTCTACCAATTACATTTAACCATGGTCAATTACTCTACAATTCGTAAAAGCCAATACACTGACAAAGTTGAATTTTTCATGTAATTCTGTTTGTAACATGTAAAAATGTATGCATTTTTAACACAGTTTTTATATCTGAATGTAACTTTTACATTTTTTGCAAAATTAAAAAAAAAAAAAATAAAATCCTGACAAGATCATATACTTTAATGGAAAAATGTGTAATTTTACTAATTTAAGGTGATGTAATGGAATAACCTGTCACACCCATGAGTAACTACACGGTAGGTAGTAACTCCCTATAAGTATCTGTAAGTCAACAGACGAGAGACTAGATGCAACCTGTTCCAGCTAGACAGTGGAACTCTCTGCCTTCAGGTGGACAGGAACCCAGATGAAACTCTACCGAAGGGCAGAGTCTTGTTCGTGGAGATAGACTGCCCCTGAACCCGTTTATATGGGTTCAAAAGGGAATATTTTTGGCTGAGCCTACGGGCTCAGAGAACCTATGTTAAACAGGCCTTGTGCCACATGCAACCCTTGTGGGGCGGAGGGGTAGCTAAATATACTAGCTGCGACCTGTTCCAGGTAGACAGTTGAACTCTCTGCCTTCGGGCGGAGGCAATATTTTTGGCCAAGCCTACAGGCTTGGAGAACCCACATTAAACTGGCCTTGTGCCACATGCAACCCTCGTGGGGGGGTAACTAAATATACTAGCTGGGATCTGTTGAGTACGAATCCAGCTAAACAATCAAACTCTCTGCCTCTGAGTAGAGAGGAATATGGATGAGTCTCCACCGAAGGGCAGAGTCTCGTTCGGGAAGGTAGACTGACCCTGAACCCATTTATGCGATTTCAAAAAGGGAATATTTTTTGACCAAGCCTACGGGCTCGGAGAACCCACATTAAATCAGCCTCGTGCCACATGCAGCCCTCATGGTGGGGTAGCTAAATATACTAGCTGGGATCTGTTGAGTACGAATCTTCCAATAGTAGCACTCACTACTGGATTGACCTTCCATAACATAATGAAATAATTTCTTCACCAATATTTTCTAGTCTTTCTTACAAATGTTAAAAGAAAATTAATTTTAATGTTTCATTTTCAACAGATTTTTTCTTCCAGAAAACATTTTTCCTTAATTTGGTTTTTATACTCTGAAATTAATTTAAAATTATCTGTTATATTCCATGCTAATAGGAATATATACTTGATAAAACAAGGTGGATAAAATACGTAAAGGTTTATTGAAAAAAAAACAGTACAATAGAAACAAAGATAACAGTTATGCACAAGGTCATTGCAAGTCAATACAGTAGTGAGTGCTGCTATTGGAAGGTCGGTATTTCTCACGTAAGTCTGAGTCATACTCAACAGATCCCAACTAGTCTCTGAAGTCCGTTGACTTACAGATACTTATAGGTAGTTACTACCTATAGTGTAGCCACTCATGGCGGTGACAGGTTATTCCATTACATCAATATCTTTATCTGTAATAAACTTAATATTTTTCTCTATCAGTATGCTAGCTTTATTCCATACCAGAACTTTTCAGCTGACCCTTGTAAAGCACACATTTTTCTGCGAGTATTGAAGATATACAAATATTCCTGAGTGGGCATCTGCAATGGGGATTATCTAGCAGATGGATGTACTCAGCAAAGAGCAACCAGACACTATTATATATATTAGCATATTTGTGTGTTTTAAGAACTTGACACTATGATAAAACATTGTTTGTTGTTTGTAATTTGCCTCATAACTTTGTTTCTGCTGCATAAGTTTTAAAAAGCTGTGTCATGTCTAGACATCACTTCTTTCTGTAATAATTTTAAAAAAACTAAAAAAAACTGTCTTTCTCACTTAATTGAATATTTCCCAAATATTGAACAGCCATATTTATGAAGGTTAGGAACCATTTCCAATTTTAAGTTTATGAAATGTTCCTATTTATTTTGCCTCTTAATATAGAGAGACATTTATTGAAAGCCTAACAACTGAGTTTTTAAAAATTTCTATGGCTTCTCTAAAACTTACAAGAGAATCAATGGAAAATGATAATCAAATAAGGACAAAGAAATTGACAAAAATAAACAAAACAAAAGAAAATAATTCCAGAAAACACAGCCCATTTATAATATCCCACAATGCAAGGCAGCATTCTTGAAGAATGACTTTATAATAAACTGACCAAATTTTAGCAAAAGAAAACAAAAAAAAGAGAAGAATGCATTTCTTAAAATATTAATTACATTTTCTGTCTGCCGTGTCCCTTCAGGACATTGACAATCATAACTCTCCACAATTTCCAATGCTTTGTAGCTCTTAATTTTTTGTCTTTTTTCTCTCCTAAACCCTGTTCTGCCATCCATTTACTCAAGCTTGCTAGGTAGGTTATGTTGTTTTGCACTATCTCTCTTGCCTTCAATCTATCCTGTGAGTATCAAATTTTTCAAGCACTTTTTCCTCATTAAGTATAAGTGACCTTTTTGTTTTCACTCTAAAATTTTGTTGCTCACACATTTCTGTATACCCACCTTTCTGCTGCTTCAAGTTTCTTCATCTGTGAGGAGATTATCCAGCATTCACTGACATATACAGGAAGACTTATATGTATCAGTTCAGTACACTTTTGTTTGTTACAAATGACATTATGCTGTTTCTTTATACTTTGCTTAGCTTTTGGGAGGCATATTTTGCCTTCCCAATATAACTTTGGATTTCAGTGTCACACTTTTTGTCCTCTGTTAAAACACTTCCCAGGTATTTAAATTGTCGGAATCATTTGATTTTGGTATGTTCAATTTGCATGTTGGACTGTTCTTTTTGCTAACAGCCATGGATTCTGTCCTCTTGCAATTGAGGTTTAGTTCTTTCTTCTTGCTTTCCTTTACTACCTTCTGCAGGAGTCCCTGTAGATATCTTTCTGTGACTGACAATTATTCTTAGAATTTTTGAAAAAAATCTGCTTAGCATTTACCATATTTAAGTCAGTCAAGATGAATCCAATGTATCACCTTGAGTTCATCCCATTTATAATATTTCTATAATGCAAGTCATCAGTTAATAGGATTCTGTATGATCACTGAAGGTAAGCAACATTGAACCTGGTCAGTACCTAGATGGGTGACTACTTGGGAATACCAAGTTCCATAAGCTTAGATGTGCTGTTATGTGTATTAGAATTGTTAATTGTTGAGCTGTGTTTCAATTCCAGTTGAGCTCATTATATTCACTTGTGTGCAAATACTCTTGGTTAAGTTACAAATCCAATTCTTTTCTCCCTGCTAGCTCTGCATTAATTAGATTTGTATCACTAAACCATTATTATTTTTTTTAAATCCTGTAGGATCACCAAAGTTAAGCAACACTGAGTCTGGTCAGTAATGAGTTGGGTGACTGCTGGGAAATACCAGGTACTGTCAGCTTGGATATGCAGGTGGTGTAGTGAATAATGACTCAGAATTATTAACTGGAGATCCAAGTTCCTGTTCTCTTAGTTTCATTATATTTACTTATGTGCAAATACCCTTGCAAAAGGTATGAATCTACCCCTTTTCCACCCATAATTATGGGTTTAGTAAGACTTGTATAACTAAAAAAAAAAACTTATCTCCAAAAAAGAAAGAACATTCTTAGAATCTAAAAATATTTTCTGGCTTTAAATAACCTGTAAATGGTTGATAAGATGCAGAAAATGAATTTATCAATTAAAGTAACAACACCAATATAAAAATTACCCTTGAGTAATATTTTGACAATATCAAGTCTTGACCAAGACTTAGATAAAAAAACAAAAAATAAAAAAAAAACAAAACAAAACCAGATACTTCCTAAAATATTAATTACATTTTAATCTTAAAATTTTGGAAAAAATCTGTTCGCCATGTTTATGTTAGTCCTTGAGATGAAAAGCAATACCTTAATCTCTAAAATCCTTAAAAATGGATTTTAATCTTGCATTATTCTATTATTATAAACGTCTTTTGATTGGATACTCACTCTTGAGTAGGCAGTAGTTGTCTACAGTTGACGATTTAGACATTTCTGCATGGGTTGGGTGCTATGTATGACATCCATATGAGAGCCTAGATATGAGGAGACTATTTAGCACCTTCACTAGAACAGTCTATTTTATATTCAATTTCCTTATCTCCTATACTAAATTTGCTGTAATTCATCCTAACACTGATGTATTTGAAGTGTTTAATATTAATTCTACATCCTGAATTTTATGATGGAGTCAGGGTATATGCGGTTACAGCTTTCATATCATAGAATGTATAGCTTGATCCAGCATTAAGAGAGTTAAATTTGACCTCTTTATGTCAACCAGCTTATATTTTAATGATCACAGTAGCTGCCAAGTCAGACCAGAAATGACCACAATTTTCTCTTTAAAATGACACTATAGCTGGAGATACAGGAAGAATAAATCATATACTACAAGCTTGGAATAGATCATTCGAATATTGCGTCTGATCAGCTTGGAAAACTTCCAGGCAACATTGGTTTTTCTGATGCCTAAAAATACACCGAGGAAATTGATACTGTTCCACCATGAATAGTGGTACATTTCGCTTTCAAAGAATGGCAGAAGATCTCAATGGGGGTGAAAAATTGTCCAAACACTGGAATATTTTATCTGGCACCAGAGATCATTTGCAAAGATGTGCTTTCATTTTATAATCAATCATATGGTGATTTTTTTTATAAGCAAAGCTTAGATGTGGCACAAGGCTGAAAGTATGGGGCAGTGAGGACTGAACTCACTCATAACTGATCTATTAAAATAAACTTGCTAACAATTACACTGCATGAATATGCCCTTACAATAAAATCATATGATCAATCAACATGCGACACACAGATATAATTATTATGAAATAGATTAAGTCTGACAACTGTTTAATATATTTTATGTTTATACATTATTTTAATAGATACAATTTATTTATATAAATGCTCTGTTTCTTAATTAAACAGTATTAATTACATTTGCTGGCCTCAATGTTTAAGAAATTTCATAGAAAATATGCATTCTCCAACAAGAATCAAACCTGTGTCCTATACAGAACTGTCATTTGATCTGATGTAATCTGTGTTTTGATCTATTTTTAAAAGAACATTAATTTGGACTTTGCTAACCATATGCTTCTCTATAACTAAATGTTATTGCCTGTCATATCAAATGACAGTTCCATAGAGGACATGGGTTTGATTTCTATTGGAATGCACCTCTTCTATGAAATTTCTTAAACATTCAGGCTGGTGGATGTAATTAATACTATTTAATTAAAAAATAAAAACAGCATTTACTCAAATTGTATCTATTAAAATAACGTATAAACAGAATATATATATGTATTATAATTATCTTTTTTTTTTAAATATGTCTTCCTTGCGACACAGAAATTACCATGTTTCAAAACCAAAACCTAAATTTTAAATTAATTTAAAACTTAGGTTCTGGTTTTGAAACATGGTAATTTCTGTCGTGATGAATACATATTTTTTAAAAATAATTATAATATAATGCTCTACTGTGTATCGGGCACTGTTTTTAAAAATAAAAGCTAAAGAACTTTGGATTATAAATCTGACAGTTCTTTCTTTTTATTTTGATATATACATATACATATATCTATATAATGACAAAAGAAAACACCAAACATTTTAGGGATATTGTTGATCCAATCTGCTTTCCAAATTTTCGGGGCCAAGTGATCAAACCCCTTTTTCATTTTATGAATATTGTATTTAGTGAATAAATGTGCTTGAGTAAACATCTCTGCTTTTCTAAATAATGTATTTGACATGTACTGGATTAGGATTACAATCTTAACCTCTTCATGTCAAAGGTCAGTCACTATCTATCCTCCTTATCCTCATAATCTTCATTTCCTTCTACCTCCTTTTGTGTTCATATCACACGTCTCATTCAGTAACCCTCTTCCAGGAGTTGAGCTTGTTTACATGAACTTTAGTATAAAGAACAAAAAAAACTTTCAGAAAAATATATAAGATGACAGTGTGTATGTATATTGTTTTTGTTTGGACCTTTTCAAGTGCTAATGACTTTAAGATTAGATCTGGATGATTTAGAAGTTTTTCTAAGCATCTTTTAAACTCTTCATTTCTATAATCAAATCAAGCTCTCTGTTGTCCTTGCTTGATAGGATCACTCGTGTAATTCGACCAATCAGAAACAAGGATCTCTGTGTGGGCCTCCTATCTGATTTGACAAACGAACTGTATTTTCTTTGAAAGCTTCTTCCAATTTTCCCATACTTGACAATTTGGTTTAGAGCAACCTTTACTGAAAATCAGATCTACATTTACACCTATTCTTTATTTTAATTTCTGAGCTTCAGCTTATGCAATCAAAGACAGATTGTTTGGCAAGATAGTCTGGTAGAAGATGGTTTCAGATGAAGAAGAAGCAAGCAAATGTTTCCCTCTACATCCTCCAAGACTTCTCTGGTCTGCAATTAGCTTGTCCCCTAGATTTTTAAAAGATGTATTTTTTTTTGTTATTAGTTTTGTTGCTTTTCAATGTTCTTTTAATTTAAAATTTTGTAACAGTAAGTTACTGTTTCCCATCAACAAATCTTAATTAAGCTTTTGTGGGGGGAAAATAAAATTTACAATTTTTATTTTTACCAGGAATGTTTTTTCTGTCTTTATATTATAAAGTCAGTTTATTTGTGATTATTGTTTTTAAAAAAATTGCTGTTTCTCTTGTAAATAAGAGTGAATTAAATTCCTAAAGAGATGTTTCAAATTATCTACACTTATTTCCAATTATTTTTCTGTTCTTTTAATCTTCATTGACATGAGAAATCTATTTTTCTGAAAAAAAAAAAAAAAAAGATTTTGTAAATTTCAACTGCTGCTCAGTCAATGAATGCAAAATGTTTCCTTATAAGGAAATGATTATTATTAACATTACAATTTGCTAAAATTCGTATATCGACTATCTTCAGCTAAATTTCACTTATTCTCATTTTCAGAATGAAAAATATTTGTGTGGAAGGAGATAAATATTTCCCAATTTTTTTTTAACTAAAAACAATTAACAAAAGAAATTAGGGTTTTCTACTGATTGATAATGAACATTTTTTTAAATTTATGAGTTAATAGCTTTAAAACTTCATGTGCAGTGCGTGGCTTTTAAGGTAGCACTTGTGGAGGGCTAATTGGGCCTCTGGCCCAAAACTAAGTGTCCTCTGGTTCCCTTAGAAAACAGCAATGATAATTTTGAAGAAATAACTTTGAATTCCTCAATTTATTACACGGAACTTAAAAACCTCAATTAAACTCTGGCTATAAGTTCAATTCTGACCAAAAGACTGATTTGGGCCAAAATTCCATTTCAGGCTGACACTTCAAGTCGCAAACTCTGTGGAACTTCAGATCATGAAATTTCTTACTCATTTCTTCAGATTACTTGGAATTTTGAAAAAATTAAATTGATTTCCTCAATTCACAAAATTTTGGAGATATTTCAAACTGAATTTAAAAAAAAATTAAATTCACAAGCTTTTTGTGTTACATTAAACTTAATATAGATTAAAAACTTTTAAAATGAGTCATTTTTTTAGTTATTTTAAAATATGAATTTTTAACTGTTCCCTCCTAATCCTGAGACAAATCCTAATACTGAATGTTCAAGCACCAGATGAAGAGCAGATATTTAATCCCTGGATAATCCTGATTCCCAAAATGTATAATATGTAGAGCAAGTGTGACCCAAGTTACGGGTTTTCTGACACATAGACAGAAAGACAGAATTTGCTGTTTATTTAGATTTAAATTAAAGGTAATCAGAATGGTACCTTATATTGTTTGATAAACAATATCTATATGAATAACATATTGTAAAGTAAAAACTTTTAGATGAGTAGATAATCTTTTAGGGTTAAGTTCAACATTCCAACAACCTGAAGAAGGCCGGAGCGTACAACGGCCAAAACGTTGTAATAAATATGGTGACAAAGATGAGGACAATAGTCTGAATAATGTAAATAGTATACATAATACCTCATCTCAGAAATACAGACAGATACTAGATAATCTTTCTTCAATGCAATTTGACTACTGCTCATATGTGATTTCTGATCATTTCTTTTATTGTTGAGGTTTACAGCCATATCACATTGAAACACTGTTTCCTGTATGTTCACTGCAGTTAAGCAAAATCAAGCCTGTTCATTACTAAAATGGGTGACCACTTTGGAATACTAGGTGCTTTAATCTTGGATGTGTATAATATATAATGTCTTGGAATTGAAAATCACAGAGCCGAGTTCCGATAACTGTCATGGGTCCTTACCTATAACTACAGAATGAACTCTTCCTAACACTATATATACTATGCCTCTCAAGAGAGAGGGTCAAATCGAGTCTAGCCGATAGTAGTTCACTCCAAACCAGACTGACAGTCATACTAACACTTTCCACATCTTGTATTATTATTTTGTGTAATATACCTTCGTTATTTCTACTCTTGTGTTCGTGTTGTTCTTCCTTGCTCCTAACCTGGACCATAACAATAACAATTGGGATTATTACATTCACTTATGTGCAAATCTCCTTTGGAAAGGTGTGAATCCACTTATTCCCCCCGCTATGGGTTAACTAGTAAAACTTGCATTACTAAATCATTATTCCCCACAAAAAAAATCTTACAATCTATAAAGATTTTCTGACTTTAAATAACCTAAGTGTTGATAAGCCATACAATACAAATTTATCAGTCAGTCATAGTTGCATAGACTGTTGGAGAAAACTATAGTCACCTTCTACCACACGTATATAAGTAAAAGCTAGTCTAAATATTGCTTTTTATAGAAATAAAATAATTTTTTTTACCTTTTTGCTTATAATCTCAAATGTAGATAATCAGATAAATTGATTTACCTTTGTGTTGTTATTAATAAACTAATTAAATTCTTGTGGGGAGATTTGTGCTGCCTGTGATGAAATGGTTAAAACAGTGCTTCTTAATTTGGGAAATTAATAGTTAAACAGCAGATTAATAATTTTCAAGTTGAATGACATTATGGAATTTTTTTGTCCTCAACAAAGATCATAGGAAGTGTTCGAAATCTCTAATATCGATATCACAAACTTTTATCAACAATATTCAACATTTGATAAATTGATTTCTTTCTGAATTCTGAAATTACTAAAGTGAAACAATAAATATAAAATTTAATTTTCAATTGAAAAAAATGAAAAGTAAAAAGAAAAAACAGACAATGGGAATTCTACTGATAATAAATACTAATGATAATACTTGAGAAAATTTCACCGAAAATAAATCTTTTTTTTTTTTTTTTTTTTACCCAAACTGTCATTGGTTTTTGTCACATTTTAGAATTTCTATTGTCATAACTTATTTTGTCAGTCATATTCATAAAATTTTTCTGCCTGCTTGTCAGTCTTGAAAACATGAGTGCTATGATAGGCAACAGTAAATTCTTCTTTTTTTCCTCCACCTTTTCTTCTCTTCTGCTTCTTTCTCCTCTTTTTCTCTTTCTTCCTCTTCCTTTTCTCCTCCTTTTTCTCTTTCTCATTTTCTTTTTCCTCCTCCTTCCTACTCCTCTTCTCCCTTTTTCCCCTTCTCCTCCTTCCTTTTCTTCCTCCTTTTCTTCTTCTTTCTTTTTTCTTCTTGTTCCTCATCACCACCACCACCATTTACCAAGTCTGTCATCTAAAACCCAAGATAAAGGTTTTTCAGAAATTCATACCCAGATGTCCTCAAGGACACATGGCACAGTGGATAATGGCGTTGGCTAGATCCAGTGACAGGACCCAAAGAGTGTGAGTTCAATACCTGGTTAAGGCAGTGGAGAACTTTCAGAGGGGAATTAACAGGAGATAACTGATAACTGACATCCATTAAACATGGCACGTGGAACTAGAACAGTCTACCCCAGTGAGTGAAATAAAGGGTTAAGTTCAACATTCCAAACACCTGAAGAAGACCGGTTTTTCTTTGGAACTTATTGAAAGAGGGTTTCAAAACATAAGTGCATCACTCATCATCATCAACCTTTGTGTAGAGCAGCATTGCACTGACATATAAATTCTGTATAATCCTCTTGAGTATATTTTAGCCCTTTTTATCTTCCCTTTGGTCATTAGTAGATGTTGGTTTAGGTGGACCATTGTCTACACAATCTTTTTATGTAAAATAAATTAAAATGTATTTCCTAGGGGTTTTCTTAAGATGCATGTTATAAAATAGACACACCAAGTATGAAAACTTAAAAATCTGGGAAGTGTATTAGCAGAAGACAGGAAATATGACATTGAAGGTGCAATGGAATAACAAAAGATGCTTACCCAAAAGCTAAGTAAAATATTAAGAAACAAGAAAATTTTATTAGAAACAAAGAAAAGAGTACTGAACTGTTACATGGTATCTGTCCTGTTATATGGCACAGATAAAGAGAAGTGAGGTAACAGAAATGTGATTATAAAGAAGGATGCTAAGTAATGACTGTTCGAATGACAATAAAAATAATGACTAAGTAATGATTGGAAGAAGAGTGTATTAAAGTTCAACGTAAATTTTTTGGTCAGGGATAATTTGGGGTACAATGTCATCTGCTGGTGTTGGTCCACTGTATTTTATCAAGTCTAAAGCCAGTGCAATTGTTGTCCAGTAGATTTTAGAGCACTTTATACTTGAGTCTGCTGACAATCTTCGAGATAGGGATTTCATTATCCAGCAGATCTTGACACCGACTGACAGTGCGAAAACTGCTCAAAACAGGTTTATATCCTATGGTGTTTCTGCGTAATTATCCAGAAAACTTGCCTGAGCTGAACCCCATACCAAATCTATGGGGTATTGCCAAGAGAAAGATGAAACACCAAACCCAATAATACTGACAAGCTGAAGCAACTCGGACTTCCATAACACATTAGCGATATCACAGGCTATTTGTTTCCATGTCAGGTAGCACTGATGCAGTAATTAACAAGAAAAGAACCCCAACCAAGTATCAAGGCCTTCTCTATTAAATCATTTTTTTTTTTTTTTATTTTGTTGATCTTATGAAATATTCTAATATTTTGAGATAGTGGATTTTTAATTTTCATGAGCTGTAAGCATCAAAAGGAAAGTAAGGAAAGGCTTGAAATATTTCAGTTCATGTTTAATGAAATTAGAATATCTGAAAATTTCACTTTTTAAATTAAATTATGAAAAAAAAATCACTTTTCCACACACACACACATATATATATATATATATATATATATATATATATGTATATACATATATATATATATATATATAAAAGGCTCAGACACTAATATTCCATGGTTATATTTTATTACATTGGAATCATAATCACAATCTAATTCATCAGACCTACAAATATATTTTTGCTCTGTCCTAGACACTGAGCTCTACCTGGATTCTATCCTCTTGGAAAAAAAAAAAAAAAATATATATATATATATATATATATATATATATATATATATATATATATATATATATATATATGTATGTATGTATGTATGTGTGTGTGTGTGTGTATGTATGTACCACTAATATTATCTTTCCAGAGCAAATGTTCTGGTTATCTGCATTCCTTAATTCCACCAGTTCTGACCAGTCATACCATCCTCATTCCTTTCATATTCCATTAGTAAGTAGGAAGATGCCCTAAGACAGGTTCTTCCTTTGAACTATTACTTTCTCTGAAGAGGATGTTTTGGCCTTGTACTGAACAAAAAACAAAAAAATTGAACCAATAATTTTAATATGATTTTCTAATTAGTAGCCATTATGTAGCAGCAGAAAACCAGTGCAAATGATTTTTATCTAATTTCTTGCTTCTAATGTATTACATGGCAAAAGAATTGAATACATTAGGTAGAACTTCAAATGTAGATCTCAATATTTCTAATTCAATATCCTGATTATTCCTCTTTCTAAATAAACTGAATGTCAAGTCTAGGGTTAACGATTCTCTTTCTTACTTAACCTCAAAATTGCTCTTTGTGTTAAACTACTAAAATCATAAAAAGACAACACTGGACTAACTAGATTTTGTATTGGACATACAAGACTAACTTATGTACACCTAAGAGCTGAATATGTATCTTGATGCAACTAATACAATCATAGATCCATAGTTAAGTACATTCTGATCGAATGTAAAAGCTATCAGCTTACACGTAAGTACTACAATGTCATATAGCAATTTTAAACTCTTTTAAAAATTAAACAGATTAAACAATCGATTTAAAACAAATTGTAGCTACCAAACTGAGCCACTCTAAATACTGGAACAAGAAAAATTGATTGTTTGATGTATTTTCTAAGAAAAGTGATTTTTTTCTGGTTTCTCAGATCACATTTCCAAGCATAAAAAAATTTTCATTTTATGAAGCTTATTCAACAAATAACTATCTGGAGTACTTTGGACTTGTACTGGGTTATATCAACATCTAAAGTGCTGTAAGTGATGTAACCATGGGCAAATTGTCCAAAATCATAGAGGTCCATGGCATTGTGTTATGTTCCTGTCTTGTTTGTTCAAACCATTGTACTACTCCAGAGGAGTCTATTATTTATAGGGACCATTCTGTGCTATTTACTTAAAAGAAAATCAAATGAAGAGATGGATTCATGCCTTTCCCAATGGTATTAGGCATGGAAGTCAATGTAACTTGACTGGAATTCAAACTTGGCTCTGTTTCCTCAATACAAGTTGTTATCCATTGTTCTACATTGCTTCCATTTGTGTGTGTATTTATAGAAAATTTACTGCATTCATTGTTGTTGTCTGATAATTCATGATCATGAGAGCCATAATCTATTAGGATCAAAGGGTCACCACATGTACTGCAGTAGCAGTGGTGTATATTGTACAAGACAGCCTGAGAGAGCACATCACTCTCCATGTTGATTTTCTCTTTCTCCATCCAAGGCTATAGTGGGGTGGAGAAGAAAAAGATTCATACCTTTCCCAAAGATATTAGCACATAAGTGAATACAATGAACTCGACTGGAATTCAAACTCAATTTAAGCTGCTAAGCATTAATCTGCCATGTCTCCATCATATTCAATGAACATTTGTAAAAAAAAAAATTGTGTCAGTGAATTTACAAGTGAAACTGTATAAAAAATTACTTTGTAGAGTAAGCCTTTTTACTTTCTGTGAGAGACAGACAGACAAATTACTTTTTATTTACATCAACATAATAGTACAGGATTTTTTAACTCAATGTTTTCCTGTTCCGTACGACAGAATTAGAAAAGATTTTTAAACCAATTTCCTTTAAGAAATTAACAATGCCAACAACATCTTTTATGCAAATTGTTAATCTTTACAAGTGACACTTTATTCTACGATTCTTTATTCACAGTAAGCATTGTATCCAGCCATGCATTCTTGCAAATTGCCATGTGTGGGACGAAAAGCATCTCTTTAACCAGAGACAATGAGTTGCAGCTTCTTTGTTCAAACACACACACGCACACACACACTCACATGTATGAAGACAAAAGTATTGGTCACATACAATTGATAGGCAGAATGTTCTTGTAATGCAAATCTAAAGAATGAAAAGATCTGTATTAAATTCTTCATTGGTCCTGGGAATAATACAAGAAAAATGTGTGGATGGGGGGAAATACAGACTGATTTTGAATTTCTCTTTTCTGTTCTGTTGACAGCAATTACTTGCTGCAAGTAGATATGAGTCGTATCAACGATTGCCAATGTCATCAATGCAGAAATGTACCAATAACAAAGATTGATTTTTTTTTTCATTTGTTTAGAAATGGTAAAGGAATAGTCATGAATTAGAGATGCCGAGATCTACAGTCGAAGTCTGCTTAATGGATTCAGTTTTTCACCATGTAATATATTAGAAATAAGAAATTAGATAAAAATCATTTGCTATGGTTTTCCGATGATATATGATGATTGCTAATTAGAAAATTATATTAAAATTGCTGATCCAATTTTATTTTTTTTTTACCCAATTCAAGCCCGAGAGCCTCACAAGGAAAAAGAAGAACATACAAATATTCTGAGATAGAAATGGCAAGGTCTATGGAAATAACCTTTATATATATATATATATATATATATATATATAAAGTGAACATTGACCTTCAACACTCAGAGGCAACAGGCTGTTTCATGCTCGATGCAATCGTCAGGCAATCTGAGGATTGAGCCTAGCATGAAACAGCCTGTCGCTTCTGAGTGTTGACTTCAATGTTCACTTTATATTTATATTTACATACGCTCTATCTCTGATATTGAGCACTTTATTCCATAAATATAGCACACCTTAAAACTATATTTATGTATATATATATATATATATATATAGCTCAATTTAATTCTTTTTTTAATTTTTTACCCAATTCAAGTCCCAAGAGCCTCACAAAGAAAAGGGTTACAGATTGAGGATTGAGGTTGATGCATCTAAGAGAAGAAAAAAATATATATATACACACATACAAATATATATATATATATATATATATATATATATATATATATATATATATATATATATATATAAAATAGATGTTGTTTGAAATTGTTATATTTAGGAGAAAATTGCTCAATACCAGAGATAAAGCATTTAATGACATAGAGAGTGATGGACATAAGTGTCAACACTGAGCAAGATTGTTGAAGTCAGACTATATATATATATATAAAATTAAGATGCACACACACACACATATATATTAGGTTGGTGCAAAAATAATGACGTAATAATGTCGTTTTTGACATGAAAAATGTGTCAAAAAACGACATTATTACGTCATTATTTTTGCACCAACCTAATATATATATATATATATATATATATATGTGTGTGTGTGTGTTATGGTGGAGTAATGGATAGTGGCTAGGATTGAGAAATTGTATTCACTTACAGAATAATACCATTGAGAAAGTTATGAATCTGTCTCTTCAACCTGTCTATGAATAAATAGCAGGATAGACTGGGTCCTTTAGCCATTGGTTGGCAACTATACTATGAGAAGGAAAAACTCTTAATTCAAATCACCTGTAGGTTATCCCTCATTAACTTCTGAGAGGAGGAGCCAAGTAACCTCAACATCTAAGGTGCAACAGTAAACCAGCAAGTAATTACATTATTCTTCCTTGAATGTCACCATGGGGCTACAAATGTGAGATGGAGGGAGTGGTGAGCATAATGGTGCTAACTGAATAAATGATGATGATATACATATTGTCCCATACAGAATTAAAACTAATAAAAAAAGTCAAATCATATGTAAAGGAGGGCAAATAAAAAGGTTCTACTATCAGGGTCTGTGGTATGTCTTAGGTCCCTGTAACTGAATCTTGCGTCTGCCTCTGTTGTTGACTAAGTGGCAGCTGACTATCATGACCAATGGGTTGTCATGTGTTATTCAACTGCCCCTTAACATGTTAGTCAATTTTTTCCATCAGTAGGGAGATAATTATCTTTGGCATCCCTGCATAAGTATATATTTGACACCTTCTATCACTGAGCAAGCTACAGAAGAAAAAAAAAAACCTTCATAAGCCAGGAGCTTCCATTGGCTGTCAGACTTTCTCTTACTGCCATTGTGGCAAAGTATTCCTTTCCCATATAGATCACAGTAACCACCTAACAGCCCACAAAAAAAGCCCTTCTCCTTTTCAGTTTCTCTCTTACTGTGTGAGTATATTAAAAATCTCGCTGACTTCTGGGCTGTAACAGTGTCACTAGCAAAAGCTGTAAAAATGTCCGCATAATTATCTCCCTTTATTGGTGAACCAAAAGCCTTAACCTCGAGGAATGAATTGGAGATATGATATTTCTTAATATAAATTTACTGCCCAACACCTACATTATCATTTTATCTATGTCCACTTTCATGTTTAGTATCACTTAATGACTGTACATTATCAAAGTGCAATCTACATCATTTGGACATGAATAAACTGGCTCATAAAAATAAGAAAACCTGAATAGTCAATTCTGTCTTATCTGATGACAAATATGGGTGTTAGTTTTATTGAAGCATAACTAAGTACACACACATTAAATGATACTAGCAAATGGCAAGTAAAATCATTGCTTTACACCTGGTCCCATTCATTAGGTCATTTTACCATAATTTACCTGCAAATAGAGAGGGCAAGGAGTTGGAAATCATTGAATATATATATATATATACATTTCATTTCCGTTTTGTTAACCATCTAAATAGGTCAAGGTTCTGTCACTCCTCCTACTCCAATATAAAACATACTTAAGAGAGATTTAAAATTAACCCCTCCCTATACTTTATATTGTTTGTTTAACTACCACTCTCAACCCCCTCTATTAAATTACAAAAATTACACTACCCACCAATTTCTAATCCCATTTTTCCTCTCAATTCATTGTTGGAAGTTTTACCTGATGATCCTGAATCCTTAAAAAAGGATTTAGGTGAAATAAATTATCGTAATGGTACCTTAAAGTGGTTTGTTTTTCATTACATATATATATATATATATATATATATATATATAGATAGATAGATAGTAATTATTAGGAGGATTTGATAATTATATTTAATTAATTCATTGAGTCTGATAGAAATCTCATCAGAATGCAGAAAGCACTGGACGGCCGTTTCGTCCTATATTTGGGACTCATCAGCAGTGCGCATCCACTACCGTGAATTGAAACCCTGACAGTTAGGTTGTCTAGCAAACATCATACTAACTGTTCCAATGGGCCTTGGTGATGAAGAGATTGCAAATCAGACTCAATATAGCGCCGCTCGCTCATATATTCCGTGGTGGAACTCTACTGAGTTCTCTGTAACCATAGGACTGTGCCCCCTGAAGCCACGACTACTCTCACCAAGCCGGTCACTCTAGAGTGTTAGAATCCGGTTCAAGGTTTCTATCAGACTCGATGAATTAATTAAATATATATATATATATATATATATATATATATATATATATATTCAGACATGTTTCATTGAATAATAGACATATGTCTGATTATTGTAAAAAAATATATATATAATAAGTCTATATTATTCAATTAAGACATGCTGCCTATATATATATATATATATATATATATACATATGCAAGTTTTGTTCAAAACAACTGACAAGGTGTGATGATTGAGTTCTTTTTATATTATTTCTCATTTGTTCACATAATTCGTTTTTCTTTTCAGCACATAAATTATATAAAAATTGTCTGAATATTTTTCTTTTTTCTGAATGTTGTAGTGTCACTTTCATTTTTAGCTGCTGGGTCATGTCATTTAATAATTGTGTATTTATGCAGCGATCCCACTTTTATGCAAGTTTCATTGAAAATAACTGGCAAGGTATGATGGCCGAATTTTTTATATAATTTCTCATATGTTCATCTAATTTTTTTCTTTTCAAGACATGAATTATATAAAAATTGCCCGAATATTTTCCTTTTGTTTGAATGTTACACATATACATGAATATACCATAAGGATAGGAAAACATCTCTCGTCAACACATCTATCATCACCACCCAGACCAGACCTAAAGATTTTATTACCACTTAGGCAGAAAATTTTTGCCAACAGTCCAGAAATGAGATCAAGGCTGACTAAAAATGCAGAAAACGAACAATGAAATATTAAAAGAACATAAAGAAAATTTATTCATTTAAATATTTATTCCTTTTATTTGCCTGAAGAAGGTCACAAGTCCGAAAACCTGAGTAGCAGAAATATGAAGAATAAAATATAATATATACACTAAAAGAAAACCACATTATAAGCAAAAACGTTTGTGGTTTCTCTTTTTTGAAATATATATATATATATATATATATGTGTGTGTGTATATATATATATATATATATATATATATATATATGTGTGTGTGTGTGTGTAAAATTTCAGATATAACTAAAAATATATCTGTAAAAGGACAATATGAATAAAGACAAAATGTCTTATCTTAGCTGGTGTGTTTTGTCCTCTGATGGGCTTTATCAAGACAAATGTAAGGATTTTATTTTGCAACAAGTATTGATAAACAAAAGTAAATATTAGTTTTTCGAATTTTTTAATTGATAAAAATCGAATATTCACCAGATATTCTCATATATTTTATATTTTTTAAGAATGCTCATAAAGGTTAACGGAAAAGTTGAGGTAAATTATGGAGGATGCTAAGTGACATAATTTAATGCCTAATAAACAAAAGTGAGTAAATTATGTTGAATCATTCTTATAGTCATATATGTTGGCTTTGGGCACGGATCCAGGATTTCTTGAGACAGAAAGATGCATGCAATATATATATATATATATATATATATATATATATATATATATATATATATATATATATATATATATATATATGTGTATATATAGTACCAGTAATCGATCTGTTGGTATATAATCCAAGTGGATCCTAGTAATACTAATTATTAAAACTGATCCACAGATCAAAAACCTCATAGTAGGAACTGATATTAAACTACAAACAACAAAGGTTCTGGCCATAAATAAACTCCAACCCCAGACTGCTTCCCCTGGGATAAGATAACTTATGCCCCCATCAATCACTAACACACACCCATTCTTATCAATAAGGCATCTATCAGAGGAGGACTGACATTGAAAAATAAATTTAAAACAATGCTCTGAGACAGACACTTAGGGGCTGATGATAGTCTATTTCAAGCCATTCTGTGTGTGGCTATCTCTGTGTTGAGGTAATTTTTGTTTTTTTACTGAAAAAAAAAAATATATATATATATTATATATAATAGCCATATACTTATTTTCCAAGCACACTGGTCTGCTCAACTGGTTAGTCTGTCCCTGCTTCATTTGCTTACTCAGGTGCTTTTTGTGTTTGTTCAATGCCTGAAGAATCCACCTGTGGTTAATACTGTCACTATAGTGAGCAGAACTGAGTTATAGCTACTGGGAGAGAGCACATAATCTGATATGATCAACTGTTATAGGAACAAGGCCATTACACTAAAACTTTGTGCTATCACAACCCTTGATGGCTTTCTAAACAATTCTGTCTATCCAACATCTCCCACAAGTATTGGGTCATCGCATGGTTTTGTTTTTCAGGCACCTCCTCAATGTGCCACATGCTAGAAGGATTACCTTAACCAGACATCTCTCTGATAAATTGACCATAGTGAGATTAGAACCTTCAAATCTGAATTTCATGGTTGAAAGACAATATTCTTAAGCCATGGCCACACCACCATTATATATATATATATATATATATATATATATATATATATATATATATATATATATATATATGTGTGTGTGTGCGTGTGTGTTTTTTGTGAATGAAGACAAAAGGAAACTTTTTCTTTACCAACTCTTTTATCCTCTAATGGACTTTATCAAGGCAAATGATATTTGGCTTGATAAAGTCCCTCAGAATGAAACAAAGAAAAGTTTTTCTTTGGGCT
>OZ010585.1:41168705-41223705 GCA_963932145.1 Acanthosepion lycidas | reverse complement strand
GGTCAAATAGAAGGAATTGTATCTGAAAAAATCATTGCTATTCTCAAAAAAAATTGTTAATGCAATATTCAGTCATAAAAAGTAATTCTTACAATCCACAATGTTTCAGCTTTAAATAACCCACAAAGGGTTGATAAGCTGTAAATAAAAATAATAAATCATGGTCTATTTATTACCTTATTAGCACACTGTAGGTGACTATTTTCACCAAACAAAATGTTAGTCCTGCCAACGTAAGTCAAATTTTAATTTTTTCGTTGTGTAGTCATATCCTTCTATGTCAACACTGAAGACAATGCCGACTTCAAATATATAGAATTAAAATATAAAACACTATATTTTGAGGGGATTCTATATACAGTAAAAGGTTAAGTAATATTTATAAACCATGCAGAGTGTTAAGTGTCAAATTGGTTATACCAAACAAGGAAAAGCTTTGTGAATATCTATTCATAAACAGAAAAATTAAGTCAATGAATTTCCACAGATTATGCTCATTGAACTTTCTGAAAACTTAAATGATAGATAAAACAGAAAATTAACATAGAAAAGATCATGTATAAAAGAAATAACTGACAAAAAATATGTAAATGAATTCATTTATACTGGCAGTGAAACAAATCAATGTATTTAGCATTTTGACATCGTGTACCATAATCTTTTTTAACTATTTCTGCACAACAGATATTTTTATAAAGTATTTTTGACTTTGCATTTATTTTTGTAAGGCTAACATTCAAAATATTTCAATTTTCCAACAAGTTTGGCTATTTTGCATGAAAAACTTCATACATTATAGTGAAGCAATGTTCTATATAATCTTTTAGTTAAATGTTATCTAAATAGAACTGGCAATTTGAATTTCACTTTATGTCCGATTGGCATAGGAAAAGAGAAAAATATCTTCATTATGACAAAAGTGATGATGCAGCTGATCCAGAGCTTTTTTGGGGGGGGGGGTAAAACTGGGCAATAGAATAAAACATGGTGGATGATTCAACATTTATCATTGAAACTCAAAACCAATTTTTATGTGGTATCCATTTAACTTACTCATTTTTGATTGTCAATTCCGGTGTCATAAAATGATTTTAATTGATAGAAATAGATGTTCACTGCCAAATGTTTAACAATAATTCTTTTCTAACTGCCAGAAAACTGAATGGCTCTGCAGAAAGAGTGGGGGGTGGAAAGAAGAAAAAAAAATGTAATTCTGGCAGCTGAACTGTTTCAAATTGTATAAACTATTGGACAGATTTTCTATTGTCTTTTCCTTTTTGTCTTGTTTTGTTTTGGCTACAAAAGAATTACCATAATAAGTACAGAGTCAATTTATATGCATAAAAAATTCTTAGAAATTTGGCAACAGTATCTGCTGATTGTCTATATTATAATTTCCTGGCATTCGTTTGACTGACATTGAACAAACAGTTTTCGGAAGCTGTGCCAAACTCTATAAAACAGCAATCATTTCATTCTTTTTTTTTTTAGTTTTATATTTTTGGACTTGAATTTTCATGAGAGGGAATCAGTAAGAAGCTGTAATCCTGCAGATAACTAAATACTTCTTGTCTGGGTAGCTTTTCTTTGGCTTGAACCTGATCACACCATATTAAATGAAGGAGATTAACTGTCTTCACCAGATAAGCCACATCAGCCGTTCAAACTTGTAGTGCTTTTCTTATATTCGAAATAGGGTAGATTGCCTAAGAGTATAAGTAGATATTAGAATGTATCTGAAGTACATAATTTTTTTTTTCTTACAGATCTTTACTCCAATGCTTACTTCATGTATGTTTATGTTGGTTCAGCAGTAGAGAATGAGAAACCTGCAAAATGAGTCTGAATTCCAGACAAGTTCACTTCCACACAAGAACCCTTGGGAAAAGTATGAATTTCTCCCCAGGTATGGGTTAAATAGGACAGATCTGAACTTTTTACCCCTGGCTGGCAATCAATTTAGGAATTTGAATTTAAAACTGGCTGGAGATGAGGCTAGCCTCTCCATCATGTAAAAACCTACTTGCTATGGAAACCCCAGCAGCAACACCTAGCATATTGAGAGCTATAACCTCAGTTCTACAGAAGGATGCTAAGGATATCATAGACCAAGCAGGTGAGTAACGATGAAGTCTTAGAGAGGTTGCAAACAAGGAAGCAGCAGCTGAAGTTTCTGGGACATATAATAAGGAAAGAGGGCTTGGAGAATATGATACTCCCAGGTCGATTATAGACAAAGAGAGACAAGGGAAAACAGCGTATGACATACCTGGTGGGCTTAAGCAAGTGAATAACAGAATGTGGTCTGGGGGAGGAAGCCGAGAGAAGGAACTTGGTGAGAGCTGCAAGGGATAGAGAGTGTGGAGAGCCATGATCACCTACGTTCTGAAAGAACATGGCACATAAAAAGAATAAAGAAAGGACCTCATACTCCTGTGGGAGTCTACAAGACTTGAGAGCCATGGGTCCAATACTCTTCAATAGAATCTATGGGACTGAAGTAGGTTTTTAATGAACACTTTCATTATTCATTGCTTTATTTCTCTCTCTCTCTCTCTCTCAAAAAACAAAGCATAAGGAGAAAGTGAGATTTTTCAAAGACCATTATCATTCTAAAAATTGTTTGGACTATTAATCACATCTTTGTGTTGCTTTAGCTGCAATCAGTGTTTCAGCTATTCCATTAGCCTTCATCAGGTATACAATCTTAGAAGAAAAAGAGTGGCTATCTTTTCAATAGACCAAAAAATCACAAGAAAGAATACATTCAATAATTCAAATAACTCTTACAATGAAAATGACTTCTTTTTTTTCCCAAATTATGAACTCCATCTCATCCCACATAAATTCTACAGGTGTTGACAATTAAGATAACGGCCTTTCTCTTACCTCTGCTCTTCTTTCACTTTATGCCAGTATCTTCTCATTCTCTCCCTTATACTTTCCAATCCAATTGAAATATCTTATTGCATGCATTGGCGGCTCTTCTCCCATCTTTTACCTGTATCTTCACATTTACTCCCTTATTCCTACCAACACAACTATTATTTCCTGCTATATCATGCTTGTGATAGTCACTCACCTTTTGCCTGTATCTTCTCATTCTCTCTATTATTCCTTCCAATCTTTTTTGCCTGACCATTTTTTTTATTTAAATGATATATACATTATTTTACTTGATTTTTGAGATTAGAAATTACCTATATACATTGATTTCTTTTATGTGCAATGTCCTTTCGAAAGGCAGAAGATCATGGATTTTTACAACTTCCTGCTATTTGCATCTCTAAGTAATACTTGACTCTTTGTTCCTGCATGCCATTCTTTCAGTATGTCATATGACTGTTTGATTTTCCAAACCTTCTATTCTCATATGTCGCAGAAATGTAAACTTCTTTTATTTTTTATTTGAAGAACAAGTCCTTTTCTTTAAAATTTTCTCATTGCTTACATGTTTCGGTCTATTTTCAGAATCCATCTGTAGAACCATGTCCCTATTACTTTGTGTCTCTAGTATTCACTGCCATACACAAGGATTTGTAAGATTGTAATGATTAGGGAGAAAACTTCCTTTTGGGAGACTGTACAACAAACAGTTGCTCTTGGGGAGAAGATAAAACTTCCACATAATCAATGGAATATAAAAGGAATGAGGAAGATTGAACCCTGCATACATGGCATCATGGGTCTTGGCTGTAAAGGTTTGAACTTGTGGAACTAGGAAATGTAGTTCATCAGAATATTTTCCATGTAAAATGTTCTGATTAGAGGCTTGTGATGGTTTGTCAAGGGGGGAAAAGGGTTGTAGTGTTGAAGATAATTAATCACCCATTAGGCAGCAGAGAATGGCTGGAAAGAGACAATTGTGTAGATCCAGCCCAGGTATGACAGTAATATTCCATTTTTGGTCTGATCTGACTCTTGTAAAAACAGATCACAGCAGGGGAAGTCAGTTACCCTTCTAGAGTGGTATAAGAAGACATGGATTGTATAGATGAGTTCCAGTAGAGGTCTGTGGCGAATTTGAACCTCAAAAGATATTCAAGCCAAGGAACCACTTTGAGTGTCTAACCATTCATTGAGACAGGATAGAAACATTAATGGCTTAGATTTTGAAGTATTGAATGTTACAAACTATTTTTTTTCCTCACTGAGATGTTAGAGCTAGTTCAGAAGAGAGATCAGCATTGGTCATCAAGATTTTGGGAGGTGCACCCACAATTTACGAGTTCACCTCTACAAATCTAGATGATCAAAGAAGAAATTTATTCAAAGTATTATTCTTTAGTTACATAATATACTTTTTTTTTTGTTTTTACAAAATTTGCAAGCAGTACAAAATGCTGTTGACAACAATGCCAAAATATAAAATTTAAAAAAAGGCAAAGCAACACCCTCATGTGACAAAGACAAGAGAACAATAAAATCAACTTTGATAGTAAAATGTTTTGCTGTAACTTTATTTCAGCTATTTCCTTTGGATTTTATTTATCCGACAAAAGTGTAAAAATGAAAAAAACAATGTATAAGAATCAATTTTAAACATTTTAAACTTTTCAAATTATTTTTTTTTGGCAAGAAATATTCCTTTGAGAATGCAATCAAGAGAGCATTATAACCAGGAATGAATTCAATAAAAAATATCTTAGTGCAATATAAATTTGGTCTAATTTGTAATAAAGTATTCCAAAATGTAATTTTCTTTTCTGTGCCTTTTGCATCTCAAGTGGCATAATGGTTAGAGAAATTGGTAAATTCAAATTCTGGATGAGATTGTTTAATTCACTGTTGCACAAATATTCTTGAGAAAAGAGTAAATCCGTATCTTTTTCCTCTGGCTATAAGTTCAATAGCAGGGAAAACATTTCTGGCCATGAGACCCAGGTTTGAATCTCACCATTGTCGATTTCTCAGGAAGTAGACTTCCTGATTTTATCAACTGGATTGAGGTCAATCCCAGCGAGAGGCACTTTTGGAAAGTGCCTGAAAACCATACCATAGGTAGACCCAAGCCTTGTGAATGAAACTAGAGAGATGGAACTTTTAGGGGGCCATCAATAGCTGTGCTAATATGAAGCCACAAGTCAATGTGGCCAAGGGCTTGAGCATGCTGGCCTTGTTCAAAATAATTGATCATGCTAGATAAAACACTCTCTCCCAGAAACTGTAACTAAAGTCTGCTCAGCATAGTTGCAGTATAAACCACAGGTGGGCTGTCTGGGTTTTGGGAAAATATAAATGTACCTGAACAAACGTCTGCAATAGGGATTGGCTAGCCACCCCAGTAGACGGGCATTCTTGAATACAAGTGGCCAGCTATTATATATGTATGTAAGTGGGCATTGAAGATAACATCCAGAGGTGACAGTTTCATGGTAAATGCAATTGTCAGACCATGAACAGTTGCATTTAACCTGAAACATACTCACCTCTATATGTTGACTTCCATGTCCACTTTTATATTTACATATGCTCTATCCCTCATACTGATCCCTTTAACTCATAATTATAGCATACCTTAAAATTATATTTTATCACATATATATATATATATATATATATATATATATATATATATACACAAACACACACACCAAGTGTAACAGCAAAATTGTTCAAATTGTGTAAAAGCAAAACTGTCCAATTGTTAGATTAAGCTTTGAACTGATGTGTCTTAGAAATGATTAAAGATATTTTACTGGAATTCTCCACGGTTTTTATGTCACTATTGGCCTCTATTTTGAGCAATAAGGATGTATGATTACTCTCCAAACTTAACAAGAATCGTGATGAAATTGATCATAAATGAAAATGAAATGTTCATCATTAATTAATCATAGCTGAGAATTGGAAACTCATGAAGTATTGATATAAAGTTCAAATATATATTTATATTATTCCAGGATCATTTTCCATCTTATTCAAGATGATCTTCATTTTCTCTAACCTTCTAACTTTCTGTCCTGGTGTAACAAGGTGCCTCACAGGTTTCATATATGATTTTATTTTCAATCTTTTTTCACTGCTTTTTGGACTGTCATAGGTGAAAAACCTCTCTCACATGTCAAACATCTTGTGAATTGAGTTGGATTTTTTCTGATTGATTTCTTTAGGGATAAGTTGAAATGATGAGCCCTCTTACCATTGTGACTGCCTGATCCAGTTTTCTTCTCTTTTGTTCCCCCTTTTTTAAACTTATTTACAATTCTCCTGATGGTTTTTAAATGGACATTGAAGATGGATGCCAGAGTATGATGTTGGTACTATTACGGAAGTACTTGAACATTTACTCATTTGGAAAGTAGCTCCGACACAAAACAATTTTAACCTGCTCTCTTTTTAGCTGAATAACTCAAAGGGTTTTTCAGTGATTCTTATGAAAAATGGTGTCAAGATGACTAACCATCTTATCTGAAAACCCGGAAAAAAGAAATTTAATTAGTTTAGTAGTTTTTTAGATATTAATCATTTTCTAGGGTGGATAATTATGCTGCTACATGATTTAGACAATTTTACTGTTACACCTGTTAAATGTGTGTGCATATATATATGGCTGGTTGGTTAAATGACACAAGAAGAGCTAAAATCTTGAGAACTCATTATGTGCAAAAATGTCAATGGCTTGTCCTAATAAGAATAATGCTTTTAATAATGATAAAATGAATATTAGTAATCATAGGTAAATCAATGATAGAGAACAAAAAATGCATACTGTGTGGAAATAAAAATGAGACAATGAGTCATCAGTTTGGTGCCATGCATAATAGGTGATCATGTATCTTTTGATACATGACTGACGAGGCAGATTTTTTTTCCATAGTAGGTTGCCATTTCTTACCGGTGTAAGGGTCCCAGCTAGCATCCAGCTGGCAGACAAAAATAAAGCAGGTTGTAACTCAAATACAAACCCTGCAAACTGACTGGAATCAAGCTGGTATTTATACAGAAATACTTCCACTCATGTACCAGCAGCCAACCACAGCCCAAGCAATATACTATCCCACTTCAGCACAATGAGATACTCCATGGCACCATAAACAGCTCTCTTTCTCAAGATGGAGTGTTCATTCACTCAGCTTTTTCCACAACTGAGTGTTTATCTTGCCATCCAAGGCTATAGAACCCGGTCTGTCTTGCTATTTACCCATAGCTGGGGGGAGAAGAAAAGGATTCATACCTTTCCCAAGAGTATTAGCATATAAGTGAATGTAATGGATTCAACTGGAATTCAAAACCCAGCTCTTCAATTCCTCAATCCAAGCTGCTATCCATTACTCCACCTTGCCTCCTATGATCCATAGGATCCCTGAATGAAGCAAATTAATTACAAGGGTACATATGATTGTGTTTAAAAGATGACAGAGGACCAAAGCCTATTCACCAGTAATTACCAGGCAAACATAATAAAAATTGTTCAGACCCAATATGTTGATTATGGGATTAATGTGTTGAGATTATTGACTGCTTAATGACTGGCTGTATAATCTTGAAGGAATACAAAGATCAACTTGATAATATTGAGCAGTATATTCATTACATTATTTCAAATGTTATTATAATGTATACTTCATATTTGAAATACAGGGTTCCCAGTAAAAAACAGTAATTTCAGAAAGAAATTTATTTAGTTATCATGCACAAGCTGAACACTCACTGTAGATGTTTGAAATATTTGTGTTGTAGCATACGTACGGATGGTAATGGGTACGTCCCCATTCATATAAATACAGTAGTAAATGTTGGTAAGCAGTTGGAGATTCATTGTGGAATTCACTTGAATCACGTCTAGCAGTTAACTACTTATATGCACCGATGGCGAATCTTATATGTGTTGTTCTTGTCCTAAGTATTATCGTTAATTACCAACCTTTGTTTGATTATTCTATTCAGTAACCTTTCCTAAGTTACAACAGTTTGCCTGAATGTTCAACACAAAGTTGCAAGTGTGGTAACCAGCTTTGCAGGTAATGTCAAGAGGAATTTAATTCTAAGCTTCAGTTAAATTCCACTTCAATGAATCAATATCGACGATGTCATGACAACGATTTTACAAGTGAACTAGGGGTAAACTCCAGATACAGACATGACATTCAGATCTGGGCTTCTAGGGGGCCACTGATATGGACCAATTAGAGTTGTTGTATTTTCTTGAAGAACAAATTTTCCATTTTTTTTACTGGCCATGCTGTAGATTCCCCATCTTTATTTAATTAAACAGTTTGTATTATGTCCATCAGCCTGCACATTCAAGCAATCAAAAAATGCATTACCCAGCATGGATCATACTTGTGTCCTGCTTTGTAGAGGAAAGCATTGTTTGATGTAGTGTGTTTTATTGCTCAGCCACAAAAGTCATCAGAGCAAGCAAGTTTCTATTTTCCTTTTCTAAGGAAAACACCTCCTCATCATTTCATCTCGAAAACTTCATATCTGATCAGTTTCAAATCCAAAACTTGAAGCAATTTCTAATATGAAGTATCCACTATAATAATGTTTGAAGTAAGAAAAAATATCGGAATATAAAGTAAATCTGTTAACTCTTAAGAAATTGCTTTGTTTACATTTTGGATACAAAAGCAGATATGAAATTTGAGTGTTATCAATTGAAATAAAATATAAACACTGGACATGTTAAGTATCACATAACATCAGAATGCATATATTTAAATTGCCTTATGACCCAGTAAAGAATTGTACTGAACAGAAAGTAAAAGATAATAATAATAATAAGCTAATTTGTGAGATGTGAAGAGCCATGATCAAACACATTCTGAAGTGTCATATAAAAGTAATATGATATTATCAAAGAATAGACTTTTATATGCTATGTCACTTCAGGACGTGAGTGGTCATGGCTTTCCACAATTTCCTATCCTTTGTAGCTCTTATTAAAGTTTATCTTTTTTCTATCTTTCCTAATCACTGTTCTACCAGCCATTTACACAAGCTCATTGGGTAAGTGATTCACTGTTTTCCTTGACCAAGATTGCCTTCAATATGTTGTGTGAGTATCACATTTTCAAACACTCCTTCTTTGTTACCTCTTTCTAATGCTAATTATGTCATTTTGTTTCCTTTTTCTCAAAAATTTCATTGTTGTTGATCAGTTCATGGTATTCTCAGTATCCTTCTGTACAACCACATTTCTGTTGGCTCAAGTCCCTTCATCTGTGATGAGATTGTTGAGCGTTCACTGCCATAGAGGAAGACTGATATTATATCATAGTTCAGGACTCTTTTCTTTTTCTAATGAAATTTTTCTGTTTCATAATACTTTTCTTAGTATTTAGTACTGTAAAGAAATAATTTACATTGCCGTAAAGAAATATTTTTTAATGCCATGTCCCTTCAGGATGTAGATGGTCATGGCTCTCTACAATTTCTTTTCTCTTTAATATCTGCGAAAGTTAGTGTAGTGTTTTCTTCTTGCCTTCTACAGTTTCAGAATTCTTATCTTTTTTCTCAACTCATTGCAGTAGAGTCCAGTCTTACCCTACTAAGTACCTAAAGTGAACAAAAAAAAAATTGTTTTATGCCTTTCTCAGGGGCATTAGTGTGAAGAGAACACAATAGCTTTTGCTGGAATTTGAACTCGGCTTGCCAGTTTCATTTTCTGTGGCTGTAGCAAATATGCCACCTGAACATACTGTGCAAAGAAAATAGATCTAAAATAGAAAAAGAAAACAATAATAACATGTGATAACCTGAAGAAATAACATGTAACCAAAAAGTTGATGCCAATATTAAACATATGAAAGCATGAAGAAGTAATCATATATAATAATGTAAAGAAATAATTCATAATAACCAGGAAATAGTAACAAGCAGAAGAAGAATAAAGCAAAGAATATGTAGCATAAAATAGATAATGACCAAGAGAATTGGTACATAATAATGAGAGAAAATAATGGTTCATAATGACATACAATCAAAGGCCGGAAAATGTGATGGTGACAAGTGTGAGTAAATTGGAATGGCAATCAACAACAAATGAAATAAAAAGCAAGCGCCAAGATTTGAAGGTTGAACAAGAAATTAGTCGAAAAGAAATGGAGGTTGAGCAAAGAAAATGATTTAGTCCTTAATTAGGGGAACCGATGCAAGAAACTGAAAAGTGTTTCTGGAACATGAAGCAAAAATAGACAGGATGGTTGCTGCAGATAAATGTTGGTATTTTCTCAATGTTTCATTGTTGTAAACATTTAATGAAGTGTCGCTCAAAAGAGAAAGAAAAATAAAATTATTTCATGACAAGCTGCACACAGGAATTCAATGCTTTTTTTTTACTGTGTGTGGGTGGGGTTAGAGGTTCTTGTTAATGCCTGGACAGGAAATGTAGTTATGGGAGAGTGATTTTTCTGTCAATCAATCAACACAACTCTCTCAGTAAAAAAAAAAAAAAAAAAAAAAAAAGCAAAACATTGTGTTGAGATCTCTGGCAATTAGTGTAAAAATGGATTCATGTCTTAAAAGAAAATAGAACAAAAACCATCTCAGCTGGATTCCAAAATTTAATTTTTATGTTCAGTTTTCCTTACTGACATGGTCCACCTACCACAGGTAGACATTAGTAGACCTGGGTATGAATGACCAATTTAAATTTTTTTTTTTTTTTAAATCTTATCTCATTCAAGGCAATAATGCCACTAAGACACATGGGGTTACTGAATGTGAAAGAATAAGAAAAAGAGAAACATTATTATGGAGTGAGAACATTAGAAGAGTAATCAAGAGGACAGGAGATAATGATGATATTGCATTTAAATTTCTGAAGATAAAAGTTGGCCAGAAAGCATGGATCCATAACAGAGTTCCACAAGTGAGAAGTATGAGAAAAGAAACTGTTAGCATAGAACTTACAGTTACATCTAGTGAATTCAACTGTGAATTGATGAAACCTTGCTACCAATCTAGTACTATGCTCTAATCCATAAAGACTAAGTAGTATAGCAAAGAATTTATCTAAACAGCTACCATGAAAATATCTATAGAAAAGACACAGGGAAGCTACATTATGGTGGTGGGAAAGTGACTGAAGCTGAGATGACAGGTCAAAACCAAAAATATTGCTGATTCTTATTTGGGTTTTATAAAGAATCTCTAAGTATCTGTCTATGTTTCTGAGATGAGGTATTATGGTACTATTTACATTATTCAGCCTATTGTCCTCATCTTTGTCGCCATATTTATCACAACGTTTCAGCCGTTGTATGCTCTGGCCTTCTTCAGGTGGCTGGAATGTTGAACTGAACCCTTTATTTCGCTTACTGGGGTAGACTTTTCTAGTTCACTGTGCCATATCTAATGGATGTCAGTTATCAGTTACCTCCTGTTGATAGGCGGTGGAGAACTTGGAGAGGGGAATTAACAGGAGATAAATGATTAGTGACACCCATTAGACATAGCACGTGGAACTAGAACAGTCTACCCCAGTGATCGAAATAAAGGGTTCAGTTCGACATTCTAACCACCTGAAGTAGGTCAGAGTGTACAACGGCTGAAACGTTGTGATAAATATGGTGACAAAGATGAGGACAACAGGCTGAATAATGAAAATAGTGTAAAATCTTTAAATATACATCAGGAGAACCGGACCATATGGGGTAGTAATATTCAAAGCATGGATGAGTGATAAACTTATAAGATAGTTACGTGTAAAATAGATTCGAGACAGAAAAATTGTCTATCATGACACAGTGAACCAAATTTCTTAGCAGCAGAGCTAGCAGTGAATTCCATATAATCTTTCCATTTCATGTCAGCTGAGAATGTTAACTGAAGAAGACACAACGAGTCAGTCTCCAAGAGAGCTATGCTGATGTGAGGCAGGAAAGGGTCTTTCAGGTGATTAATAGAGAGAAGTTTTGTTTTGGAGGCGTTAAATTTAACAAGCCATTCCTTAAAGTATAGACTCAACTAATGTTTATAGACACAGGTAGAAACATGACCAATGTTTACCTGTATTTTCCACCCTACAATCTCTCTTTCTTACAGGTGAAATGTTGCAAACCTCTTGCTGCTCTATCACTATTTCCATGAAAAGTGTTCAGATGAACTATATTCCTTAGTTCTGCCTTCATGGCTAAAACTAACAACACCCCATACATTGTATCAAAGCACTTTAATTCCTTTTATATATCATTAGGAAGGTGTAATTCTATTCAGGTAACTTCTAAGAGAATGATTTATCAATCATGACAATCTTCCTCACATATCCCCATAAAGTGTACCACCTACTTTGTAACCCTCTACCTCGAGTGGCTCTTTGGCCATGTACACAGTTATAAACAAAACTATTGTTTACCTATAGACACAGGTACAAGTGAGATCAGTGTTAACCTATAGACTAGCCCCTAACACACTGTTGAATGATCTCCAATGCTTCAATATTTATGTATGGCAATCCTTGAAAATACGTTCTATAATGTATTTGAATTAAATAAAAATAGTTACTTCTGCACAGTATTATTAGAATTAGTATTACTAGTATAGCATTTTTTAACTTTTTCTTATTTCTTTATTTTCAATGCTTCCAGTTTATACCGATAAGAACAAACTATGTAAATGGATGGCAGAACCGAGGTAGGAAAGGTAGTGAAAAGACAAACATTACTAAGTGCTACAAAGGATAGGAAGTTGTGGAAAACCATGATTACCCACGTCCTGAAAGGACATGGCATATAAAAGAAGATAGCTAGATCTGATTTTGCACTGTTCCCAGTGCAAGATCCAAACCAATCATGTCTTCTCATGTTCTTTCTGAACCAATTTGCTTCAGTTGGTGATTATATGGCTTGCTGTCTCAACTTTATTTTCACATGGTCTGCATTTGCTCTTTTCCAGAGTTTTATCTTTTATTTACAATATTATACCTTTATTGCTGCGGAAAGTATTATTATTATTATTTCCTTTTTCTAATTTATTTCTTGTGTGTTCATTTACAGTGCTTTCCATTCATACTAATATGAATAAAGTATTCTTTGAACAGATTTGCTTTCAAAACCTATTGAAGGAAATCAGCTGCATTGAAAAATGTTCTTTTTTTATTGCTTAAAAGAATTGCCTCAGTATATATTTTCCATTCAAAAGAAAGCTTCTCTGCATTTTATTGCTGTTGAAAATAACAAAAAAATAATCTCACATTCTCAGTGTAAAAATTCCTCGATTGTCATTAATTCTTGTTGACTAATTTCACTTCACCTGACCTGTTTTTCTTTAAGTACTTAATGAAAGATTAAACAGAAAAAAAAGAGATATATAACTGTTTGTTGAAGTCTGTTAATCTTTTTTTAAGCACAGTATCTCTTCAGAACATAGTTGTTGTGATTACTGCTCTCCACAGCTTCTTTAATATCTGTAAACTGTGCATTAACACCATAGTTCTTAGAAAAGATAGTTTTCTGTGATTAACTTCTCTATTATCCTTTTAGATTAGCTGCTAACCAAGGCTATAAGTTGCAGTAATATCAGTCAGTTATGTGCCATGCATGATACATGCTTAGGCAATCATGTATCTTTTGATACATAACTGACAAGGCAGAATTTTTCCCACAGTAGGTTACCATTTCTTTCTGTGGTAGACCAGTTGCCATGCAAGGCTACAGAACCCGGTCTAGCTTGCTATTTACCCAAAGCTGGGGAGAGAAGAAGAGGATTCATACCTTTCCCAAGGGTATTAGCATTTAAGTGAATGTAGTGGATTCGACTGGATTTTGAACTCGACTTTCCAATCCCTCAATCTGAGCTGCTATCCATTACTCCACCATGTCTCTTAGTAAATTTGGGAAAAAAGATTGATTCATGCTTTTCTGAAGGACATTAGTGTGAAGTGAACACAGTGTCTCAGTTGGAGTTTGACCTCTTGCTTACCGATTCCATTTTTCTGTTGGTAACTCTTCTGTTGCCTTGAGACTCATTCTTCATTTTATCCTTTCCTCAACCCCAACTATACCCAGTCTTTTCCCTTACTTACACTCTCTGTAGCCCTTTATGTACTAGTGGCACTCCTGTATTGCTTATGGTGAATTGCTTAAAAAAAAAAAAAAAAAAGTTAGTCTGGTCTTCACCTACAAAATTTTCTTAATAAAAAAAAAAAAAATCATTTTTTAATGCCATGACCATTTAGGTGATCATGGCTATACACAGATTCTGTTTTTTTATTACCTGTAAATTGCTGTGAATTATTAGGAAAGATAGTGAAGTAGTTTCCTACTACCTTCTCTAAGTCAGTTGTGTACCATGCGTGATACACACTTAGGCGATCATGTATCTTTTGATACATGATTGACGAGGCAGATTTTTTCCCCGTAGTAGATAGTGGTAGACCAGTTGCCACCCAAGTCTATAGAACCTGGTCCGTCCTGCTATTTACCCATAGCTGGTGGGGAGAAGAGGATTCATACCTTTCCCAAGGGTATTAGCACATAAATGAATGTAATGGATTTAACTGGAATTTGAACTCAGCTCTCCTATTCTTCAATCCAAGCCACTATCCATTACTCCACCATACCTCATTCTCTACAGTTTTTGAATTCAGTTAAATAGCAGAAAAGACTGTTTTTTTTTTTATCTGTGGGAGAAAATAACAGTGTGATCCCAAATTATAAAACATCTGGGGTCGTAATTCTGAGTATAATAAATGAGTCTCCCAAATCCAAAGTAAATGCTGGGAGCAACATGTTGAAAATCAAAGGTGGTCAAAATTCTGTATCCAAAACTATGGGCAACTACTTTCTTCACTCATGAATTAAAACTTCTAGTTGTCCAAAAGTAGCGTTCTTTTATTGGAGTAAGAAAGGTTTTGATTGGTCAAGGCTGGTAGGGAAGCACGAACAGTTACCATATTTCAGGGCCTAACAGAGTTGACCAAATCTTTTTTTCTGATTTTCTTTTACAGCAGATAGCACAAAGAACAGAAATTCTTTTGTCGAGATAAGACTCTGTTTTCTCCTTCACTGCTCCACTTGCCTTGGGTGGTGGCGGCAAGTCTAAGAAGAGGATAATTCCAAATTCAGAGCCTTGGAGAAGATATTCGGTTTTTTCCAAATGAAATCATGGCAATTCACAGAAAATAAAGAAAATTAATCTAGGGAGAGCCATAATCATGTATGTTGTACATGCCACATCAAAAAAGAGAGAGGATTGTGTTACAGTAGTTTTTCTGATGCTTTTACAATGAAGTGAAAGTATTTTATTAATAGTTTTTACAGACCTTTACTCCAAATATTATTTCATATACATATATAATATATACACGACATGTCTTGATTATATTATTATATTAGGGTGTATCAAAAGTATTTTCATTTTTTACAGACCTTTACCCCAAAGCTTATGTACATATCTAAATACTGACTTGGACCCTTCTATATTATTTAATATGTATTTTAAAGTACAAAGTAAAGAAGCCAAAAATCAGTATTGAAAACATTTCAGAAGAGCAATGATTATAGATTAGTAACATATTTGGGTCATTATGTAAGATCATTACATAAGCTTCTGAAACATTGAAGATGTCATAAAAGTTTAACCAGGAATAAAAAAATGAAAATATTTTTGATACGCCATAGTATTTGATGCGCTATAAAAAAACTAGAAAGTTTTTCAAAAATCTGCTTCTTCTAATTAGTCATATACAATTATTTATATCCCATCAACTGTTCCTGCATTGTTTGTAAAATAGTCACTAATTAAATAAGAAACAAATTAAAAATCAGGAAATATTCATTAGGAACAAAGAAAAGAGTACTGAACAGTTATGCAATATGGCAGTGAAAGCTGACCAACCTCTTTACATATAAAGAAGATACTTTTGACAACAGATGTAGTTCTACAGAAGGATGCTGAGAATACTAAGGACGGAACAAATTTAGGTAAAAATGGCAACAGAAAAAATGGCAGGGTAAAAATGGCAAAAGTAAAAATGGATAAATAAGAAAAAATGTCAAAAGAAAAAAAAATATAGATGAATATCTCACAGTGAGTTTATTAAAATCTTGGATACAATACATAATGGAAAAATATGAGAAGTTTCTCAAATTAAAAAGAATATTCAGCTAAAGCACCCAACTTCCATGAGATTTTACTTTTTAGGGGATTACGTCTGAACATACTGAAAAACTTGGGAAAAAACAATTATAGGTCCACTGATGAAACCGAAAAAAAAACACTAAACATTAATTATTTCAGAGGCTATCAGACAACGACAGGGTCAGACTGGTGCCAGTAAAATTTTAAATCTTGTCTGATGCATTTTCAATCTTTTAATACTCAAGTATGAAGTCTCTGAGAGGCGTCATATAGATATTTAGCAAATAGGTGTGAACAGAAATTCAAAAGGTTTGCTGAGGGAATAGGCTAAGTGAACTCTAGAATATTTACTTCGTTTACCATAATTTACCAATAAAATAATTAAATTAGACTCTGAGAGTCAATACGAAATCTGTGAATGGGATTCCTAACCTTTGCCTTTGTGATTTTTCCGATTCCCTGATTTGGATTAATCGTCCCAACACTAATATATATATATATATATATATATATATATATATATATATATATATATATATACACACACACAAATACCCTTATATATATATATATACACACATACTAATGTCAGCTAAATTAATTATAGTCATCAAATTCACTTAAACACCCTACGATTTGTGCTTTTACTGCAATTAGGAGTAGGAACCTAGCGCCTCCCCCTCCCCAATAAAACTTCTAAAAATCGACATCGAAAATTAAAAAAAAATGTTTTAATGCTAGGAGCGGGAACTTACCTCCTATTTAAAAGAAGCGGAGAAGGAGCCTAGCACCCCTCTAGAGTAAATATCTTTAAAAATATTTATTTTTAAATATTGAGTGGGAGGGACTTAGCCCTATTTTAAACTAGAGGGATGGGAGCTTAGACCCATCCTTTTCGAACGGTCATAATTTTCTGTTGTCAAATTGCCATTTTTTCCTATTTATTCACTTTTGCCATTTTTACCGTTGCAATTTTTACCCTGCCATTTTTTCCGAGCACCGGACTGAACATGTGAGTAACAAGGAAAATGAAAATTGACAGTACACTTATACTTAGAATCAGAAAGAGACAGTTGAAATTTCTGGGGCAAATACTGAAGAAATGGGGCAAATACTGAAGAAATAGGGCTTGGAGAATTTGACACTCATAAGGACATATTAAAGGAAAGTGAAGCAGAGGAAAGTAGCAAATAACCTACCTAAAAGAAGCTTTTGTAAATAGCTGGCAGGACAGGGATTAGTTGAGATAATAAAAGACAAACATTGATGAGAGAGATCCTGGACAGGAAGTGGTGTAGAGTTGTAATAATCTGTGGCCTGACAAGGAGATAGCAAATAGAAGGCAGCTCAGATAACTTTCTCTGATTCATTGACCTTTAAAGCAAGAGCAGCTGGTCATCAGTCAACTTTTTAAGGAAGTGCATCTCTTGTTTTTTATTAGTAAAGACAAAGAAACGAATCTTGAAATTCTGGTTTAACAAGAGCATTTCAGCTAAAGTAAAGCCAGGTGAAGGGAAGCAATAAAAACAAATGAGGCATTGACATTATAAAAACAGAAATATTTGTTTTGAAAATTAAAACAAAAGGAAAATAGTTTCAATCAACAGAAAAGGATTTCATTCACAATTCAAATGTCATTCATCTTCCAAGTTACTGACTTTTATTCTCATGTCTTTCTCTGCTTCAAATCAAAAACTGTGAAATTAAAAACAAATAAAAGCTTACTTTTTCCTGAGGGTTAAATGAACCACAATATTTAAGAGATTAACACCAGAAACTATCAAATTTTTAACAATGCTTTCAGAAAGAAACATTAGGAATTGTTTAATAACTCAAAGTTACAAATGGAGGATGGCAGCAGATGCCAGTACAAAACAACAAAAAATGAAACAAGTTTAAAAAGCATGGTTCTAAAGGGTTAAATCACAAATAGATGAATTTTGACTACACAAAGACAGTGATCTTAAGTCCTCCTCGGCTATTCTATGAAATACATTTTATTCTAAATATATTGTGTTTCTTAATGTTGAATACAATACAACCCAATTTGCTAAAATATTATATATTTTAACATTAAAAAGTAACTGACTTTATTATAAAACAAAAATTTTAAATGAAATGGTCATCTTTTTTTTTATGAAATTTTATTTCTTAATTGATAAGAGTAACTCTAAAAAATATGCTTTTAGATAATAAATATTCAATTAACAAACAAAATTGTGGTTATTTTATTAATATTTTAACTATTTTATTTATACTCAGTTATATTCTCTGATGATCAGGTATAAAGAAATGAATTCTAGAAACTTATTTTTCTATATACACAGAAAACTCATTGTTCTATATACTAATTTTCACACATACACAGACATAATATATGCTCTTGCATTTGGGGAGCAATCCCTCTCTAATACAGGTTTCATTAAAAATGGCTAACAAAATATTCCTGTTTTTTTTACTGTTTCTTTTTCTTGTATGCAAACAAGAGATTTCTTTTTAGCATTTAGTTTGTGTAGAAATTGTCTAAAGAGTTGTTCATTCTGAGCATTTTTGACTAATTTATTAACAATTTTCAGGGATTTTGGTTATGCTAATGGTAAGTAGATGTTGAAAGTGAGACATATTTTTCATTTTGAAATACAGACAGTATATTATGACCATGTTAATATTTGATGTTGTTGAGGGATTTTTTGTGTTGCACACACAAACACACACATGTTTGAGTAAAACAAAACAAATGACTTTAACAACACAAATATATGAACATGGCCATAATACATAGGTTTTGGATACATTTTGTTTCACCCCACACAATAATACCACTGAGATACAGGTGGCTATTGGAAGTGAAAGATAATGAGAAACCAATCCTAAACAGGAAACAAAGTATAAACCTCTACTCCTATTGAAGAGACTAGGGAGAAGTGTGAACCAGATGATAGGCAAATTTATCTACTCCTATTGAGGAAAAATAAATAACAAATAAATAGTAACTAAAGTTTCAGAGTATTGATTTGAAGTAGGCCATTATCCATTACACCACCCATGCATCCAAGCTTACAGCACCTGGTATTCCCAAACAGTTGCCCTTTGAAATTCTGACCAGGTTCAACATTGCTTAACTTTGGTGATTGTACAGGAACCAGTTTTCCAATATGATGTGAACGGAAGTTTTTTTTTCTATAGAGAAAAGGCTAAACTTAACATCTTTAATATATATATATATATATATATATATATATATATATATATATATATATATGTATGTATGTATGATAGGCAAGTAGTAAAATAGAATAGAAGGAAAGAATTACTGATATTGTAGGTCTTGAACTTAACTCCTGATTAAATAACATCAGTGTCTATTGTATGTAACATAATACTTCCTAGAGAGCAACAAGAAGCCATTACTGCTAGCATACTTTAGTAAACTGATTTGCCAATGATGTCTGACTGAATAGAAACATGAATGTTATTTGTTTGGTGCACGTCTGCAAGGATTTGCCCCAAAATATGACCAATGTTGTTCTGTTGTTCCTTACAATAGCACTAACTTAAAATGAAACTCAATGTCTGTTTATGAAAGAATTTGATCTGACTATTGCATTCAGACATCTTATTTTCTGTAAATTCAGAGAATCTGCAATATTATTGTTCCTGACCTGGCATCTCAACTTCAACCCCTTTCCCACTAAAATAAGCTAGTTCCTGTTCCTTTTCTATAAATATTTACAGTAATTTATTTCCTGTACTGAGATTTTATCATGCAATTGGGGAGTCATCCATTACATTGCAAATAAACATTTATAATAGTACAGTTAGTGCTATTTGTTTTTTTCAGTTAAGGTATATAAATATATATGTAATAATGGTAAATTTGATCAGTTCAATAATGTTATATTGGCAGCTGATTTCAAAAATGGCCTGCAATCTTTTGTTAACTGGAGCAAGAATTGGCTTGTTAATTTTATCATCTTCAAAATGAAACTGGTCTCTTTTAATTATCTTGTGTTTTGCTTTCTATCAGCATGGCTAATGCTACCATCCAACAGAGTGACTCATTGTGCCTTCTTGAACAAACATTTTCTGCTGACATGAAGTGGAAAGTTTATATTGAATCAACTGCTAGGCCTGCTTCTAGAAAAGTCGGTTAACTGTGTCATTTTAGATCATTTTTCTCACCAGAATCCAGAGTTGACTTCATCATCTTTAAGATGAAATTGCTAGATGTAACTGTAAATTCTATGCTAACAGTTTCTTCTCTCACACTTCTTGCATACAGAACTCTCTTCCAGCTTCTTGATTCCTAGTCAATTTCGCATTTATATTTTTGAAGATCATTGACAATGTTTATCTTGTTTTCCTTATTTCTGTTCTTTTATTGTTTTCACTCATTAATAGTTTTTCTTTTTCTCATATTCTTTCTCAATCACCTTAAATCTTAGTGGCTTTATTGCTTTGCTTGGGGTGAATCGATGAAAAAATAAAATTAAAAGTGTTAGCAAACAGGTACATGGAAAGAATGCAAAATGTCAATGTGGGAAAAATGTTAAATAACACTATAGCAAGCCTAAATCCATCAACAAGTCCTCTGATGAGGAGACCAGAGGTTTTGAAGAGAGAGGAAGCACCTCTTAATTGCTGTTGTTCACAGGTCCACCCTGACTTGGGGTGGTAGCACTTGTTAGGGTTCCAGCTATGGGCAAATAGTGAGACCCCAAAGAAAAACGAAACACTATGAAAGTATAAAAATACATTTTTATACTGAAAATACTAGCATATTTTATATAAAAAAAATTACCAACTATACCTATTTATAGTAAAATTGCCAATAATACCTATTTATGGTAAAATTGCTTATAATACCTATTTATGGTAAAATTGTTTATAATACCTATTTATGGTAAAATTGCTTATAATACCTATTTATGGTAAAATTGCCTATAATACCTATTTATGGTAAAATTGCCTATAATACCTATTTATGGTAAAATTGCTAATAATACCTATTTATGGTAAAATTGCTTATAATACCTATCTATGGTAAAATTGCTAATAATACCTATTTATGGTAAAATTGCTAATAATACCTATTTATGGTAAAATTGCTTATAATACCTATCTATGGTAAAATTGCTAATAATACCTATTTATGGTAAAATTGCCTATAATACCTATTTATGGTAAAATTGCTAATAATACCTATTTATGGTAAAATTGTCAATAATGCCTATTTATAGTAAAATTACCAACAATACATTTTATAACAGAATTACCAACAATACATTTTATCTGTTGTTGAAGGCATACAGTTGCATTCAAAATATATTAAAGCCATAAGATTGTGTTTAAAATATTTAGATTTCAGCATTAAATAAGCCATTGAAGTTGATATGCCGCTAAACAAAATCAACCAAACGATCAGCTATTACAAGCAGGTTATTTGGACTTGTGAAAGGTTTTTTGCACACTGATTTTTTTTATAGAGCTTCAAATAATGGCTTAAATGTTTTGAAACTTTACATCATTATTCTTTTACTATTTATCTTTAATGTTAAACTTTCATTGTGTTTGGAACTTCAAGTTCAAAAGGGAAAGTTTGAAAAGTAAATAAACCAAAACCTTCACTGCAATAGATTCATATACAATGCAAAGACTTCAGGCTGAATGTACTTTGAAATATTTGTGTACCGAAATCATAAATTACCTGTAATGGAAGGCTAAATTAAGACTAGATGTAATAAAATATGAACGAGAAGACACATGGACTGTTTATGAAAATGAAACAGTAAAGATGTGATTAAATTCTATTCAAAAGCTTTCAATGAAAAAAATGTTTTCCACTTTTTTATCACTATTTACATTATTTAATTCTGACTTATGTCCTCCTTTTTGTTATTATCAGAACTTTTCAGCAGTTTTACCCTCTGACCTTCTCCAGGTAAACATTTACTTGGATAAGAGAAATACGAACAGAATCCTTTATTTAGAAATATCAAAGGAATTGTTTTCATCCACCAACATTCAAATGACATTGAGCTCCAAATAATGGTTTAAATTGTTTGAAATTTTGCGGGATTATTTTTTTTTATTTGTTACCTTTTATTTTCAATTTCGTTTCTATTGGGTTGAGTGAGATCATGAGATATAACAGCTTTTGAAAAATAAATAAACCAAATACTTCCATACAATAGAGTCAGTCACTATGCAAAGAATCCCTGCTGAATGTATTCTGAAATGTTTGTATTCTTTCTTTTCTATTTATGTGCCATGTCCCTTCAGATCATGGCTCTCCACTTTCCCTTATCACTCTCAATAAGTTTTATCCATTCACTACTTCCCTCAGGCTATGTTCTGTTATCTAGTTGCTTAAGCCTACTAGGTATGTCATGCATTGCTTTCCTTTGTCTCTCTTTTCCTCTATTTGTCCTGTGAGTATCAGATTCTCCAAACCCCTTTTCTCATTATGTGTCCCAGAAATTACAGCTGCCTGCCTCTTTAAGCTTCCTCCTTGTTTGTATCCCCTCCAAAACATCATTGCTCACACATTCAGTCCATGATATCTTTAGCATCCTTCAGTAGAACTATACCTCCACCACCTCAAGCCTCTTCTTCATCTTTGAGGAGCCCGTCCAACATTTGGTGCCATAGAAGAGGACATATGTCATGTAGCAGCTCAGTACTCCTGTTTTGTAATACTCTGCCTAGTTTTTGGAATGTGCCTTTGGCCATCCCAATACGTCCTCAGACCGAAGCCGTAAATTTCTAGTATTCACAAGTTAAAGTAAGACTATATATAATTTTTTAAAATTACAAAAATCCTCATGTTAGCAATTCTGAAACAAAAAGTATATTTACTATATTCAATTTTGTGTTTATAATAAATCAACAATTTTTTTTAATGATATTCCATTTTGAGTAACATATCGGTAGTTTCAAATCAATAGCTCAAACACAAAAGAAGCTTGTATCAATTGAAAATGTACATGGGAAAAAATATTAAAATAGCAACTCAACCAAAACATTTATACAGCACCAGCTACACCAAATACTCAAGCAGTTCCAAATTATACCTGTGGTGTTTCTGGCGACCCATATTGCTATGGAAAGTAATGTTTGCTGAAATCCATACTAACTCAACTAATACACCTGTCCGATTTCTTCACTAACCAATGATGCTCTTTGTCAGCAGGACTTCATTCTAAATATTCCATCCTGCTTCGAGGAACCTAAAAAATCTATAAGCAAAGGTTGGGTGGAAATGTACATGTTCCTGTTGGGATCAGATCCAGATGATTTACAGCTTTGTTTAAAGAGTACGAAAACTGAAGTTGTTTGAAAATAAAGCGTATTTTTCAATGGTTTAGCAAATTGTTAGAAGCTGAGATTCCCTGACAATATTTTGAAGATGGAGGAATTTTGAAGATTACTAATATTTAACTATTGAAAGTATTTTTTTTTCTGAAAGGTTGAATCCCCCCCCACCGACAAAAAAGATAATGTTTTCCAAAATTTTCCCAAACAACATTTTTTTTTGTAGAATATGAGATAAATCAATTTATGATGTCAAAAAACAAAAAAGAATAAATAAATAAATAAATAAATAAATAAATAAATAAATAAAATGAAAAATAAGCAAATAAATAAAAAAGGACTCTATTACAAAGATGGGATGTTTAGTTGACAAAGAAACCTACATCACCAGCAGATTTGAAAAGTAACAAAGTTGAAACGGTATCCATTTACCTACATTGCTTTTTAGCTTCTTTAATGTATTCAGCAGGATGAAGATGAAAGAAAAAAAAGAAGAAGCAGGAGGAGTCAATAAAAGGAAGAAAGAAAAAAAAGATAGAAAAATAAATAGATTCCATCTCTACTCCGCTAAAGATAAAAGTCAAAATAATAAATAAATGTAATTTTAAATGGTTTAGATTTAGTTTTTTTTATTTATAAGAATAGTGATAAGAAATGTGCTTTTGTGCGCACTTCCAGAGACATTTTTTTTAGTGTATGAGGGCAACTTTATATTCTAATGTATTAATTTGTGTTTAGAATAAATATATATATATATATATATATATATAGTTAAACCTAGAGAGCCAGACAAACCTACCAAGGTTTCACCTAAGTGGATCGTCATATATATATATATAGAGAGAGAGAGAGTTAAACCTTGAGAGCCAGACAAACCTACCAAGGTTTCACCTAAGTTGATCGTCATATATATATATATATATATATATATATATATATATATATATATATATATATATATATACTCAAATGTATTAATGTGTGCATAGAATATATATATAACAAATATACTGTTATATATTTTATGACTTCATATTCAAACAAGGAACTTTAGCAGATATTTTCCTTTTACTTTTCATATATATGTTTGGTGTAATATGTACATCACAAATGTAAAGAAGATTATTGTACAGAAAAATCAAAAATCATATATATATATATATATATATATATATATATATATATATATATATATATATATTTATATATTGAACAAGACTACCCACATATATGATTTGTTTATAGTAGTGAAAGCTTGTGCAGAACCAACCCCATTTTTCAGAAGAACCAAATTAATGAAGTACAGTAATTTGTGGTTAAGTATATAAAGAAAAAAAAATATGATCTCACTAATAAATAGACATACCAGTTGTTGGAAATATACGGTAATTCCAAAAGCTCACCAAGTCAGTGAGTTGGCTTGATATCAGCAGCGTGGGTAGCATGCTCTGAAGATCATACCATGGATTGACCCTAGAACTGTGAGTGAAATTAGGTTGACAGAAGTGTTCAGAAGCCATCAGTGGCTGTGTATTAACCTGAAGTTAAAAGTCATCATGACTGAGGGTTGAGGGTACAGGTCCTTTTCAAACTGTTAATCATGCCAGATCATGTGCTTATCTCCTTGATACTGTAACTAGGGCCTGCTCAGCATAGTTGCAGTATAAATGATGTGGACTCTCTAAGCATTGAACAAACACAAATGTACCTGAGCAGGTGTCTGCAACAGGGATTGTATCACTGCCTAGAAGATCAGTGTGCTTGGAAACAAGCGGCTAGTTATTATATATCTGTATATATAAAATTTGTGTGTATCTATCTATCTATCTATCTATATATGTATACATGGTTTAAGGCATGCTACATTTATTGGTTAAAGTGCTCAGTATCAAAGATAGAGCTTATGTAAACATAAAAGTGGACAATGAGGCCAACCGAACAGAACGTTGCTGCTTGGTGTTGACACAATGTCCACACACACATTAATATACAAATATACATAGATAAAAGATATGTATATAAACAATTTTATTTATATATATATATATATATATATATATATATGTATGTATATTAGTATAATGATCTATATAAATATATACTTTTATAAAATTATTTAAATATATATATATGTGCATGTGTGTATAGTCATCTATATATATTATCATAAAATTGTTTAAATATATATATGCGTGTACAGAAGTTTATTTTTTTACCGTATATGTAGAAAGAAATGAATTACAACACATTTTTGTATCAAACATGTTTTTTATTTTATTTTATTTAATGCATGCAAATTTATTGATTACTTTCTGCTTATGCAAGTAAAAATATAACTTAAAAATAATGTACACATCTGAAAAAACATATTTTGGTGTTTTCAAACAGTTCCATTCCATCAGCTGAGTTTGATTTTTTTTTTAAAAAATCTTTTTTTTTTTTTTACAAGCAATGATAAACACGAGACAAGAATGTCACTCTGAAATTGTCTGTATTTAAACTGCTCCATGATTATGTGTACAAAATTCCTATATTTGCAACAACAGCATGTATATCTTTGCATCTGGCACCATAATGCCCAACCTCAACAGTTGTTAATGTGAGTGGATGATTTGTGCTGTACCTTACATGCATGGGAACTTGTTAAAGAGATTTATTTAAAAAAAAAAAAAAAAAAAAAAAAAGAGACAATATTAAATTTTTTTTTAATACAAAAATAAATTTTAAATAAGACACAAGCCTTATCAAGTGAACAAAAGTAGAAATTTATATTATGCTTTCTCAGCAAACATAGAAAAAGCACCTTTCTTGAAGTCTTCTTTTGTGTCTCTTTAGTACATAGGTAATCATGGCTCTCCACAATTTCTTGTCCTTTGTAGCTCTTATTAAATTTTAACATCTCTCCTAAACCCTGTTCTGCCATCCATTTATTGAAGCTTGCTAAGTAGGTTATGCACTGTTTTCCTCTGCAACACTTGCCTTCAATCTGTCCTATGAGTATGAAATTTTCCAAGCCCTCTTTCCTCATTATGTGCCTTTGAAATTTCAACTGTCCCTTTCTGATGTTAAGTATACCATATATACTCGCGTATCGTGCAACTTTTGAAGACCTAATTTTGAAGCTAATTTTAAGAGTATCACATCATACACGAGATATAAAATTAGTGTATGTACTGCTGGCCCTGGCAACGCTGTTGGCCAAATTATATATATCTATTTACTATATTTAATTTAGCATCAAGATTAGGTCTTGAAAGTTCATATGATCGGCAGGTATATATGGTAAATCTACTTTTTGTTTCCATTTTCTCTAAAATTTAGTTGTTGTTCACATGTTTGGTCCATGATATTCTCAGCATCCTTCTGTAGAACAAGCTTTCCTTGCTTCGAGTCACTTCTTCATCTGTGAGGAGATTCTTCAGTTATATATTTACAATCTCTTAACATTTCTTAATTCATTTATATAATGCATTTGAATCAGAGTCTGGAATTCATTTTTTTGTGTAACTTAATATGGGGTTTTGAATGACAAAATAGAAAAAAAAAAATCTGTGTCATATATTTTTTGAAAGGAATTCTGTTTTTATTAAGAGAATGAAAGACAAACATTCTTTTTAATTAATCCATGTTACATCTGTGTATGTATATATAAAGAAATATAGTCTTAAGATATCCTATATTTATGGGATAAAGTGCTCAATATCAGAGATAGAGCATGTGTAAATATAAAAGTGATCATAGAAGTGCTGTTATTTTTCGCAGCTATTTATTAGGTTGGTGCAAAAATAATGTCGTTTTTTGACCTTCAATTTTATGTGAGAAAACGACGTTATTTTTTGCACCAACCTAATATATATATATATATATATATATATATATACTGGTCAGAGGTGCATTATGGGTAGTCTGTTTTGGCGGCCATAATAACTTGTGGCCTGAGGATTTCATCTAGCATGAAACAGACTGCCGCCTCTAAGTGTTGACTTCTATGTTCACTTATATATATATATATATATATATATATATAGATAGATATATGAAGAAATATAGTATTAAGGTGTGCTATATTTATGGGATAAAGTAATCAATATCAGAGATAGAGTGTATTGGCACCTTAGGAAAGTGTCTGTAAACCATACCACAGGTAGACCCAAGCCTTGCGAGTGAAATTTGGTAGATAGCCATTGATAGTTGTCATCGTGGCTGAGGGCGTGAGCATGCTGGGCTTGTTCAAATTGTTGGTCATGTTAGATAACACACTCTCTGTAGAAACTGTAACTAAGGTCTGCTCGGCATAGCTGCAGTATAAACCACAGGTTGGCTCTGTAGGTGTTGAGCCAACACAAATGTGCCTGAGTGAGCACTGTAATAGGGATTGGCTAGCAACCCTAGTAGATGAGTATCCTTGAACATGAGTGGCCAGCTATTATTATAATATATATATATATATTTTGAACAATAAAAAAAAAAAAAAATTAAAATCTTCAGACACACTGGGTTGTAGATTAATATTCTTTCGTTTTTTTTATTACTATTCCATTTAGATTCCTCGACTAGTTTCGGCCGAAATGGCCATCATCGGGAGGAGAAATATTTCTTCTAGCTGCTGGCACTAAACTACAGAAATGAGTGTAACCCAGATATAAGAGAGTTGTCGGGACCGGAGAATAAGTCTCTTATATCCGGGTTTCTCTTATATCCGGGTTTGGTCTAATTTATATACATTAACACAGGCTCTAATTTGGGACCACAGAAAATCTCTCTTATATCCGGTTTTCTCTTATATCCGGGTTACACTGTATATATATATATATATATATATATGAGAGAGATAATTAATACAAATATAATGTTTGTCACTTAGCTGATTGGTGTTACCTTCAGCATCCTGACGCCAGAGTTTGTAGACAAACCCTCCAGAAATAAACATCCCCTCATCAGGAGGGTATCAGCATTTGACTGCTTATATTTTGTGGATTTTTATATATGCTCTTTTCATTGCTGTAATGTTTATTTTTTATTTTTTTTTTTATAGAATAAGGAAGAAATAGGAAACATTTCTAAATTTAATGTGTTTTGGTTTTATTTAAGCTTCATCAGGAATTTTGGGAAGAGAAATTTCTGTTATTATGAGTTCTTTTTTTTTTTTTCATTGGTCAGGCAGATTTTGTGTGTTTTTGTCTTGTTGTGTTAATGCATATATGTATGGGCAAACATCTGGATTTTTTGTGGGCATTTTTGTAGTTTAATTCCTGAAGTTGGTAGCAGGAGGATGAAATGCCTTTTTGTGGGTGAATCAAATTTCTAGTTGCTTGTGTCAGTACGGCACTTGTGTTACTATAGAGAAATAATAAAAATATATAGAGGCTTAACTTTAAATTACTGGCATTTGATGCATCCATATGCATAGGCTGAGTGACCCTCATTCAGATTCTTACTGCTTTTGTCAAAGACAATTCCATCTTTTATCGTAATGGCTGATGCTAACTTCCAGAAAAAAATCAATCCCTTAGTCTCACATTTTCCACTTAGAGGTAAATGATTATAACCAAATCAATTGCTAAGTCTGTGTAGTACTAGATTGGCAGCTAGGTTTCAGAATTTCACTGTCATAATTGCGAGTTTTGTCTTAATGGTTTCTTTTTGCACTTCTTGTTTGTGAAACTCTCTTCTAGCTTTCTTGTCAACCATGATGTTAAAAAATTTAAATGTCATTGTAATGACAAAAGTACATAGGTGTAGGCTTTAAGAAAGCTTTATTCAACCGAGAATACAAGATACACATAAAGTGTCCTTTTATAGTCCCAGTAAACAGAAATAGCTCTCTCAAAGGGGAGAGTAACAAAACAAGGGGCGACCACTCTTGATTATTCATAACAGTCATTTTTTTCATCTTCTGTCTCCTTGAATCTTGTTCTTTTATTGTCACCTCGGTTTCTTTTACTTTCAGTAAGCCCTTGTATCTTATTGGTTTTATTGTCTTTCTTGGGTTGAAATGATGAAGAATAAATTCTCATGTAACTTAATATGGTGCACTAAGTGAGAACTGTACTCGCTATAGAAACAAGAGGAATACCCACAGCTAATGTTCATAAGAGATCTACATTTTCGCTGCAAATATGAGAATTTCAGAAATTTATAATGAACAAAAAACCTCTTTTGAACTGAGCCTAAGAGGGAAGGTGGATAAAGTTTCAGTCATATTCAATGCCCCTTTTAACAATCATTTGCTGAAATGGGAATAGTTATATACCCATGGGTCCAATAAACCATCGAGTCTGGTGACTTGCTAAACATAATTTCATGGTAGGACATTCAATACTTTATCAATTATCTAAGTTTTTCCAAAGTGAGGGACACCCAATGAGTCTTATACTCACTTCAATAATATTCTGTGAGTACGGCTTGCTAAGTGCTACACATACACACACAAATGTATGTAGAGGCATTAATATGTCTGTGAGCTGATATGTATTTATGAGTTTAATATTGATCTGAAATTTACACAGTATAATATTCAATTCATATTATTAATTTTCACTGAATTAAGTGCATTGACAAGGACGATTATATTGAAAGGTAATTATTTGCAAAAAAAAGTTTTTTTCTTTACTTATAAGCCTATAGACTTAGTGATGTGTCCATATATAATAAAAAGCTTGGATTAAATATATATATATATATATATATGTGTGTGTGTGTGTGTATTTGGGCAGCAATCCCACTTTTATACAAGTTTCATAACTGACAAGATACTGTGGTTAATTTTATAATTGAATTTTTCTTGAGTTCTTATAATTTTCTTCTTTTCTGAACATTAATTATGTAGAAACTGTCTGAACGTGTTCCATTTGTCTGAATGCTTTCGGCTATACTTTTAGTCATTATCAAAGATAACTTTATTTTTACTTTTAACTGCATGTGCGATTTGTTTTGTCTGTATCTACAGTTATAAGAAAATTTATATATATATATATATATATATATATATATATATATATATATAATTGATCAAAACACCTCCTAATACGCAACAAATATTATTAGTCTTATTAATATTATTTAATATTTATATCTCTTGAATTTCTTTCAGCAGCCTATCATATATATATATATATATATATATATATATATATATATATATTTCGCAATACCTGTATTTGATACAGATGCTCTGTCTTTATTTTAAACAGCGTGTCTCGTGAGTATTCCCTATATAACAATGTTTTATACACACACACATACAAAATGGTACTGAAAATTTCATTGCTTGATTAGAAATCCCTTCTCTGCTAAAATTCCAATATTGGATCACTTGGTGAGACTTTAATAAGTTGTTTAGCGCAGAAACTTACTTTGAATTTTTTATAATACCAGCTTTTAATCAGTGGGGGGATAATTGTATTTTAGGAAAAGTAGTCTTAGAGCTTACTTACCATTTTTTCCCATATTCAGTTTCCAATGAAAATAGAGAGAATTTTCTTACCTGGAAAAAAAAAGAAAAAATATTTGATCATTATCAAATGATTGAAAAATAATTTAAGAAAATGCAAATAAAATCTCTGCTTTCTTTCATCCTATATGTGTATAATCTGACAACAGAGAGAAGGTTTGGTCTTATGGTGCTGTCTGCTCTCTATTCTAGCTTGGTGTTTGTATCACAATGACCGAGCAAGGTGAGACAATGGGTGTCACGTACCAATAATGCAAGGTTTCTTTGGGAGTTTTTGGATGTGCTGTCCCTTTAAATACAAAGTTGGTTTTTGATATATTTAGAACATAGTTGCATGCCTTCAACTACAGATAAAATATATTGTTGGTCATTTTCTGTAAAATATATTTTTGGTAGTTCTGCTATAAAATGTGTTGCTGGTCATTTTGCTATAAACAGTTACTGCTGGTCATTTTGCTATAAATAGTTACTGCTGGTTATTTTGCTATAAATAGTTACTGCTGGTCATATTGCTATAAATAGGTATTTTTATACTTTCACAGTGTTTTGTTTTTGTTTGTAAGTCCATTATTTGTCTATAGCTGAGACTCGAACAGGTGCTACCACCAGTATGGACATGGAAGAAACAGCAATTAAGAGGTGATTCAATGCTTCTCAAAACATCCATTCTCCTGATCAGATGTCTTTCTGGTGGATGTAGTTTATGATCATACCCAGAACTTTTGAATGCAAAGTTTGAGAGTATTGCTAACACGAGGATACTGAAGCTGCAGGGTCTGCAATAAAATCGATACTGACTAGACATCTTGTTTCCAGTAACTTTGTCACCAACATTATATGGCTTCCCCCTGTCTGTCCTACAAATATTTTCATGGTAATTGCTTGGATGAGTTTTTTGGTATCCTGACTACATGGATTTAAGCATTCTCCTAGAGTGGTAACTAGGTCTTACAATTTTACTCTTGAACTAGCTAGATGAAACCATCATTTCTACTCTAATGGGTTTTTTTCTTGCACTTCCCAACAGTGGAGCTCCCTTCAGATTTCTTGCTTCCCTGTTAGCTACAATGCTAAAAAAATTAAATGCAATATCAAATGATATATTTTTTTATTATAAAAATCATTGCTATTTCCAATCTTCACATTCTCTTTCACTCATTGTAATCCAACGTGTTCTTGTGGTATTGTTGCCTTGCTTGGGGTGAAACAATTAAAACAAAAAAACAAAAATTATGTGTAAAGCAGTATGAAGAAAATTGTTCTGACAGATATAAAAACTTATGATCGTAACAAAAATTGGTTGAACTACTAAATTTCAGTATTTTTTTGTATCATGCAACAGATGATGTGGAAGAGATACATTAATGTATTTCAATTTATTTCAAATAAATCTTTAGTAGAATAATCTTTATTTATGCTGGTATCGTTAGCTAGAAACAGAACTATCATGATAAAAGCACTTCCATGCTCAAAATTTTGGACAGCTCTCTGAAGATCATAACCCTGCTGGTATATATAGGTTTGATTTTGTTTAGCAGCAAATTAACTATCGGTTATTTACTGCCAAAATCTAAATATTTTGAATGCAATTGTATACCTTCAACTATAGAAAATATGTATTGTTGGTCATTTTGCTATAAATATGTATTTTTCTACTTTTATAGTGTTTGTGGGTTCACTCTTTGGCCATAGTGCTACCACACTGGCTCAAGGTGAACCTGGGAACAACAGCAATTAAGAGGTGGTTCCATGTTCCTCAAAAACCTCCAATCAGAGGCCTTGCTGCCAGATGTAGTTTATTGTCATACCCAGCACTAGCTCATATATATATATATGTATAGATTTAAAAAAATGTATATATTACTACATACAAAAATGTTAAAACAGGATGGAGAAGAGAAAGGTATAAATTACTTGCCATAAATTGGTAATTTGAAAAATTATAAGAATAAATAAATAAAAAGAAGGTAACCATGACAAACAAATCTTTCTGCTTCTAGACAGAAAAGTTGCTTTGATTTAATACACAGGATCTCAATGCAATTTCAAATGGTAGTCTTGAATATGCTCTGTTGGAAAACTGAGAAAAAAATCTCTGGTGAAAAAGAAAGCACAAATTGAATTACTTATTAGGTATTCTGCCATTACAGATCCACATATATAGACAAGTTTATGCAAATTGTCCTAATGCCCTGTATGATCATTAGCTGCTATCTGCTGATCAATTCTCATTTCCAAATTCTGACTAGTTCTGTCATGTCCTGGGTATTATGATAAACTACATCTGGCAGCAAGGCCTCTGATCAGAAGATTGGAGGTTTTGAGGATCATGGCACCACCTCTTAACTGTTGTTGTTCCCAAGTCCATTCTGAACCAGGGTGGTAGCACTTGTTCGGGTCCCAGCTATGTGCAAATAGTTAACATCCATACTTGGGTCAAAATACTATGAAAGTATAAAAATATATTTTCTAGTAAAATTACCAGCAATACATTTTCATAGTAAAAAATATTACCAGTAATACATTTTTGAAAAAAATAATACCAATACTACATTTTTGTAAAGAAAATTACTAATGCCCCAAAGGAAATAAAATTTCAGCATTAAAAGAGCCATAACTAGTTGAAATGTTGTTAAATAAACAAAAAAAAATCTGTGTCGAAATGTGTGTATGTATATATATATATATATATATATATATATATATATATATATATATGTATGGTAAAGGTAATAAATCCATTGGTATATAATCCAAGTGGATCTTAGTCATATAAAATATTAAAAGTCATCCACAAAAAGAGTTCAGTAGAGCAAATAATTAGTACCCAATAAAATCTAAAAAGGTGATTTGGGATTTTATTGTGTACTATATATATATATATATATATATATATATATATATATATATACACACACACACACACACAAAGTGTGCCAGAAAGACCTCCCACATAATGGTAAGAAAATCTGCTAGATGAATACACCATAGCCACTAATGTCTTACCATTATGTTGGAGGTATTTTTGGCACACCCTATATATATATATATATATATATATATATATGTATATGTATGTATGTAATGTGTATTCAAAATTTTAACTTTTTCAATGGTCTCCATATTTTTTGTGTTTTAAATTTCAGAACCAAAAAAATATTGGAGCAAGTGATCATGACCAATGAAAATCAATTTTCATGCTGCTATTGAATTTTGGGCTCTGGAAAAGATTGGGTTGCATCAAATCTATCAGCTCCTGCATGATGCCAAACATGAAGACAGCCCTTCCTCCGAAATAGGCAAATATTATGCTGTTTGTTTATAAAACATGGTCATATCAGCCTGTTGCAGGTAACTTTTTTGAAAAATAAAAATAAAACAAAGTATTCTTTTCCTATTGTTAATTCACTGAGTTGAATGCAAACCATATGAGATACACTTTCAATATTCCAGAATGTGCTGAAAAGTTCTCAGACTGAAAAAGTCAGATTTTGGGAAGTTGGCCAAATTGAGAACTTTTCATCATCCGCTTTTTCGTACTGATAAGTACAAATGCTATTTGTGATTTGTTGAATAAATGAACAATTGCAGTTGAATAATGTAATGTAAGATCATTTTTATGGACAAATATATTTTTTTAAAAATAGAAAATGTATGTGTGTGTGCCGTTAGAGCAGAATGAAGAGAAAAAACAAAGCTAGAAAGCAAATAAAAGCAATGAAGATGAAAGATAGTCTGCAGGACAGTTGTTAGCATAAGTGAATCATTAATAAGTTCCAGCTTGTGCAACATTAAGTGAAGGTGTTCTGGATCCAGATCAAAACTTTTGGCAATAAAACAAAAGAACCAGCTCCAATCAATTTGCCATGCATATATTTTGCTTTGAATCAATCTGATTGGGAACACTCTGAGCCCCAACCCTCTACCTTCATCTACCCAAACTAAAGCAGAGAGCCTAGTTATTATTTATCTCTGATATTGGTAAAAACACAAAAATATATTTTGTCCAACCAAACTCATAAAATCTCAACAGAATTGAACAGTGAAAGTGAAAGTAGAATATGAAAGTGATGTGTGGACTTGTTTGATGTCTGTGGTCTCTAATCAGTCATATAGGCTATTACATTTAATGTGCAGAAATCTGCCACCCTTCCCAGCTACTAATGGCACAAATGCCAATGGATGGTCACTGAAAGCAACCCAATCTATTGACTTGGCCATTAAGGGAGGAATTAACATGAACAGTCCAGGAGATTAGGGTGACTTTGGTGAATTCATTTGCTTTGATCTGCTTCATTCTGCTTCCAATTTTGGTAAATTGAAGTGTGGTAAGTAGCACAAGTTGTTTGAAAGACCGACACTAGAGTAAATTATTTCAATATCATTTGATTGAAGAGAAACTTAGAAAGCTAACTCTTCTCTGGAAAGTTTTGAAAAACTTCAAGCAAAGTATTAATTTTTTTTTTTTACATTATTAGGACGACAGTAATTACATCTTCTAATCACCTAAGAAAATATTTTTCTTCCATATGTCTGAATTTGTCAACATAAACAAATGTGGGAGCCATTTCAATGGACAAGCATGGTAGAACTGCATTATAAGTTGCATGTGTCTCAGAAAGTAGTCAGTAGCTATATTAGTGTTATCATATCAGTCATTCAACACAACAATAGAATCAGTTTGACAAAATATAAAAGCCATATCATCAATGTCCAGTTAAATGTATCTAGACTGCATTTCACATAATTAGCTGGTTTTAATTTTCCTTAATTTTAAGAAAGCTAAACATATTCCTAGGAATATCTGCATTATTAGTGTGTGTGTATGTGTAAATGTGCTTATGTACATACATGTGTGTGCAAATGTTTGCATGCATATGTATGTACATATGTGTGTAAATGTTTATGTGTATATAGGTGTATGTGTGTACAGATGTCTATGTCTGTGTGTTTGTAAATATCTGTGACTGTGTATGTGTGTGAGTGTCTGCAAGTATGAGCATGTGTACATGTGTATGTGTTTATATGGATATGTATGTATGTGTGTGTATTTGTAGATACAGCATACATTTTTCATTTGTTAGAAACAGAAATCATTAGTGTATTTGCTTTTATGAATAAAAAATTAAGAGACGAATATTAAATTAACTTCAAGTGAAAAATGCTAAATTAACTTCCAAGTAATAAAACTAAGTTTCCTAAATGACATTATTTTTTTGAATTTTGCACTAAAACAGTCTGTTTTTGCATTTAAAGTAATATAGCAAGTCCAAAGGAAATAATAATAAATCTTACACTTACTTCAATTAAATATGCTAGAGTTATTCTAAACCCAAACCCAAACTAAAAATCTTTACTCTCAGTGGAACAACAAGATTTAAGATAGGCTACCAGTTTTACAAGATAGATGCACTATGACATGCCCCTTAATATAGCACACCATGTTGGTGCACAAAGTTAAAACTATTAAAAAAAAAAATTCTAAATTTAAATTTTCTTTGTATTTTCCTATTCCTGGACAATTTTTTCACAGATGAAGAAGAGACTTGATGTGACACAAATGTGGTTCTACCAACTGATTCTGAAAATACCACAGACAGATCATGTGGACAGAAAGTTTTATGAAAAAAAAAAAAGAACTGCAAGGCCTTTACAACAGCAAATATTGTACGGTCTTCTCAAAGATGAAGAAGAGACTCGAGGCAATGGAGATATGGTTCTACAGAAGGATGCTAAGGATACAATAGCTGAACATGTGAGCAACAATGAAGTTTCGGAGAGGATGCAAACAAGGAGTATGCTTATAGCTAACATCAGGAAGACGCAGCTGGAATTTCTGGGACATGTAATGAGAAAAAGGAGGGCTTGGAAAATCTGATACTCACAGGGAGGATAGAGGGAAAAAGATACAAGGGAAAGCAATGCCTGACATACAACTTAGGGTTAAGCAATTGATTGACAGAACAGGATCTGGTTGGAAGTGGCAAAAGGATAAAAACATTGAGAACTACAAGGAATAGGGAGAAGTGGAGAGCTATGATCGCTTACATTCTGAGTGGGGATGCATAAAAGAAGAAAGAAACTTATACTTACAGGCATAAGTACTAAGAAAAAAAGAAATTACTTTTCCTTGTTTTAATTTCATTACATTGTTGTATAGCCCCTTCATGCTAGGGTCTCTTGGTTGACGGGTCTTGATGTGATCATAATAAAGCTGTCTTCCTCTCTTTCTTCTCTCTGGGTGATCATTAGTTGATTTATTCAGATGTAAAATGAGAACTTCAACAAAAGGGATTTTAAACTTATCTATTTTATTAAACACATCAACATGTACATTTTTAACTAGCCAATGGGGTCACTGTCACCCCCCACTGGTGAGTAAGTTCCACACATGAAAATAACACATCTGCATTCTTTGATGTGTAAAACTTAACTGTTTGAAATCACTTTCTAGCTCTCTAACATTCCCACATTTAGCTCAGCCAGTCAAAATCGACATCCCTATTTTGTCTACCATCTGACCTTAAAGGTCAGCCTAAGAAATGTCTGAGACAAAATACACTAAAATATAATAGTCTGAAACAATTATTTAACAATATGGCTGGCATCCTTTTTAGGGCTGACATTTTTTTATTTTTGTTTTCTTTACTTATTATTACATTTCTAACTGATTTGTTCTTCAATGTTAAAATTAAATTGTGATAATTTCATTATGAGGCTTTAACTTTGAATAGGATTCATACTTGTATGATATACAAGTGGACATTATGTCATCTAAAATGTCTATATCATCTTGTCTTATGACACTGCTGACAGATAGATGGAGATCTTATCTTTCATATTTTTGATGCTACCATCTTCATACCTACTCAATCCATGCCAATTTTGCTGACACCATAATAGAAGTACTTCAGGTCAAGTTAAAAAAAAAATCTTTTTTCCTCTTAGAATGACAGACAGTTTTATTATCTTCTGCCGTAACCCTACTTTTTACTCCTCTTCTCATGCCACACCGCTAGTGCCTTGCTTGATTTTAAAGCTGCCATGGAAAGAATTTAGCATGAATGTTACAAGTGTTAGAATTGCTGAAAGGTCTCAACAAAGAGCAGTTCAACATATGACTTCTCATACCTGTATTGGTGGGAATATGTTAGCTTAGTCTGATCCAGTTTCTAGTTTGCCAATAGTCTGTGAGAATCTTGAGTTAATGGTTAGTAAAGCTAGTTCAGCAGTTACTGAACAGTGCATTTTAATCTCACTTGGTGTACCATATATGTTTGGGCAGCTTGGAATGGTGTAATGATTAGCAATCTTGTCTCACTAAAACAGTTACAACTGAATAGTGAGTTCGATCCTCGCTGGGTGTCCCTTACTTTCAGCCTTGTGCCACATCAAAGCTACACTTACAAAATCAATTTGGGTACCTTAAGGTGGTGTAATGGTCAACAAGATTGTCTCGCTAGAACAATTACGACTGAGTAATGAGTTTGATCCTCACTGGGTGCCCCATACTTTCGACCTTGTGCCACATCCATGCTGCGCTTGGAAAATCACTATATGTGATCTTGATCCAAAATACTAAATTAGTATAAGTGTTGGCTTTCCAAAGTGTGCATCGTAAACAAATAATAGATTGTTTGACATAATCGGTATTACAAATACTACTTTATAGTTTGATATAATCTATAATACAAACAGTCGGTGGTTTGCCATAATCTCTGTTACAATCTCTGGTTTGCAGTAATGTGTTACAAATATTAATTGATGATATACATCATCTCTATTACAAACAGTTTCTGGCTTGCCATAATATGTATTACGGTTTCTAATAATGCCATAATCAGTGCTAGAAATAACCAATTTATAGACTGTTAGAAATAATCAGTTTCTGGTTTATCAGAATCTGTGCCAGAAAAAGTTACTAGTTTTTCATAATCTGCATTGCAAATAACCAATTTTATGATTTACCATAATCTGAGTTAGTTTTTGGTTTGCAATAATCTGTTACAAATAACCAATTGCTGGTTTATCATTGTCAGTATTACAAACAACCAAATTTCTCTTTCATTATAGTCTGTCATAAACAATAGATTCTTGTGAGCTCCTTACCAAAGGGCGTTCTAATAACTTGGACCGATTTTAAATGTGAATGAAGTTTAAGCGTCTAATGATTTTTTTCTTTTTCTTTCAGATTTGACAAACATTTGGGCAATATTATTTTTCACACAGAGTTGCCATGACTTAAATACCATGATCCAATAGAGAAATAAATAAATTTTCACCAATAACACTGATTTATTTACTACTTAATGAAACACCCTTACATATAATCCGTCTTAATGAAACACCCTTTATATGATAACCGTTAGATGACTAAGCTAGTATTCTGTCATTCTTGTGTTGTATGTTCAATCTTCATTGGATAGCCTATAATTTTATCCCTGTGATAAAATTAAGATATGTCTAGTAAATAACCAAGTGTAAAATGTTCTGTAGTCCATGTTGTTTATATTTTAAGGAACTAAGTTTTCAATTTGTGAAATGCACAAAATAGCATAAGGGAAACAAGAATGTTACTACAAAATAACATTTCAGACATGCCAGTGGTTCCTTTTTTTCTTTCTGCAGAATATTGGCAGTTTTGTGTTGAATATTGCAAATGGGTAGTAAATCCAAGGAAATTGCATCACCTAAATATTATGGATGTAGATGTTCTTTTCTTTTATAATAGAAAAAAAAGATAAAATACAAGTGAGCATATTTTGCCGAATTGATGTTCCATGGAAATGGCCAGTATTTTGCTAATCTACATTTAACATTAGTTTTTAAAACTTTAATTGTACTGCAGGAATTCATGAATCCATAAGTGACAAGAATTATTTTTACTTTCACTTTATTTCCTCTTTTTACTTTCACTTTCTCTTTTTACAGCCTGAAGACATATTTTTTTGTCTTACCAGAAGTATTGAAAACTTTCACTGATTTAATGCGAAGAAGATTTTTAGATTTTGCAACTGCTGATCCTAAAATGGTATCTGAAGTAATTTTATAGCAAAATAGTAAGCAGAGAGTAGAATATATTATCTATACACAAACAATAAAAAATGACTAACAGAAACTAGAGTTGCTAGTTTAAATTTCAAAATCTGCAGTAGAGAAAAAGTTCCACAACTCTTATAAGCATATACACAGAAGTGTACACATTTGTCTTATGTATATACAAGGATAGATGTGCACATTTTATTTATATATATATATATATATATATATATATATATATATATATATATTATGCAAACTTATATATATATATATATATATTATACAACCTTATATATATATATATATATATATATATATATATATATATTATACAACCTTATATATATATATATATATATATTATACAACCTTATATATATATATATATATATATATATATATATATATATATTATACAACCTTATATATATATATATATATATATATTATACAACCTTATATATATATATATATTATACAACCTTATATATATATATATATATTATACAACCTTATATATATATATATATTATACAACCATATATATATATATATATATATATTATACAACCTTATATATATATATATATATATTATACAACCTTATATATATATATATTATACAACCTTATATATATATATATATATATATATATATATATATATCTATTATGTAACCTTATATATATATATATATATTATGTAACCTTATATATATATATATATATATATATCTATTATGTAACCTTATATATATATATATATTATGTAACCTTATATATATATATATATATATATATCTATTATGTAACCTTATATATATATATATATATATATATATATATATATATATATATATTATGTAACCTTATATATATATATATATATATATATTATGTAGCCTTATATATATATATATATATATATATATAATTTCCACTCTTCCTTCATAGTGGTTCATGACAACTGAAGGGTAAAGTTAACCATTTCCTTATAAGGAAATATTAAGCATTCATTAACGGAGCAACCAATACGACTTTCATTTGTTATGTTATGTGCCTTTCTCTTCTGTCCCGCTTGCCTTCAATATGTATTGTGAGTGTCAAATGTATAAGGGTCTTTTTTTTTTCTCTAAACCTTCAGCATTGCTCACGTGTTCCATCCTATTTCTCCTTTGTGAATGCTTTTCTCTCCTCACGGACTGGCATTTATATAAAAAGACAAACATAACTAAGCTATTATTCTGTTATTCTTGTTCAGTCTTCACTGGATACCCTTTACTTGTAACCATGTGATAAAACTCATGTCTGCCTAGTAAATAACTTTTCTCATCATTTTATTTATTGCCCCTCGTCTCCTCAAAAATCAGAATGCATTTTTGATAAGTGTGAGATTAGTGCACCCTCAGTCCATTTTCTTCTTACTGAATCCTTTTCTTTTCTGATCAAGCTGGCATTTATTCAGTTGAAATTGGGTTCACATGTGTTAGAATGAAGTACCAGGTGTTTAATGTGTCAACATGCAGCTCATTGCGGCTCATATATTCATTTTGTTTAGGTTCTAGGGACGTTCCCATTTTGTTTCATCATCTCCATATATTTCCATATATAAAGACTGAAAGAAGCTGACATACATGTTCATGTGCTACACTACAATCAGAATGTTGAAATAATAGTCCTTCCTCTTCACCAATTAGTATGCACCACACTTAGTCAGTCATGTGACCCTTAACAACAGAGCCTGGTCTTGACACACTCTTATTCTTTTAGTACATGCCACAGAGAACAGATGCAATTTGACATGCAAGACTTGTAACAAAACAACCTTTTTTTTATCATTCACTAGTTTTCCTTTTCAGAGTTGGGGGAGAAGGTATGTAAAACATCTGTATACTTTGTCAGCATGTTCTCTTTTTAGAAATAAAAAAAAATTGCATTCTTCTGATTTCTCTCTAGTCATCTTTATTTTTTTATTATAAAGGTTTGATTAATAATCTGTTCTGACATCTGTACTTCCACGTTCAACCCAACAAATGAATTAAAGATAGCTTCATCCAGAGACACGCATGCAAAAATATTACTATTTATTTAACAAAATCGAGGTACTGTTATATGGAGATATTAAGAAACTTATAAAGGAAAGGACTGACTTCAGAAAACTTTCTCTCAATGATGTGATCATTCAGAGCATCAAGCAAACTTATCTTTGTTTGTTTGTTTGGGTTTTATGGCATATCAACCACTGTGGGTTATTTAATGCCAAATCCAGTTTATATGAATTTTAAATGCCTATTTTGTATAGAAAAAAATAAAGTATAGCTGGCAACATTATTGCTTCAAAAACGTAGAGCTGGCAACATTATTGTTTCAAAAACGTAGACCTGGCAACATTATTGTTTCAAAAACGTAGAGCTTGCAACATTATTTTTCTGAAAACATTATCTGAGACCTTGCTGTTGGATGCAGTTTATCGCCATACCCAGGACGCGGATGTAGTTTACCATCATACCCAGGATGCAAACTTATCTTTCTACCAGCTATAATGTCAAAACTGTTCTTAAAGAAGTTAGAAAAAAAGTTATCCTAAAATGACAAAATTCATTGAACTTTTCAAGACTATGTGAAGAATGCCAAAGGAAGAATAAAAGGAAGAATTAAAAGGAAAAATGACCAATGACAAAAGGTTTTGTAGATTTCCCTTCTAGAGATCAAGCTGGCCTCATTAACATCCAGTTAATCATGCACATGGTCTGTAAATAGATACTCATTTATCAGAACCATCTTACAAAGTCTTAAGGCTTCTGACTTCCGAGCTTTACAGCTGAAGTTGCTTGTCTGCTGATCAATGTATTTCTGTTGTTTCATGCAGCGACAATTCGACAGTCTGATAATGATTCAAAGTTTACTGCAAATTTCATTACCGAAACAAAGAAGCTTTGGCCTGAAGTGAAATTAGTTTGCAGGATACCGCATCATATGCAATCAATGAAGCATGCTAATAGTAATAAAGGATATCCTGGTTGATTGGTTGTCTGATAATAATTCCAAAGGCTGGACTATTGGAATAAAGTTTGTTCATTTTCAGAATTCCTCCCATCTTTCTGAAATTACTTGTTCACTCTATTCAGCCTTGCTTGACGATGACGCTAACATCCTCATTACTTCCGTATGAACTAGTGTCTGACATAGACAATGAAGTCAACTTGAGTGCATGGTTCAAAGACAGTTCCAAAAGTGTAGCAGACACCGTGCAATCTTCTGATATTGAGAATTTTGGTGACAGTTTCATGAAAATTACTCAATACTGATGAGAAGCATTCATTGGTAAAAGAGAACAAGGCAAGAGGATAGTAAACAGATTTTGTGTTGATCTTGAAGAAGCAGTCAGGGGTGACAATGTTATAGTTCTTATTCTTGTAGTTAGATACAGAAAAACATTCTTTGAGTTTTGGTAAACAGGACTGATAATGGTCTATACAAAATCACTGTGAAACATTGTTTATTCATTGCACATCACTCTATAATAATTTTGACATGTCTCCCCACCCCCAATATCTTTTAGATATCAAGGATGTCAGTGAACAGAAGTTTGTCTTTTCCTTATAACTGTTGCATTGTTCAATGGGGGCCAAAAATACATCCTTAAAATAAAAAAGAGACTGTTAAATTTCTGCAACACATTATGAGGAAAGGCAGCTTGGAAAACTTAATACTCACAACATGTACTGAGGGAAAATAGCAAACAAATTCCTAATATGTTTGTGTGAATGTTGGGTAGATCAGGGATGGTAAAGTCAAATGTTGCTTAAAGTTACAATGGATAAGAAGTTGTGGAGGGCCATTATAACTAGGCTTCTGAAGGCATATGGCACATAAATGATGAAGGATACCAAGAACAGTACTTAAAGCAAAGTGACTAAGTAGACTGATAGACAGATTTATTGATGTACTTATTGCCTTCCCTGGTATTATTGTTGTATTTTTTATAGGATTAGATAGACTTAGTGATATACTCTAGAACTAGATAAATAGATTTTCTGATGTACCTATGTGTACTTACATAGAGATAGATAGACAGACAAACTAACTGATGTATTAGGTTTGTGCAAAAATAATGACGTAATAATGTCGTTTTTTGACGTTAGAAAATACGTCAAAAAACGACATTATTACGTCATTATTTTTGCACCAAACTAATACCTATGTCATTTTAGTTGCTTAGGATCAGTTGAAATTTCTTGGACACTTAATGAAGAAAGGAGGTTTGACACTCAGGAGATATTCAAGGCAAAAGTGTCAGAAAGAAGCAGACAGTAATATACCTAACCTGCTTGTCTAAATGGATGATGAATCACAAAGAAGAATGAATAAGGGATCAAACATTGCTGAGTTATACAAGCAAGTTTTTTGATGTCAACGAATACTTGTTGTCATTTTCGTAATGCTCGTTGTATTAGAGACTTTGTAATGACAGATACAACTATAGTAACACCATTGAACAATATTGGTTTCAGATGACTTCGAATAACACACTAATAATACTTGCTCAATAATACTCGCTTGACAAGTAACCTGTATAATGATCTGAATAGAGAAATAGTATAGTGAATAGAGTAGAGAATAGTGGTCTGTATAGTAATAGAGGATAGACTAGAAATAGTGATCCATATGGTATAGAGAATAGGCTAGAAAATTTGATTGTTAGACATTGCAATACTTTCTACTTATGCGTTTCCTCTATGGTCATGTGATACACTTAATTTAATAATGGGATCGCCTGTGTTTGCTCAGTGATGATCTATGTTCAAACATAGTGACACTTTATTCCTATATAACACCCACATCCTAATATAGTGTTCCTCTTACTCAGTAACACTCTACCTTGAGTGGTTCTTGTATAGGGTGAGCATCATTGTTAAAACAAAAAGTAACTCACATTGTGATAATTCCCATATATACATTTCCTTTACCATCACGTGACCTACTTTTTCAAAATTGGATCACCTGTGTTTGCTCTCTGGTGATCTGTGTTCAAACTCCAATGTCGGCAGTAACACTTTTTTTCCTATGTCACAATAAGGAATAAAAATTCATGTACATTTATGATCACCTCCACCCTGAAGGAATATGGCACGGCGAAAAAGAATGCAAAAACATGACCAAATGAATAATCATTCACAAATAGTTAATAGTTCTCTGAACAAAGTGACTATAAAAGGGATCAGTTTATACCCTTGTCTGATACAATGAAGTTTCAAATCAGTCCACTGTAAAATAAGCTCTTTTATTAGCTCATAGTCAGTTCTTGTAATTAAACATGCCTTCTGATCCTCACTGGGGTTTGGTGGAAGATATAAGATACTAACTCTCACCTCTGAACAGATGAGAAACTTGACAAATCCTCATGGTAGCGGAGAGACAGTAATTACAGGCATAAGTTTGTAAACAGCTTTTAAGACCTAAGATTAGCACCATTACAGAAATATCTGCTCAATGCCAAGAACACACACCAGACTCACTTGAAGTTCTCAGTGGAGAATTATCCTGAAAATTTGTTCCCTTGCTAAACAGGTAAACAGTTTTAGGAAAATTACAGTCATTGAAGTAAAGTAAATGTCAAGCAAGTATTAACCTTGGCAATCCTGTAAGGTTGTGTATTTTGTGGAAGGATTTTCACTCAAGAGGCTAAATTGGGAGTTGTTTTGATTAAGATGCTTATCCGACCTAACAGTATGTGTCTGGCAAATTTTTAAACAAAGAACAAGATTCAAAGTTGCTCTAATTAATTGCTAACATTCTGGAAAAATGTTTAAGCTCTCCCTCCTTCCTTCTCTTCTTTCTTTCCTTCAGTGACCTGTCCCTTCAGGGCATAAGCAATCAAGGCTCTCCATAGCCTCCTTTTGTTAAATTCTGGCAAATTCTTAAAGAACAAAGCTGCTATAATTAATTATGAACATTCTAGAAAAATATTCAAGCTCTCTTTGTTTCTTTCAGTGTTTTGATGTGTCAAGATATAAGCAATCAAGGCTCTCCATAGCTTTCTTTTCTTGAAGAACTAAGTTGTTCTAATCGATTATGAACATTCTGGGAAAATGTTCATGCTTTGTTTGTTCCTTCCTCCCTTCTCTTCAGGACATGAACAATCAAGGATTTTCATAGCTTCCCTTATTTTTTTTTTTTTTTAAATTCTGGTAGATTCTTAAATCAAGAACAAAATTCAAACTTATTCTAATTGCTAACATTCTGGAAAAGTGTTTGAACTTTCTTTCTTTCAATTCTCTTCATAGCTTCTTTTTGTTAAATTCTGGCAAATTCTTAAAGAACAAGATTCAAAATGGCTCTAATTAATGGTGAACATGCTGGAAAAATGTCCAAGCTCTCTTTGTCTGTTTGCTTCTTTCTTTCATTCATTCATTCATTTATTCATTGCCTTGACCCTTCAGGGTATAAGCAATCAGGGCTCTCCATAGCTTCCATTTCTTAAATATATATAAATTACATTTCTCAAGAGAAATGTGGAGTAGTTTATATTCTGTTTCTTCATGGTTTTGAGTCTGGAATCAATTAACCATCAATTGTAAGAAGCCAAAATATATGTTTTTAGCAAGAGGAAAAGCTCATGATCCTAGCTATGAATTGGAGCCATCGAAATCAAGCAAATACAGAAAATTTAATTATCTGGGAAGTGTTTCAATTGACAATAGAAAATGTGACTTTGCAAAAAGATACCGTTCAAAATACTCGGTTGACCAGAAAGTTCTGACTCACTTAAGAAGTGTAAAGAAAACAACGATTCTTGGTCTCTGTCTGGTGGATTTTCCAAGAAGTACTGTACTTCAAGCTTGTTCCTTACGGTTGTGCCATCAATGTTAAACTGTATTGTCAGCAGCTAGACCATGTATATGACAAACTAAAGAAGGAGTATCCTAATTTGGTCAATCGAGGTCAGATTTTGTTTCACCAAGATAATGCTGCCAAGTTGAATAAGGAGAAATTCCAACAGATGAAGAGTTTTGAGATTTTTCCACATCCACCATTCAGTCCCGATGCTGCTTCAAATGACTATGGCCTATTCCACTCAATGGCACACTCTTCTGTGACCAGTGATTCAACACTTTTGACAAAGTGAAAGAAGCTTGTTTACAGTGTTATTTTTATTCAGATCCACCAGACTGGTATCTGGGACAAATTTGGATGCTGGCTGATCGCTGCCAGTAGATCGTCAAGAATGATGGATTTTATTTTAAAGAATAAATGTCATTGTTGCACCATAAAATTTTGTTATTTTTTCTTTCCGCTTCCTAAGTGAGTCAAGAATTCTGGCAAACCTAATATTAAGAAAAGAGGAAAATGTGAGAAAGGAGGAAAAAGTGTACTAAACTGCTAAGTAATAGCATTCCTCTTATAGGACTATGAATTTCTTCATAGATGAAAAGAAAACTTGTGAAAATGGAGATGTGGTTCTACAGAAGAATGATGAGAATAACATGGTTTGGTTTGTTTTACGGCATATCAACTTCAATGGGTTATTTAATGCCAACAAAATTTTTATTGCTGATAATATTTTGTTTTGTCAAAAATCTATTTCTGGTAATATTTATCCTTCAAAAATGTATTGCTGATAATAGTTTTTTTTTTCTTCAAAACTTTATTGCTGGTAATAATTTTTTAAAGTAATTCTGGTATTAAAACCAGTTTTTACACTTTCATAATGTTTTTACCCCAGTTTCAGAGTTAACTATTTGCCCATAGCTGGGACCCTAACAGGTGCTACCACCCTGGAACACCAGCAATTAATAAATCGTTCCATGCTCCTCAAAACCTCCTGATCAGAGGCCTTGCTTTTAGACATAGTTTATTGTTTTACCCAGGATGTGGATGTAGTTTAATGTCTTACTCAGGACAGGAGAATAACATGGATATAACATGTGAGATATCAGTAAGTTTTGACTCTGATATGTCTAGTATGTTTAAGATTTTCAGGGCAATTATATGTCTCTTAAATTTCAATTGTTTTTTGCAGATTCTACATACATATCCTTTTTGTTTTCATTTTCCTTATGACTTCCTTATTGCTTACACTGTTTATCCATTGCATCCTTAGCATCCTTCTGTAGAACTATATTTCTCTTGTCTCAATTCATCTCTTCAGCCACGAGGAAATTGTTTAGCATTTTCTACGATATATGAGCATTTGATATTACACAACACTTCAGTCCTTTTTTTCTGTTTCAAATGAAATTTTCCTATTCTTAATATTTGTTTAATACTTTGTTTAGCTTTTGGTAGGCATCTCTTGCCATTCCAATACACTTTAGGATTTCTGTGTCACATTTTCTGCCTTCTGTTAAAACAGTTCCCAAATATTTGAACTTCAATACTTGCTTATTTTTGGCCACCTCCAATTTGTAATTCATATCTTGGGCTTTTTTTCTTGCTTTAATATTATAAGAGTTTTTTTTTTAAAATGACAGCAGTTATGTTCCAAATTATTTTGATATGAGTGTAGGAAAATAGTTTTAAGCCTCAGAGTTGCAACTTGCTGACATTAAAATATTGTTTTACTTGTTGTTGTTTCCAGAGTGTAATGATAATTAGTGACAACTTCAGTGAGGCAGATTCAAAGAAAGAAAAGAAAGAAAGAAAGATATAATTCAAGAGTAATCATCAAAAAATCCTTTGTCTTTTTTGGAAGCATTGTGAAGAGTTTTTCTTTTGTCTACAAAACAAGTTGGATTAAAGGCTGCAAAGTGCCAATCAGGGAGAAAAAATGTCTCGAAAGTAGGTATGAGAAAATTCCTTTTATTTATTTATTTATGAGGCAACATCAAAGAAAGTGTGCCTTCATTATCTCCACTTTGATGAAAACCTCCCAACTGTATTAAGTTTTGATTAGCAGAAGTGTAATGGATTCAATGAATCTTTTCCAACGAATGAATCTGGATGACATTTGAAGTTTCACGGATTTTGTCAGGAAAATCGCAAGTTCTAAGCTTTTTGACTAACATTGAAAGACACTGACATTTTATTTCTTGTTCCTGTTGTTGTGTCTTTGATCTTTAATGAAAATGGGGAACAGAAATATGTTTGTCTCATGAGGCAAAAAGCTTGGTACTTTACACTTTTGTACTTGGCACTAATGAAAATCCCTGATGCAAAAAGAAATTTTTTCAATTGGCAAAGATTACTTGGTCTGTTCTTACATATAATTATTTTATTTTCTATCAGAGACAGTTTCAGGAAATGAGAGCAGATAAATTTATGATCTAAGATTCATTAATATTATAATGCTCTGATTTCTGTTTCTGGCTGGAGTTCTTTCTGTAAAATGCTAAAAACAGTTTGAGATTTTTGTTAATGGAATAATGTCAAAATTCTCTGATTTGAAGAATAAAAGATTTCTAAACTAATGTGTAACTTTTTCTTTTTTTTTTTTTTTTTTTTTTTTTAAACATTTCACCCCAAGCAAGGCAAGATACCACTAGTATGCATGGGGTTACAGAGTGTGAGCGAGACTAAAGAGGTGTAAAGGATGAAGAGAAGGGCAGGGGATAGTTGAGGGCATCTGGAGATGTCGATTGACATTACATTTAAATAGTTGAAGATTATAGCTATCAGGCAAACAAGTAATGGGAAAGGAATTCCACAGATGAGAGGTGTGAGACATGAAGCTATTGGAGTAGAAGAGATGGCCACATTTAACTGTTTCAACAGTGAAAGGGTGGGACCCAAATGCCAGCCTAGTAGCATGCTTAAATTCATGCAGTCTGGAGACTAGTGATAGTAGCTTGTCGGAGCAGTTACGGTAAAAGTATTTGTAGAAAAGGCAAAGAGGGGTGACGGCACATCTGCGAGAGAGCAACTGAAGACAAGATGCTAGATCAGGACCGACCACATTGCTTATCCATCTCTGGATGTTGTCGAGGTGAACAGCAGGGGCACTGGATCATATATGGCAGCTGTATTCCATGTAAGGTCAAATGGTTGATTTGTAGATTTGAAGGATGGACTCAGATGAGAAAAACTTTTTGGCATGACACAGGGAATCAATTTTCCTTGCAGTGGATGAAGCTATTGATTCAATGTAATTGTTCCATCTCAGGTTAGCGGACAGTGTGAGACCAAGCAGTTGTAAGGAGGTGCTCTCATGGAGTTGAGCATCAGCCATTCTAATGGCTGGCAGAGATGGTTCCCTGTAGTGAGTAAAAGAGAGCAGTTTTGTTTTGTAGGCATTAAAGTTAACCAGCCTATTCCTGTCCCCGTCTACAACTGATTGGAAGTCCTTTTTGAGACTAACAGCCAGGTTAGTTTTGTCAGTGATACCAGACTTATAAAAGGTCTGATCAAAACGTATCGAGACTGGTGATATAAAAAGAAAACTATAACACACATCAATTCAGCATTTAATCTCCTTCTGAAGGGACATACTTTAGGCAGCATCATTTCCATTGATGAAAGCATTCCTGGAACTTCTTTTTTGGGATAGTGAGCAACTGCCTTGTCACAATCTCTAGCATTTCCTTAACATCTTGAAATCTTGTTCCTTTCAAGGGGGATTTGATTTTTGAAGACGAAAAAGTTTCAAGGGGTGAGATCTGGGGAATATGGTGGTCGTCTGACTTGGAGAGTGTTGGCCTTGGTCAAAAACTGCTGCACAAGGCATGGTCACTGATGGGACTTCTGTTGTGTGATGAGACAACCACACTCTACACTTTCTTTCCAAGTACTGCTATAAACAACAGAAGTGAGTGTGAACATATAATACTGGGAAGTGTTTTAACAGAGGAAAGAAATTGTGACACAGAAATCTGAGAGTGCATTGGGATAGCCAAAGATGCCTTCCAAAAGCTAAGCAGAATACTAAGAAATAAAAAAACTTTGCTTGAAACAAGGGAAAGAGTACTAAACTGTTACGTGATATCTGTCCTCCTGTATGGTAGACAATCTCCTCAAAGACGAGGAAAAGACTTGAAGCAACAGAAGGATGCTGAGTATATCATGGTTTGAATATGTGAGCAACAATGAAGTTTTAGAGAAAATGAAAAAAAAAAAGAAATTTATACTTATCAAGAAAAGACAGTTGATGTCTCTAGGGGATATAATGAGGAAAGAAGGCTTGGAAAATGTGATACTCACAGGACAGATTGAAGACAAGAGAGACAAAGGAATACAATGCATGACATAGTGAGCTTGTGTAAATGGACGGCAGAACAGGGTTTAGGAGAAATAACAGAAAGAATTTATTAAGAGTTGTGGAATGCCATCGCCTATGTCTTAAGGATAAAGAAGTGCAATATACTTTTTGATCAGAGCTTGCTGCATTTGGACTTACCCCAATAATAAAGATTCAATGATTGAGCAATTGCTATTTTATCAAAAAGTTATTAATCTTTCATTATATTTTCTTTGCCTTCATGAAATTTTTTACATTTTATTGCATAAAATGATTTCTCTAAATTATAAGCATGATACTCAAAAAATCATTTAACACTAGACTCCTGCTTTACATGAATTAGCAATAGTAAGAAGTAATCAAAGTGTAGTATCTGTTCTCTTTTCTAATAGTAATATTAGCAATTTCATTATAAGAAAACATCCAGCATTTATTGACAGTCAGTTTTACTTCTCAGTTGAAATTAATCTTTATATTAAAATAGTTCACCAAGAAAATTGTTTTTTCAAGTTGAGTCACTGTTATCACTCTTTCCAGTATTGATGGGTGTTTCTTTCCTAACTTTTTGTTTCAAGTAGTGTCGAATGTTAATATTTTTTTTATGTCATTATTTTCTCTTTGAGTTACATATACTGTCCAATTTAATTGTTGCTCTTTTTAAAAGTCCTGAAGTGAAATGGTTTCTATTATTTCATACAGTCCTTTGTGATTCTGTAATGACAGTCCACAAGGTCCTTGCAAATCGATTGGCTGACAATATGAAATATATTGAAGTTGCCGTTTTACAAAAAACTGTCACTTTGTGAATCCTCCCTGTATGGATGTTTTCTTGAGCACTACACTCCAAGTCAAGGGTCAATAATTATCTATCCTCCCTATCCTCATAATTTTCACTTCCTACTACCTCTTACATCACACAACTCAAACCATTGTATCCATTTTAAGAGTAACGTGCTAGCTATATTGGTTCTTGTATTGATTAACCTTTGTGTAAAAATAAGACGAGTGTTAAATAGAAATGATTGAAATGACAACATTACTAAAAATTAAAATAATCAAAAAAAATGGGCAGAATGAAACTAATAAAAACTTTCTCAACTGAAACTGATAACATTAATGTCTCCAATAATGACTAGGAATGGTTGAAAAGAAATGTTATAATAAAACAAATTATGAACTTAGGGCACTTTCTCGATATATTAGGTTGGTGCAAAAATAATGACGTAATAATGTCGCTTTTTGACTTATTTTTTAACGTCAAAAAACGACATTATTATGTCATTATTTTTGCACCAACCTAATATTTGATCTGTATGACAACTTATAAAATTAAACAGACCTTTTAGGCCGATTTTAATAAAATTTGTAGTTTAATAAAACTTGTTTGCATGAATTTTTGCTACTGTTATGTATTCACTACAGTTCAAAAGTTTGAGGCCACCCCCCCCCCAGAATTAGCATGGGATGCGCTTGACAGAAGAGTGAAAAAAAAAAAAAAATGAAAAAGAGCTCTTAGACTCATTGAAGAAAGAATGGAAACAATTATCAAACTTATACTTTGAGAAACTTTTGCAATGAATGTCAAAAATTTGTGCTGCAGTAATCAAGACTAAAGGAGGATATTTTGATGAGAGCAAAATTTAATCATAAAATTTTTTGTTCTGTCATAATATTAGGTTGGTGCAAAAATAATGTCGTTTCCTCACATAGTAACATACGTGAGAAAACGACATTATTTTTGCACCAACCTAATAAATTTCCTAATAAAAAAAAAATCCTGTCTCATTTTTTTTTTTTAACCATGTATAAATAATTTTTTCTTATTTCAAGTACAAAACAACTATTTTGGGGGTAAATTTAAATAAATTACCAGGGGTTCCTCAAACTTTTGAATTGTAGTGTATTTTAATAGTAACTGTTTACCTTGAATGTCTCTCATGACTTGTATTTGGTGAACATTTGTCATCTGAAAATCTGAATAAAAACTGAAATCAAGTTGACTGTAACTAAAAATTTCTAAGAATACTCAGGAGAGACCGGCAGTATTGAGGAAACTTGGTGTCACCTGACCTTTAGTGAGAACCACAAGTTACTGTTTGTATGAAAAATCAATGAATAGAAATGATGATGACGATGATAATAATATGAATTATAATGATAATTTTAATGAGAAGTTCTGGTAATGAAGAAATAATTTTGCTGTGTAATCAGTTTGTTTATTTCCTAGCCATTGCAAACATGGGGGAAATTTGTTTGCTGTTTTAATTTTTTTTTTTTTTTGAATTTCAGTGATTACTGTTTGGAGATGAAGGGAGGGAGTTTGCAATCTGACAGAATTTTATTGAATGCCATAAATTCATCACTTTTTAATTGATTGAAAGAAAAAGGGAAAAATACGATAAATTCTTAATTGACTTTTTTAAAATTAAAACACAAGTTGGCAAAGATGATCGTTTAATATGTTTAATATCCAGAAATAATGAAGAAAAAATATATTGTGCTCAAAAATAATGTTGGCTCATTTTATTCTCCCTTGTTCAAACATTTTGGGAAAACTTGCTTGTAAAATCTTTGGAGTGTAGACTGTTAAATTTTGGTTCTTCATTCTGTTGGTCCAAAAGACTATCGTCCACATTTGATTTTGCTTGAGAAAACAAAATGATTATGAATAAAGCCAATCCTTAGCAGCAGCAGCAGCAGTGAACAGAAAAGTGAAGTAATGGTAAAGGTGATCACGTGTAACAGCAGCAGCTATGGCAGCTGCAGGCAGGCAATAAGAACATTGGTTTTAAAGCTCCAAGTTGTAGGTTCAGGACACACCCATAGAACAATAGTGCATTAATCCATTCTTTCATGAATTTGGTAGCATTGTAAGTGTGGGTTTAATACCTGGGCTGGATAGTGCACCCTTAGACTCAAATTCAAGTGAAAACACTAAGCAATTACTAAGCAATACCAAAAAGAACAGGACGATGTATCCCTAAACATGTACAGTACAATGAGAACAACCTCTCTCCATAGAGGTTCCGTTTGAAATTTCTAGAAGGTTACATGCATGAAGAAGGTACAATGGCTGAAAAGTTGTGATAATAACAACAATGATGAAGATATTAGTTTGAATACAAATAATGTAAGTAAAATGAGTTTTTTTAAAAAATCATTAAATATTCTTGTATTACCAAGACCTCATATGTATATTCTTAGATCCAACCTTAGGAGTTGTAGTTTCCAATTGAATATATTTTATAAAAGAGACCAGACAAACAGGACTATACAATGTTGATACATTATCTATATATACAGAAAAAATATATAAGAATTTAATGTATTTTTCAGGCTAGCAGAAATTCTACCAAAAATTACTCAATAGATAACTAGAACAGCCATTCAATAAATCTAGTAAAAAATATTTAGTCTAACGAAGTACGTCACTTGAACTTTTCTTGATTGATTGAACACGTGCACAGTTTATAGGTGGGCCAAAAGTAGGCTTACAGTTGTTTCACTATTTGTTTGACATTTTGGATCTAATTTAACCAAATCATAACTGTTCTTTCACAAAGATGGATCACCTTCCCCCATTATACTTTGGCAGTAAGGGGCTACCTTAACCAAGCCTTTCCATAGCATTGGCTCTGAAGAAGGGGCAGCATTGAATGCCCACCATGTTCACCTGACCTAACATCAATGGTTTTCTTTTTTGGGGTGTAGTAAAGAACAAGGATTATGTGAGAAATCTCCACCCAACGGATGAATTAAAAGAGCACATCTCAAAAGTATTGATTGAAATGGATGCAGATCGGGATTTGTGTTGTGCTGTGTGTCATAGTGTTCTGGAGAAGTTCGACAAATGTCATAATATTGAAGGAGGACATTTTGAGCACTTAAGAGATTAAACTGCGCTAAAATATGTAATTAATGTGTTACACAAATGTACATAAACAGTTTTGAACAAATATGATTGTAACAAATAAATATAAATGTAAGATA
>OZ010585.1:41158705-41161205 GCA_963932145.1 Acanthosepion lycidas | reverse complement strand
CTGCTCGTTATTAATGTTCTTATTCCTAATTTTTCCACAAACAGTAACTCCTTGTGTCTTAGTGGCTTTATGGCCTTCCATGAGGTGAAGCTAATTAAAAGAAATATTAATAGCTAATAAAAATGTGCCATTTCCTGTGGCGTGAGTAGCCTTTGTCAAATGCGAAATAAAGAGAACTAACAGAATTAACAAAGTTTGAAATAAAAAGAAAAACTAACAGGACAGAAAAGGAAATCATATCAAGCAAACGAGATATGCAAGGCAAATTAACAGTAATAAGGCAAAAAGTTCACAAACTAAGAATTGGTGCCGATGTACAAAAGCAAGTTCGAACAAGTGAATGCTGTGTTCTGTCTTCTAGACTAGGCAGATCTTGATTGAGGTTATTTACCTTATCCTCCAACACAGGCAGGATGTGACACAAGGCCGTTTCTTACGTGTGCAATTCCGAGTCTGTAGGCTTAGGCAAAAATTCCCTGTAGACTCCACATACACTCGGTTGATCCAACTCTACCCTTCGGCATAGCCTTGTCTGGGTTCCTCTCTGCCCAAAGGCAAAAAGTTCAACAAGTCAGCCCAAGCCACCTAAGTTGGCAGATCTGGACTGAGTCATGTCAAACTATAAACCAGTCTATTATATTGGCAAAGAAAAAAATCCCAGCATGCATTTCTGTGCTTCTAACTTTAAAAGGCAAAGAGAAAGTGTTCTGCAGTCATTCCTGATTGGATTGAAATCAACATCTCCTTCTAGAATGCGGGCAGTCATGATTCTCCATGGATTCCTTTTCTTTATTACCTGGGAATTGCCATAATTTTTTTGGGGAAATAGAGTGGAATGCACTATTGTTTGAATTCTGTGTTGTCTTTCTCCTAGGCTGGCTGTTACTCATGGCTAAAGAGTTAAAATGTACCTCATCATGATTTAATAGTTAAAATGCTAGTACTGCAGTGAATTCAATCCTCACTGGATGCTTCAAACTTGTGACCTTCTACCAGACGAATGGTGGTTAATAAATATCTCTGCTCATTTACTTTGGTGCTAATTATGATAGGCAGATATATAAGTAATGCCATGGGTAAGCCCTTGGAATGAATAATTGGATAACTGAGTTTGAATTCCAGTTGGGTTTATTACATTTACTTTTGTGCAAATACCCTTGGGAGAGGTATAAAGTAACCTCTTCCTCCCAGATTGGGGTCAAATAGTGGGTCTTGTATCTGTAAAAATTATTGTTATTCTCAAAAAATTTTTAATGCAATATTCATTCAGAAAAGAAAAATAATTATTCCTATAGCTCAAAATAAATAACCCACAAAGAGTTGATAAGCTATAAACAAAACAATGAATATGATATGATGTTTACAAAGTCTTGTGCATATAGCAAGTCTCATTACTATTGCCTTGTACCAGACTTAGCTAAACTTAGAAAACAAACATGCATCAGAACATAAGTTCAACAGTTCAACTACAGTCAGTTTTATATATATATATATATATATATATATATATATATATATATATATATATATATATATATATATATATATATACACACACCCAAACTATTTAATTGCAGACAAGGATGACTGAATAATATATATATATATATAGCATAAGAAGTCTTGTGAAATGGAATAAAAATGTATTATATTTGCAGATGTTTTTGTAGACAAGATATTAAAATCCTGATTCCAATTTAACAGCAATGTTGTGCATAGTTCTTCCTGATAAATGGAAGAAAATTTTTTAAATTATTTAAATAGAAAAAAAAGTGTAAAAAAAAAAAATCAAGAAAAAAAGGATGGATCTAATAAAAAGTAATGTGGGGAAACCTTTGCCTGGAAAATTGTTTCAGTATGTCGCATGCGGTGAAGTAATGAAGTCTCTGGGAGACAGTAAAGTAAATACCTTAGAAAGACAGAAATAAGTTCTAGCCATGTCTACCATTACTCTGAGATGTTGACTTTATGGAAAATGGTTCTTTTGCTTTTTATTTTTCCTCATATTTCCCTTTCATTCATAGAACAAGGAAAACACACATAGGCAAGAGAAAAGAAAAATTGAAAAAAAAAAAAAAAAAAGAACTTAGGGATTCTTGAAGAGGTGGTTTTGTTTTTGGTCATGAATTCCACTTGTTTTCAATGTATCTTTGATTTTTGAGGTTTGATGCTCAAGTTTGCATTGTGCTTTCTGAATGGATGAATAATCAATTTTGATTTGGTTTTGCATTGGGAAATATATGCTACACTGAGCAAATTTTGTGTAGCACGGAATTAGGTAGACGTTGGAATCTGCATTACAAAACGGCAAGTAGACAATCATACTTATATAAACATATGTGTTTAGAAGAGCATATGCCCATCTGTACATGGATACATATGGCTATATCTACATGAGTGCACTGGGAATGATTTCTGAATACTAATATTTGAATATTTACACACTCTTACAAACCCACCTGTCTTTCTACCTGTGTGAAATAAATAGTATACAAATGAG
>OZ010585.1:41031205-41156205 GCA_963932145.1 Acanthosepion lycidas | reverse complement strand
GAGCCTCTAATAATATTGCAATTGCCCTGTGATTATGAAGAGAATTTGTTAATTAAACCCATTGAAGAAATTAGTAATTTGTCTTTTTTTTTTCCTGATATGGCTAAAATCAAATTATGGTTGTTTTTTTCATCATGTAAATATTAATGTACCCACAACTGAGTTAAATGGATAAAATGCTTACTCTAGCCATGGGTCGTAGCTCACAGAAGAACAATTCTTAATTTAAAACTTTGGTTAAGGCATTGGGGAATCACTTCCCTGTCTTTCCTAAGAAGTTATGGCAATGCGCAGACAATAAAGAAAAGGAATTTGCAGAGAGCCATGATTGCTTATGTCCTGAAAGGACATGGCAAAAAATAGACATTAATGCACTGATATTAATTTTATAAATTTTAGATTTTTTAAGACTTGCTTGAGTCAAATATATTGAACAGCCAATTATCTCCCTTGTTCTGCAAGGGAGATAATTGGCTGTTATGTAATGTAAGTGCAGTCGGTGAAATTATTTCCTGCCTTAAGGTTATGCTAATTTTAATCCACATTCATCATATGATCTTTCATCCAGTCAAAAATGATTTCCTACCTTGTCTACAAAAGTCAATTTGGGATCCGCCATCTTACAAATTTAATATATATAGCGAGCTTTTGCTTTCTTCACTCAAGGTCATGGAGTTGGACATCTGCTAGTTTAAACTTTCTTTTCTTTTGTAGCATTTGGTATTCTATTTGTGTGACTGGTTACTGCTTGTATCTCTGTTCTATAGATGCTCTTCTCCTAATGTAATAGCAGGCTAAGTTTGGAATTTACTTCTGAAGAGTAACAGAGAAAGTTAAGTATACACAGTGACATAAAAACAGGTATAATATTCTAGCTTTTAAAGAAATAGTAAATAATAATAATAATACTATACAATCAACAGTAAGTATCTACCATAATGTGCATGATTGGACATCACTACTACTATGACTGCAGCAAATGTGGTGTCTTTACAACCCTAATGGATTACATACACACACACACACACACAGAGAATGGGTGAGTCCTGGGTATGATGATAAACTACATCCAGCAGCACTGTCCTGGGTATGACGATAAACTAAATCTGTGTCCTGGGTAAGACGATTGACTATGTCCAAGAGCAATGCCTCTGATCAGGAGGCTTTGAGGAGCATGGAACCACCTCTTAATTACTGGTGTCCCCAGGTCCATCCTGACCTGGGGTGGTAGCACCTGTTAGGGTTCCAGCTATGGACAAAAAGTTAATCCCTAAACTGGGGTTAAAACTCCATCAAAGTGTAAAAATAAATTTTAATATCAGAAATACATTTTTGTAAAAAATTATTATCAGTAAATACTTTATTATGAGCAATACCTTCTGAAAAAAAAAATTATCAGCAATAAAAACTTGTCGGCGTTAAATAATCCATACAGGTTGATATCCTGTAAAATAAACAAACAGAATAGGTGAAGAAATAATTGAGGCTAAATGTAATATTTATATGCCAAAAAGATTGTTGGTATTAACAATGTTCTTTGGTACAAAGTACAAGAAAAAGTGTGATTCATGTCTGCTGAAAGAAATCTCTAGCTACAGGTGAGTATATCTTTTGGTGAGTGACAGACTAAACTTGCAAGTCTCTATTTAAGAATGTGCAGTAGCTTCTGTAAAGGGTATAAAAACTGAAATTAGCAATGGTGTCTTCTGATTGATTCTTCTTCTATGTGTCATGTCTCTTCACGACATGGGTGATCATGTCCCTCCACAACCTCCCATCCCTTGTGGCCCTGAGCAGTGTCTCTTCCTTTGCCAAAATTCTCACCCTCTTTTCCAATAGTCATTTAGATAAGTTTCTTAGGTATGTGGCTTGCTACTTTCACCTACCTCTCTTTCCCTCAGTATGCCCTGTGAGGGTTAAATTTTCCAAGCCCTCTTTCCTCATTATGTGTCCATGATATTTCAGCTGTCTCTTTCTAATTCTGAGCATGTGTTCTTTTTGTTATGAATTCCTCATTGCTTAGTCACTCTGTAAATGGAATTCTCAGTATCCTTCTGTTGAACCACATTTCTATTTCGACTTTGCTTTTCATTTAACTGTCCAGCATTCATTGCCATGCAAGAGGACTGATATCGCATAGCAATTCATTTGCATTCTTCTCTCTATTTTTATTTTTATAGATACAAATATTTAAGTACATGCTCTGTTTATAATAAACAGTATTAACAACATTTACCAGCCTGAATGTCTGAGAAATTGTCATAAAAATTGTTGGACTTTGTCCATTTCATAATGTGTGATGTCATTTGTTTACATTTGGATACACATTGAGCAGATATGGATGTACATGAAAAAATCATAGAAAATTGTAGTTTAAAAACAATAAAATCGACCTTGCTAACCGAAATGCTCCTCTGTGGCGAAATCGGTAAAAGCACATCAAGCTACATGATGGTTCCATATAAGATACAGGTTCGATTACTATTGGAGGACGCATATTTTCTATGACAATTTCTTGGACATTCAGGCTGGTAAATGTTGTTTATACTGTTTATTATAAAGAGAGCATTTACTTAAATATTTGTATCTATAAAAAAGAATGTATAAACATAAAAATGTCTTAAAATAATGAGTTTATGTAAATGGGTGACAGTATAAAGACTAAGTGAGATTAGTAAGGGGATAAAGATTGTTTAGAGCAACAAAGGATAGGATGTTGTGGAGAGCCATGAATGCCCACATCCTGAAAAGACATAATGCATAAAAAGAAGTAAGCTAGCTGAAAAAAAGATGATATTGTTATACTTCAGTTAATCTTCACATTGTAATTTATGCTAAATGTTGATTCTGGTTATATTCAAGCATCTTTTCATGTGTCATGTCCTTTCAGGATGTAGGTGATCATGGTTCTCCACCTCTTTCTATCCCTTGCAGCTCTCAACAAGTTCCTTTCCTCTGCTTCCTCCCCAAACCACGTTCTGTCATCCACTTGCTTAAGTCTGCCAGGTATGTCATGCATTGTTTTCCTTTGTCTATCTTTCCCTTATTCGACCCATGAGTATCAGATTCTCCAGGCCCTCCTTCCTCATTCTGTGCCCCAGAAACTTCAGCTACCTCTTCCTGATATTAAGTATAAGTCTCCTCCTTGTTTGCAACATCTCTAAGATCTAGTCGTTGCTAACATGCTCAGTTGTTTTTTAAATATGTCTATTCATATTCAAATATGGGATTTGTGTAAATTATTGTCATTCATTTACCTATATTTATTCATATTCAAAAATATGATTTTGTGTTGTCATTCATTTTCCTATATATATTCAAAAATGCGGGTTTTGTGTTAATTGTCATTCATTTTCCTATATCTATTCTTATTAAAAATATAGGTTTTGTGTTGTCATTCATTTTCCTATATCTATTCATATTCAAATATGGATTTTATGTAAATAATTGTCATTCATTTTCCTATATCTATTCATATTAAAAAATATAGGTTTTGTGTTGTCATTCATTTACCTGTATTTATTCATATTCAAATATGGGTTTTGTGTAAATTATTGTCTTTCATTTACTTATATCTGTTCATATTCAATGTTGTGCAAATTGTATTAAAAAATACTCAAAATGGCAATCCTCGATTATGTCAATCAATCATCATGAGAAAAACCATTAAAGAAATATTTTACTCTAAAGCAGAGAATAGATGAAGGATATTTGTCAGCAGGTAAAAGAAAAATCTTCTAGATCTCCTGAGTGAATTATTCCCTTACTTAGTGTCTTATAGACTAAAGAAAAATCTAATGTCTTAAAACAAAACCAGATAGTCAGAGAAGTGGCTGAGTAGCAAATAATGGCAGATGTGATGTGATGTCGTCTCTTGTTCTAAAAGGTTTCTGTTCACATTTGATGCGAGCAAGTTGTTCAGTACTGATAAGGTGTCTAGAAATGATAATAGCAATGATAAGAGGAAGGAAATAGCTGTCTGGAGTATTTAATCAGATTAGTTAGCATCTGAATAAGTGATAGATTCAACAAAACACATCAGATGTACACACACAGAAATATTATATGTATTAGGTTGGTGCCAAAATAATGACGTAATAATGTTTTTTGACGTTAAAAAATACGTCGAAAAACAACATTATTACGTCATTATTTTTATTCAAAATTATATATGTATGTATATTTATATATTTTGCATATGTATGTGTATATTTACTACTAATATTATCTATCTATCTATATATATATATATATATATATCATAAAAAATAATTTATACAAAGAATTAATTAGCAATGTTAATGTTATTAATCACGTTAACATTGCTAGTTAATTCTTCGTATAAGTTGTTTCATTATGATATAAAATATAAGCTGCACACTGTAATATATATATATATATATATATATATATATATATATATATATAGTGTACATTTTTTGCTTTCAGCCTCTCACTCTTATCATTACATTTTTAAGCACAGATTATCCAAAATGAACTTTACACTCAATTTTCTCCCAGTGAAGCTTCTTGCTTTGAATGCTTAATGGCACTGTAGCTCACACCTGATATCAAGTGGGACACATATATATGATCCACTGCAAAAGGTTCAAATCAGTTTACTACAAAATAACAAAATACCTGGCACTTATTGCCATGCTTAATCTCTAAAAGAGACAGGTGAGATGTTGCAAGCTTCTCACTGCTCTATCACTTCTTGAATGAAAAGTGCTCAAACTACATTCCTTAGTTTCACCAGTTCTAACCTTCACTGCTAGGACTTGCCATGCTATGCACATTGTAGTGAACCACCCTCGTACCCTCCATTGATATTACTTCCCATGAAACATTGCACTCTGAAATGATTCCCGAGAAGTTGTTTTCCTGATCAGTACAATCCTAACCTGTTCAGGTCTAGGGTTAACTGTTATCTTCCTCACATATCCATATAAACTGTGCCTCATATTCTGTAAACCCTTATATTAAGTGACTCTCAGCCCTTGTATAGGGACAACATAGTAAAAAAAATTAAAAAAAAACAAACATGGAGTATCATTGCCATTTTTTGGATGGGAGTAATCAGTGTTCACTTTATGGCTCCAACCAAGTTCAAAAGCATTTCTAAAAACTTGTGGATGATAAATTCCTTTCCACCGTTCAACCAATTTCTTACAAATAGAATATTGCTAGCCACTCACTGCCCTACCACTGTTTTTCATGTTGGGTGAATTACATTACTTTTTTATATATAAAAAAACATTTCCCAAAAATGTATGTTTATAGTAAAATTACTAACAATGCACACATACACCCTTGTGAAAATTAATTGAAACAACTGCTTTAGTTTCCTTTCTTTCACCATACGGTCAGTTTTAGACCCATGGGAGTGACAGGGTGTAATCGATTTCTATTTTTACCTTAGATTAGGTCATTTACAGTGTTGTGCAGTAATATGAATCTATTTTTGTATAATGAAAAATTAAAAAAAAAAATTTGTATAATGAAAAATTAAAAAAAAAAATTTTAGCCTTGAAAAATATTGCATCACCCATGATTACATTACTGTCCTGACAGTCAATTACTTCTCTTATGGTCATTGTCTGCAATGGCTGTTACTCCAAGGAAGTGTATGAATATTGTAATGCTGCATTAACACACTGATAACCCTTACCAGTGAACAAATCAAAGGACTATTGTTTGGCCTGGAAGCTCTCCTGATTTAAATCCACTTGAGAATCTGTGGTCAATCTGCAAGGAACCATTTCATGAATTATGAATTCTTCCATAACATTAATCCACATAGTATCTTAAAATTTCTTAAATGAAACTGCATTCCAAAATATAACATCAACAAAACTACAACATAAAACACACATATCACTGACTCTAGTAATTATGTTCACACTAACATGTGTATGCACAAAAGCTGTGTATCATCTACCATGTATCCAACTGTGAAAGCAGAAAAACTTATATTTTTATTACTTCCAAGCTCCAAAGAAAATCAAATTTCAGTATTAAATGACCCATAAGGATGTTGATATGCCATTAAGCAAACAAATCAATCAATCAAGTTCCAATTCCAGTTAGGTCTATTATATTCATTTACACTCAAATATGCTTCAGAGAGATATGAATCCAGTTCTTTTCCCTCTCAGTTAGGTTTATTAGTAAGACTTGTATTACTAAAACCATTATTATCTCCAAAAATAAAATTACATACAGAATATTTAGATTTCAAGATTAAATAACCCATAGAGGCTAAGCAAAAACAACCAAACCAAATCTTATAATTACCCAAAATTGGTATTCCACTTTATAAACTCTGTATATTTCATAGTTTTAGGAAGAATTTGTTGAGTCATCCATAGTTTTATGCAAAAGTTTGTGAATTAAAATAATGATGTACAGATAATAAAAATGTTACATCATTTTTACATGAGGCAATTTTACAGTGGTTTACAAATCAACATTATTGACAGGAGTTTTTATTCTTTCCCCTGTTGCCTTAAATCTGACATTTTTTCTTGAACAATGATTCTATTTTTGCTACTCTAAAATTTTTTCTGTTAATCTTCCCACAATTTACAAGAATTGTGTGACATCGAATTACCAATTTGGGGTTGTTTTAGGGGTCAGATTTTTCTATTGAAATTGGCATTGCATTAATGATTTTTGCAAAGGGAACCTGACAGCAAGAATGAGTTAGAAAGAGTGAGAGATAGAACTGATTTGACTGTAAAGTGCACATTTATGACCTCCCTCTCATTGGGATTCACAGGATTCTTTTTACTGCCTTTAATAACCAGAATACTGATTATCATCCATGTCTTATAAGGCACAAGGGAAATGCAAGAGGATTCCAATACAAAGTACAAAATGGAATTGAATCTGTCCTTGGAAAAGTGGCAGCACAAAGACATAAATTCATTTCCCAAGAAAGTGGTATATTAGACAAAAATAAGCTGGAGAGAAATGCGGTTCTTCCCAAACAAAGAATTTATAGTAAAGACTTTGAAAACAGATATTATGGCACAAGCCTTCAAAGAAAAATGAGATTGGCTACACATTTCACTTGACAAAGCTCACAGCCATCTTTCTTGAAGATGGTAATATTGTTTGAGGGAATCTTCATCTGAGAAAAGTCTGTGATTTTAACCACTAAAGTTCTTTTTCTTTTACTGACTGCCAGTTTGGCATGCAGATTAAGAATGGGTTTCATTTGGCAAAATATGGGAGACACAAGGAATAATAAAAACATAAAATACAGCAGACACAAAGGATAATAAAAACAAAGGATATACAAGTGAAATATGACCATATATATAAGTATAAATATAAAAGTGAACAGTCAGAGGCAACAGTTTGGACGCAATCATCAGGACGATTGCATTCAGCATGAAACTGCCTGTCGCCTCTGAGTGTTAACTTCAGTGTTCACTTTTATATTTACATTTACATACGCTCTATCTCTGATATTGAGCACATTATCCCATAAATATAGTATACCTTAAAACTATATTTCTTCATAAATATATGTATGTATATATATATATATATATATATATATATATATATATATATATTTTACATTCATACAAAACAATACGCTAGAATTCATCTTTCTATCTGCCGAAGTGCTGATGGCTCAGAGGTAGAAAGTTTGACTGATACCAAATCTGTTGGGTTTTGATCCTGGCTTGAAGTGTTTTGTTGTCTAGTTGCACTGAAGAGCTGTGATACATCAAAACAGGCCTGTATGTAAATGACACTATATATATATATATATATATATATATATATATATATAAAGGCAAAGATCCCCAGCATTGAGGTCATACTACTGAAATCCTAGCTATGCTGGGCTGAAGACATTTTTAGGATGGAGAATCCTTGCCTGCCTAAAATTTTATTGTACGGTGAGCTCTCCATTGGAACACCAAAGAAGCAATTCAAAGATTGCCTGAAAAAATCCTTTGGTGCCTGTCACATCGACCATTACTAATGGTCAGCCCAAGCTGAGAACTGTGATGCTTGGCATCTCACCACCAAACCTGCTGTCATCTTCTTTGAAAATATCTGCAGGGCCATTCTCAGGAACAAAAGGCAGAGGAAGAAGTATTGCAATGCTATGCCATCGAGTCCAGGCCAAAATTTCAGCTGCAACTGCTGTAACCATGTATGCCTGTCCTGCATTGGACTTATCAGTCACAAATGTGTCTGCAATTGACATGAACAGACTCCCTCATGATCTTTGTTTTACCAAGCCAAGCCATGATATATATATATATATATATATATATATATATATATATATATATTAAAGACATTTTTATGTTTAACATTCTTTTTATAGATACAAATACTTAAGTAAATGCTCTGTTTTTTAATAAACAGTATTAAATAATATTTACCGGCCTGAATGTCTGAGAAATTTTCATAGAAAATATTCGTCCTTTGACAGGATTCGAACCTGCATCCTATATGGAACCGTCATTTAGCTTGACGTGCCTAACCGCTCGGCCACAAAGAATCGTTCGGTTGGCAAGGTCGAATTTACTGCTTATAAACTTCAACCTTTGTGGCTGAGTGGTTAGGCACGTCAAGCTAAATGATGGTCCCATGTAGGATGCAGGTTCGAATCCTGTCAAAGGACGAATATATGGCATTGAGTCCTGGTGCTAATAAAACAGTGCTCAGTGTCTGTCTTCTCTATTGATGTCAGCACCTGATGATTGTGCTGTGCATGAGTTGTGCCACCAGTGAGGAAAAAATGTGTATTTATTATGAATATAAGATATATATGTGTATATTATAAGTATAGCGTTAGATAAAGCAAATGACCAGATACATTAAATAGAATTAAGCATAATGTTGAACTAAGGTACATCCTTAACACTATTGCGAATACCAACAGTAAATATAATAATAGAAAGTGCAACATTATTTGGTTCAATCTGCCCTTCAACAGTAACGTTAGGATCAACACCGGTAGAATCTTTCTTTGATTAGTACACAAATATTTTAGTCATAATCCCTTACTCAGAAAAATGAAAGAACAATGTTGAGGTTAGCTACAGCTGCTAAAAACCTTGAATAATATTTAGCCAAACATAATAGTGTAACCCTTAACAAATACTTAAGCAGCACTAGTAGCAATGGTAACCGTGATGATCAAAAATTTAATTGTCACAAAGATACCCTCTGTCATGTATAAAGGAGTTATCTATAAGACTAGCATCAAGGACAATGACCAGATCAAATTTTATTTTAGATATACCGTTAATAGGTGGGAAAAGCGTTTCTTTCATCATAAGATGACCCTTAGCAATAAAAAATAACTAACTCCATCAGTAAACACATCTTTAACAAATACAAAAGCAAATAATTAATGCATTAAATAGAAGTAAGCATAATGTTGAACTAAAGTACATCCCTAACACTAGTGCAAATACCAATAGTAAATCTAAGAATAGAAAACGCAATTTGGTTCCATCTGCTCTTCGACAGTAACATCAGGACCAACATTGGTTGAATCTTTCTTAGGTTAGTACACAAACATTTGTCATGATCTCTTATTCACACACACACACATATATATATATATATATATATATATATATATATATATATATATATATATGGAGGCATTGTCGAGTAGTGAGTAGCAGCTTGGATTGAAGAATCGGAGAACTGAGTTCAAATTCCATTCGAATCCATTACATTCACTTACATCCTAATACCCTTGGGTAAAGTATGAATCCTCTTCTTCTACCCACCACCTATGGGTAAATAGCAGGACAGACTGGGTTCTACAGCCTTGGATGGCAATTGGTCTAGGACAACTCTGAATTCAAAACCTATGGATGGTTGTTTGAGGACCTTGTGGCATGCTGTGCACCAGCTCTCTGTATTCAGCCCTTCAAAAAGTGTGGTTGGTTCTATACAAAGCCTTCACCACTATAATGAAATTATATGTGCTGGTGTCTGGGCTGTCAGTGCCTAGGAACTGAGCCTCTTGACCGTCATACATTGAATACAATGGGAGAGTCCACCATAATATATATATATATCGTTTTATATTTGGGCAACACAATTACTCTCTAAGAGATGTTTCATACAAAATGACTGACAAGATAATTCTGTTAATATGTTTTGTATTTTATTCTATGTGAACAAAAGATTTTTGATGGGACTGAGTGAGTGTAGCCATTGTTCAAATGATTTTTTGCTCTGAGATCTTTCAGTGAACCTCTAAAACATTTTCATTTGGATAATTTCTACACTCAATAAATCCACAAAAGAAATCTGTTTGTATACAAAAATCATGTGACATGTGATGTGTAACAAAGGGGTATTGTGGTCCAAATACATTATATATATATATATATATATATATATATATATATATATATATATATATATATATATATATATATATATTAGTGTTTTCACTTCACAGGTAAAAAAATTTAACTTTCACATGAAAACAACAATTTTGTCTTAGATAAATGATAAACATGACAATTCTTGTCTTAGAAAAAACAACATGCTGATGATGACATTGTGCTAATGTTGAAAGTACTTGGCATAAATGAATATGCATCAACATAGTAATTTTATCACTTCTTTTAATAAGGATATTAAGAAGCTTTTCTGTGAAGATGAGAGGATCCTGAAAATAAGTATATAAAACTTGTCTAAATTATTCAATGAGACAAGTCTTAATGAAAACATGCTCCCAAAATATACACAATATATATATATATATATATATATATATATATATATATATATATAAAATATGGTTTGTCATATAAAAATTAAAATTTATTGTCCCTATTCAGTAAAAACAAATTTTTTTGTTTATATTAATACCCCTGATTGGTGGAGACTCTGTCTATAAAACTATGAGTTGAGATGATGAAGGTCATACCAGTCAGCTAAGTGGCAAATTTTACATTAGTATTAATCCTCTCTTTCTCTCATATATATATATATATATATATATATATATATATATATATATATAATTCCATCGATAGGAACAGTACTTTTGTCTGATGAAGCCTTTTTAAAAGACAAAATTAGTTACATGTATGTAGAAATTTATGTCATATTCTCCCATATATATATATATATATATATATATGAGCACAAATGCTTTTATATAAGAGTTTCTTTCTCTCTCTCCCTCTCTCTCTCTCTCTATATATATATATATATATATATATATATGCTTTGCTTAACATAAAATTTGGTATCCTTTATTCCCTTGACATTGATATAATGTTCCTTTTTTTATGTCTTTATATTTCCACTGAGGTTTCACTGTCTGATAGTTTTCTGTATTTTTTGCCAACATCAAAAGGGAAATTTTTTTTCTTGCAGGGAAAAAGCTTGTCTTCCTTTTGCCAATTCAAATATTCTAAAAATGATGTATCATTATAAATTTTATTACAATTTTCATTCCTTTTTCATTTGTCCTGCCTTTTTTCTTTCCCCACTTTTTAACTTTCTTCTGTTTTCTTTCTTTCTTCTTTGCACCATCTTTCTTTCTTTCTCTTTTTCTTTTCTTTCCTCGTCTTTTTCCTTTTCTTTCTTTCCTCGTCTTTTTCTCTTTCTTCTTCAATCATAATATTCACAAAACTTATCTCATACATTTGAATCATGGCTAAATGGGAATTAATGTGAGTAGAAAGATTGAAAGACCTTGGACCTGTACAGGCCCATACATGAGTAACAATCTCATTTGCAATGAATGCATGTGAAGATGCTCTCTCCTGATATCGCCATTTTGTTTTCTTTCTGCCAAGCATGCTTCTCCTCAGCGGCAAACCCTTGTTTCTGTTCTCCTCATTCCAACCTATAGTGTAAATCACATCTCTAGCATGAACGATCGTTGGCAAAGTCTTTCCACCTCTAAATTTTCATGTCCATCACCCCCATGTCCTTTTTGGAGATATCCTTAAAGCGAACATGATGTTACCCTCATGACAGAGGACAGTTCCCCATACTGAAGGACTTTTGGAATTCTCCCATCTGGCATATCATTTACATCTCCAAGCCAGTGGAGTTGGCACTGTTGGATAAAGATGTATAGCCTGGGTAACTGGGACAGTGGAGTAATGGATAGTGGCTTGGATTGAGGAATTGGACAACCAAGTTCGAATTCCAATCAGATCTATTACATTCACTTACATGCTAATACCCTTGGGAAAGGTATGAATCATCTTCTACTGCCCTCAGCTATAGGTAAATAGCAGGACAGATTGGGTTCTATAGCCTTGGGTGGCAACTTGTGTACCGCAGAAAGCAATAGCAACCTACTGCAGGAAAAAAAATCTGCCTCATCAGTCATGTATTGAAAGATACATGATTGCCTCAGCATGTATCACAATTGGCACATAACTGAACTTTTAAGGGGAAAAAAATTGAATGTAAAGAAACTTAAATAAAAGTATGACTTGAAAACCTGACAGAAATTAAGTTCAAAAATCGAATGACGAAAACAAATATTACACAAAATATACATGATTGCCTAAGCGTGTATCACGCATGGCACATAACTGAACCGTGCATTTGTGATCCATTCAAACTAATGATGCCCAGAATGCATCTTGGACAGTGAAGATGAAAGTCACTGAGGAGTCTCTCCTATCTGGAGTAGTGGCCAAGTCTTATATATGTATGTATGTATGTATGTGTGCAGGTAACACTATGTTATCAGTATGGAAACTGGAATCAGCAAGCCTAGTTCAAATGAAATATGGCAAGACTTATGATGAGTTGACCCAGTGTAGCTGGCATGGCAGATCTTAGCTGTAAAGGTCTGAACTGGTGGAACTAAGGAATTTAGTTTGTCTGAACATTTCCCATAGAAACAGTGATAGTAGAAATAGTTTTTTCAATGTTTTACCAGTGGAAAAGGGGCTTTAATATTGGAAGTAGATCCCACAGTGCTTTTTGGTTCTTGTTGATCAGAACTACCCTTTTGTCAACATACAACTTGTATTTTATGTCTACATGTGCATGATGTTCTTGCTGAGGACCTTTATTAACTTTTTTTTTTAAGCATTTCACTCCAAACCAGGCAGAAGTACTAGTATGCAAGGGGCTACATAGAGTGTAAGTAAGGGAAAAGACTGAGTATATGTGATGTGATTTGTTCTGACTTGGGATCTTGACTCCAGTCACTTTCTCACCATTGTTATGTGGCTTCCCTCTGTCTTTTCTATAAATATTCTCATGGAATCTGCTTTGACAAGCTGTTTTCACTTTTGCCCCAACTGCATGAATTTAAGTGTGCTACCAGATTGGCATATTGGTCCCACTCTTTTACTGTTAAAACAGTTAAATGTAACTGCGTCTTCCCTTGCACTTCCCAACAGTGTAACTCCTTTCCTCTTACTTGATTCCCTGATAATTATAATCTTCAAAAATTTAAATGTAATGTCAATCAATATCTTCTGTTGCCAGTCCTAAAGAGTAAACAATTTATAAACCCTCTACTCCTGCTCAAAAGAAGAATTAGAAGAGTGGAAGTGTGAACTGAATGGTACAGGAACCTATCTTTTCTACTATCAAAGGAAAAAAAAACAACTAAAAAACAAATAAAATTTCAGAGATATTAGAAATCTAGAACCGAAGTAGACATTAGAAAGAACCAGATACTAAATCCTTAACAGGAAACACAAGATAAACCTCTACACTTGTAAAAAAAAACTGAGGAGGAGTGTGAACCAGATGATAGGTAACCCTGTCTATTCCTGTTGTTGGGAGAGATAAAAAATGAAATAAATAGTGAATAAAATTTCACCATTCAAGTGCAGACATTAGGAGTTCAGAACTGAAGCAGACTTTAGAAGGAACCAGAAACCTCATTCTAAACTAGAAACAAGGGATAAACATCTGCTCCTGTTCAAAAGACCAAGAAGGAGCGGGAACCAGATTATAGGTGAATCTATCTATTCCTGTTTAAAAGACCAAGAAGGAGCAGAAACCAGATTATAGGTGAACTTATCTACTCCTGTTTAAAAGACCAAGAAGGAGCAGGAACCAGATGATAGGTAAATCTATCTATTCCTGTTTAAAAGACCAAGAAGGAGTGGGAACCAGATGATAGGTGAATCTATCTATTCCTGTTTAAAAGACCAAGAAGGAGCAGAAACCAGATTATAGGTGAACTTATCTACTCCCGTTTAAAAGACCAAGAAGGAGCAGGAACCAGATGATAGGTGAATCTATCTATTCCTGTTTAAAAGACCAAGAAGGAGTGGGAACCAGATGATAGGTGAATCTATCTATTCCTGTTTAAAAGACCAAGAAGGAGCAGAAACGAAATGATAGGCGAACCTATCTATTCCTGTTTAAAAGACCAAGAAGTAGAGGGAACCAGATGATAGGTGAACCTATATACTGCTCAGAATATTTCTTTCTTTTCACTGCAGTTTCCATATATTCATCAGAGGACTCCAGCGTGATCCTGACCTTGAACAAAAAGAAATGGTTACTTTCAAGAAGCTGGCTATCTCGGTGGTTGATAGCTAGTGCTATTTCCTGTATGATATTAGGAGCTTCCATGTTAATGCTCTCAATACAACTGAAATAAATAAGAATGTTAGAATTTGGCATAACATTACAACATAACATGAAATTGTCTTCCATTTATGGCCTACTAAATATGTATTCTCAAATACCTGGTAAACACTTTGATATATGTTTTTCTGTTTGTTTGCATTTGTTCAGGTGTAAATAGCCAAGATTTTTTCCTGGTAATAGTGAAAAGAAAAATAAAAGCAAATTGTGCTTGAAATAAATAAATAGATATCTTTTCTCGATAAATGCATGAGAATAAAATTTAATCCACACTAAGTTGTTCTTTGCATGACACCCTTCAAAGAATTGTTTATAATTGAATCATTGGAAAAAGGAAGAAAAAGAACAGAGATAGGGTCAGAAAAATTTGCTGAAAGGAGGGCATGGTGCTATTGGTGGATAGAGGGGTCGATAAACAAAACTGAATCATGTTCTATTGAAAAAAAAAACAACCATTAAAAGAAAGGATGCTCAAGAAGCTGATCAATGCAGGAAGTTGTGGAGAGCTATGATCGTCCCCATTCTGAAGTGATGTGGCACAATGAAAGAGAAAAAATGGGAAAGAAAGGCAAGAATAGAATGTTGCACATGTAAAAAGAGAGCTCAACATTGACATATCCACACATAAAAGAGTGGATCAATTAGTATCTTGATGCTAATGTAGTTGAATTTTGATCGAGAATATTCCTTATATAATGCTCCATTTATTTGACAATTGGAGAAGCATTATGTTAAGTGTATTTACAACGAAGGAATGTATGCTTAAATATAAATACTTATGTAAAATTAAATCAATGGACATTTTGATCCATCTGTCTAGGTAGTTCTACCTGTCAGGCCGTTCACATGTCTATATATCTATTCATCAGTCTGTTCATATCAATCTAATCAGCTTGCTACCTTTCTATCAGTCTGTTTATAACAAAATATTCAGTCTCTCTATATCTATCTACTTAACTAACTGTTTATCTGTCAGGATGTACCTATTTATCTGTATCTATCTGTGAATCTGTATCTATTTGTTTCTATCTATGTATTTATATCTATTATGTATCTACCTCTATCTATCTATATGTATCTATCTCTATATATGTGTCTATATCTATATATTCATATCTATCTATATGTATTTATATCAATCAATATATATGTATCTATATCTATCTATGTATTTATATCTATCTCTATATATATATGTATTTATATCTATCTCTCTATATATATATGTATTTATATCTATCTCTATATATATATGTATTTATATCTATCTCTCTATATATATATGTATTTATATCTATCTCTATATATATATGTATTTATATCTATCTCTCTATATATATATATGTATCTATATCTATCTCTCTCTATATATATGTATCTATATCTATCTCTATATTTATATCTATCTCTATATATATATGTATTTATATCTATCTCTATATATATATATGTATTTATATCTATCTCTCTCTCTATATATATATGTATTTATATCTATCTCTCTCTATATATATATATGTATTTATATCTATCTCTCTCTCTCTATATATATGTATTTATATCTATCTCTCTCTCTCTATATATATGTATTTATATCTATCTCTATATATATATATATGCATTTATATCTATCTCTATATATATATGTCTTTATATCTATCTATATATATGCGTCTATATCTATATATTCATATCAATCTATATGTATTTATGTCTATATCTATCTACGTATTTATATCTATCTATATATTTATCTATATATATATATATATATATGTATCTATATCTATATGTATCTATATCTATATATTTATGTATTTATATCTATATATGTATCTACCTCTATCTATCTATATGTATCTATATGTATTTATTTCTATGTATTTATATTTATCTATATATATGTATCTATTTCTATGTATTTATATCTATCTATCACCACATTTCTAAATGGTGACTGCTGAGAGGCCTTGAACATCATCAGTTCAAGTCTGTTTTTTTTTTTTTACCAGAGCTCATACAATAAAGCACTGGTACAGTTAGGAAATATCCCCTTTTCTCAGCTGCCATAGTTGGCTGTTTATATCTAAAAGAGGGAAACAAAATTGTAAGAAGCTAAAAGAATGTATGAAAACAATAAAAATAAAGAAAGAGAAAATGGCAAGGGTTGAAGTCAAAATAGGTGAGAAACTGAAAGGATGAAAGAGAGAAGACAAAAAGAAGCAAGAAATAAAGAAAGTAAGATAAGTGTTAGAGAGGGGAATGATAAGGAGAAAAGGGGAGAAAGTGAGAGAGAAATAGAAGAAAGAGTGGAAATGATAGAAAAAGAATGGGAGAAAAGAAGAGAAAGAATAGAGAGAAGTGATTCACATAAGAAAAGAACAGCGAAAAGAACAATGTTGGTATAATCTAAGAAGAATTGTCAAAGCAGTTTTGGGAATATAAAAAAATGGACAGGCCGGTGAGAGAAGCAGAGAAGAAAATATCATATTAGAATTATCTTATGAATTGAAGACATCAAATATGCAATGGGCGTTTGATTTAAAAAGCAGCAGAGACTCAGTCATACTCATACTAAGCACTTATACACATTGTATACGCTCGCTCACACAAAAAAAAACAATATCCTTCTTTAACAGATATACACAATCACATAAGCACACTTTCTTTTACATGTTCATTTTCTCTCTCTTGCACACACTCTTATATACTCGCTCTCATGCTTGCATGCACACATTTTCTCACATACTCACTATCACAGACTATCACACATACACTCTCTCTCACTCACTCACACACACACACACACACTCTGTCTCATATTTCTCTTATATATGCAAATATGTTCTCTCTCACACACATATGCTCAAATTTACACACTGTCACACACCCACTCACTCTCTCTCTCTCACATGCACGCACACACACACACACAGATATTTCTTCCACATATGCAAATATAGTCCCTCTCAGGTTCACACATACTTTCACATACACACCCTCACTTTCACACACATACATTCGCTCTCTCACACCCTCACTTCTCCCACATATATAATCATATTCCCTCTCAAACACATATGCTCACATTCACACATTTTTACATACACACACACACACTTTCTTATACAAACTCTCTCAACCATGCTTGCATTTAAACACTACCCCCTCACACAAACATAAACATTCATTTTCTTACACATATATTCACATACACACACATATCTTCTTTCTTTTACAAACATTCACACATGCATATATGTGTATACAGAGTCAGTATTTCAAGCACTATTTTTTATTTCTATGTCTCTTCAGGATGTGAGTGATCACAGCTCTCCATGATATCCATGAAGTTTGTCTATCCCTCCCACCCCTTTCCACCATCCATTCCTATAAGATCATCATCATAGCCTAACTGCCTTTGTCCCTTATGCACACAACAACTAAATAGATGTATAAGGTTTCTGTTTTATAGTAAAATTTATTGTAAAAGTAGTCCATATTTATGGATAAAGGTTTATCTTTTTATTTAATGACAATCAAATGAACTTGGGACCAAAATCCACATTTTTAATCAATGAGTCTATCTCCAAAATGAACTTTTTCTTTTTGCAATCTTGTATGCAAATGCTAAGCAGGAATTCTGAACTATTTCTGATATGCATATGATATCTCATATCACATGCCCTGCGTGATAAGGCTTCAAGACCATGATGCATTTTTTAAAATACCATCTTTTCTGACCTTTTTTTTGTCAAAATAATTTTTTGACCATAAGTTATTTAACCTTTGAATTAAATTACTTGCATTTGGAATAGATAATTAGCTTAGCTGTCTCAGAAATTAAGAATTTTTTTTTTTTGTGAAAAGATTTTTCTATAATTATAAAAGTGAAATCTTGGTAGAATACGATCACTGTGGTTGGCACACGCTTCTGCGTGAGATTTCCTGGTGAAATGGCACAAGCATCCCTACAGCAAAGAAATTCCAGTTAAAGGGAGATAACTGCAGATTCAAAGTCAGAACATTATCATTGATAACTTTCTCCTCCAATTTGTGGACCTATATTCTTAATACTTGATATAATGATAAAATTGGTCAATAATTATTTATAATTATTTATACTGAGACTCATGCATGTAATTGCAATTAATCCATAATAATATTTTAAATTTTGAAATCTGGTTTATTTTTGGCATATGAATTTTTAAAAACTTTCTCAAAATCTTTGAGTGTCTTTCAATCATTCTGCCTCATCTGCTGTCCACTTCTTCTGCATACCATTCAAGAACCACTGATCTAAAGTGTTAAGTAAAAAATTTAATATAAGCATACTATCTTTTTTCTGCTAATCATTTTATTTTGGAAAATGGGATGAATTCCAGTAAGTAGCCCTTTTCCATTGTAATTATTTTTATAAAACCTCTTGAAATTACAAGTTTCAGTGACAATACATAGCACGACCACTGTCAGTACTAAAACTAATACTAACCCCCACCCCCAAAAAATAAATGCAATTAGCCATCATTTATATTGAGAAGCAAAGAATGCAACATTAACATCATACATCTTCTATGTGATATGTCACAGGATGTGGGTGATCATGGATCTCCATAACTTCCCATCCTTTGTAGCTCTTAGTAAAGCTTGTCTTTACATCATTCCTCCCAGACCTTGTTCTGTCATCCATTTACACAAGCTTGTTAGAACAGGTAATCACGGATTACCTATATCCTTATTGCTTTCAATATATTCCGTGAGTGTCACATTCTCCTAGCCCTCTTTCCTTATTATATGTCTAAGAAATTTCAACATTTTATTGCAGGAGAATTTACTTGATCTCAGTTGATGTGGAAAATTATTCTGGAAATGTTTTTTTTTTGTTAAAAAAAACCCCTAAAACCTGAAGTGCTTCAAAATCAATGGCGTACATGTAATTTAAAAATTTACTTCTATAAGTAAACAATTCCTTCTTTTTCTGATCATTATTACAGGTGATTCTTCCAGGCAGTTTTGCAATTGTAAAGGCAGGATTACCCATGATTCAAAGAATCTATTTTTAAGAAGAGATTGGTTCCCCAGTTTCAATAAATTTAGAATTTCAGAATAGCTTATAGGTTTATCATACTTACCAATAACAGTAGCATATCAATGGCTTCCAGTCAAAATACTAAAGGTAAGCAAAAATTTCTAGCAGTTTTATTCTTATTTAGCCATTATATATAAAAATCCTGTTTATAGGGAAGACGTAATTTACAAAATCATTGTAGATGCTAAAAATAGATATAAGAATTGGCCTCCTGACATTCAAGGCAATATTTTCATTCATCTGTTAAGAGTGTATTTTTTTGTCATATGAACCAGAAACTAATCATAAAGTATAAGGCTTACACCCACATCACATTGAAATACTGTATGATCACTGAAGTTAAGCAACATCAAACCTGGTGAGTACCTAGATGGGAATACCAGGTGCTGTAAGCTTGGATTTGCGCCTGGTGAAATCGAAAATAGCTCTGAATTGTTAATCATAGAGCCGAGTTCCAACTCTTACTGGGTTTGTTATATTTATTTATGCACAGGTATCTTTGGGAAAGGTAAGAATCCACCTCTTCTCCTCCAACTATGGGTTAATTAATAAAACATGCATCACTAAACCATTATTATTTTCAAACAATTCTTACAATCTAAAAATATTTTTCTGCCTTTAAATAATCTGCAAAGGATTGATAAGCCATAAAAAAATGAATCAAAAATGGAGTATTGCTGCCATATCTGGGCTTTAGCTGACAAGTCCTTGCTTGCCTGTCTTGATAAATCATTATTATCTCAATTCTTAAAATGTTTTCTAACTTTAAATAGCCTGCAAGTGGTTATTATCTATGGAAAACAAATCAACCAAAACATTCCCTTTATCTGCTGCTGGATAAAATAAGTGATGTAGAAATCCAAAGTTACATTGGAATCGCAAAAAATACCTTCTAAAAGTTAAACAAAAGTATTAAGAGACATCAGGAGATAAGTTCCAATTCCATTTGGGCTTGTTATATTCACTTATGTGCAAATATCCTTGAGTGATGTATGAACCCACCTCTCCTCCCTCCAGCTATGTGTTAATTATTAAGACTTGTATCAGCAAATTTTTATTATTTCTGGAAATAAAATAAAACGGTGAACATAATATTTAGATTTCAGCATTAAATAAGCCATACTTGTTGATATGCTGCTAAACAAAATCAAATAACCAAATAAAATATAAGTGGAAAATTAGGCAACAATTTTTATTTAAATTTTGATTCGTTTTCTTTTGTAATATGCAGCAAGCATTTATAATCTATAAGCGATAATAGGGATATGCATGTAGTGTAGTGGTAGTAGGAGTATGCAGGTGGCATAATGGTAATAGGGGTATGCAGGTGGCATAATGGTAATAGGGGTATGCAGGTGGCATAATGGTAATAGGGGTAGGCAGGTGGCATAATGGTAATAGGGGTAGGCAGGTGGCATAATGGTAATAGGGGTAGGCATGTAATGTGATAATAGTAAGGGTATGCATATGCCGTAACAGTAGTAGGGGTATGCTGGTGGCGTAATGTTAATAAGGGTATGCATGTAACATAATGATACTAGGGGTATACATGTGGCATAACAGTAGTAGGGGTATGCAGGTGGCATAAGGTTAATAGGGGTATACAGTTGGCATAATGGTAATAGGGGTATGCATTTAGCGGAATGATAGTAGGGGTATACATGTGACAATGATATTAGGGGTATGCATGTGGCATAATTGATTAGTTTTCTTTTGTAATATTCAGGGAGCATTCATAATCGATAAGTGATAATAGTGGCATAACAGTAATAGGGCTATTCATGTGGCATAATGATAATAGGGGTAGGCATGTAATGTGATAATAGTAGGGGTATGCATGTAGCATAATGTTAATAGGGGTATGCAGGTGGTGTAACGTGAATAGGAGTATGCAGGTGGTGTAACGTGAATAGGGATATGCAGGTGGTGTAACGTGAATAGGAGTATGCAGGTGGTGTAACGTGAATAGGGGTATGCAGGTGGTGTAACGTGAATAGGGGTATGCAGGTGGTGTAACGTGAAAAGGAGTATGCAGGTGGTGTAACGTGAATAGGGGTATGCAGGTGGTGTAACGTGAATAGGAGTATGCAGGTGGTGTAACGTGAATAGGGGTATGCAGGTGGTGTAACGTGAATAGGAGTATGCAGGTGGTGTAACGTGAATAGGGATATGCAGGTGGTGTAACGTGAATAGGAGTATGCAGGTGGTGTAACGTGAATAGGGATATGCAGGTGGTGTAACGTGAATAGGAGTATGCAGGTGGTGTAACGTGAATAGGAGCATGCAGGTGGCGTAACGTGAATAGGGGTATGCAGGTGGTGCAATGGTAGCAGCTCAGAACAAGAAATCATTGCACAGAGTTTGAATTCCATCCAAGTTCTTTACATTCACTTTTGCACAAATATCCTTGGGAAAGGTATGATTCTGTCTTTTCTCTTCCTCCAGCTATGGGTTAAATAGCAGGGCAGACTGTTCTCCCTGGCAGTGGTTGCCAACCAAACCAGAAGGACAATTCTGAATTCAAAAAATGATTCTATAATTGGCAATTAGAAAACTTGAGTTATCACCTTCGGACCAACATTTACGTATCAATTTATACTTGATTGAAAATTATTCGGAAACAAGTGATCTGGTGGGATTGAAAATCACTTTATTCCCCAAGTATTCTAATGATTTTGAAGCTATGGTGGGCTGCTTCTGTTGTGTAAAAATAAGACACACATACAGAAATCATAACATATTTCATAGCAAATGCTATGCCTTCCCTGAATTTGAAAACTGATAATGTGCATTCTTCACAAGTTTATATTCTATATTTAAATGTGGATTTCTATCAAAATATTCATGTCAGTTTTATATTCTGCCATCGTCAGGTAAGCAACATAGATTGGCTATAATGTAGCACTTGATAAGATTTAAAATAACAATCTGTATCAAAGGGAGACTGACATGAGCAATGCTTTACTAATTGTCATTCAATATTTTTTATATATAACTACATTTTCTTCTTATCTGATTTGATAAGTAATATTAGATATAGTAGTTTTAAGTTATCTTAATTTCTTGGACATGGTGTTGTTATTAACTCTTAATTAGTTTTTCTTTTAATATTACTTTTGTTGCTTTTTATTGCAATGCTGAAGTTTTTTTATATTCTATTCATTAAGTAAGAAATATTGAAATAAAGCAGTTGAAAATTAATGAAACATCGTCCAAGAAATTTAAACATTTTTTTTTTGCTTTTTGAACATGTAATTTGGTAGATGAATTTTTTTTTCTTTTGTATTTCAGTATTGAAAACAATAATTCTCTCTATTTAATAAATTTCCTGTAAAAACTAAACATTTGAAAATTGCAAAAGAGTCAAAATCGCAATTGTCCCTGAGTGCAGTCTGAAATGCATTAGTGAAAGAAAGTTTGTTTGTTTGTTTCTTTCTTTTTGCACTTTCTCTCTATTTACACTCAAATAGATTTTTCCATTGCAAACAAAAGCAATTTCTTTACAATTCTTTTTCGCTTTAATAAAAAACTGCAAAGAAAATGACAATCAAAAATTCAGGACAGAGAAAATTTTGGAGCACATATTTCTACAGCCAGATGCCCTTTCTAATTCCTAGTCATTGCAATATGGAAATTGTTTAATGTCTTATCTAAAGAAAAAATTTAGTGGCTTGTAGTAGATTATTGATTTGAGCAAGATTAATCTAATTTTGTTTTTTATTAAGTGAGGTGTTGTCAGGTACATTTAAAGTTAACACAATGTTACTACAAAGTGAATGCAACTAAATCAGAAATTGAACCCTGCTCTCCAGTTACACTATATATATATATATATATATATATATATATATATATATATATATATATATCAAAGTGTAGGAGAACGAACAGTAGGATTACAGCATTGAAAACATTAATTTAAAAATAGTGCTCAATACACAAAGTAGAGCCGTAAATGTTTATTTATCTTATACAGTGTTACATAAGAACATGCACATATCCACTACAAAATTGTACATTTTTGTTTCAACATCAAAAAAGGGGAAACCTTTTTTAAACGTTTCATCAGGTGGGGAATCACCATAAATCCCCACCTGATGAGATATCTAAAAAATAAAGATTGAGCTCTTAGTTATTCTTGATTGTAATTGTTACATTCACCGTGTATAGGTGTATGTATGTCTCAATATCTATATACCTCTTCTATCTATCTATCTTTCTATCACCCTATATATATGTATATAATTATTAAAATGTCAAAAGAAGTTTGGGATCTAAATAAACAACAGACTTCTTCGATGGGCAACCCGACCGAATATGGCCAGTATTCGGCCCGCAACCTAGAACAAAATTTGCCATTAGTGTTAGGACGTGGATTATATAAGTTGCCCCAGTAAACAACAACCAATCAAGACTTCACTTGGGCTATTCGTATATATATATATATATATATATATATATAATTAAATAAAGAAACAATTCTTTATGGAGAAAGTATTTTGAGAATCTACTGATAACAATATTAGCAACTATAAACATACATCAAAAACATTATATTATATTGCTAATCCATTCTTAAAGAATCTACCATATCTTAAACAAATGCTATGTTCCCAAATAAACATGTGAAAAACTAGCAAACATAATGTCTGCTAGATATACATATACATGCATATACATTATCATCTGTTTCTCACAGACAAACTAAAAAATTTTATACACTTACATACATATAGCAATATTTATGGTTTTTCAGTTAGGATTGGAATCTGCTACTTTCTCTCCTTGAATTTGAAAAGACATAAATTATACTAATGCTGGTTTAAAGAGTTGAATGCATGTGAAACATGACTGACCAATGAAAATCAAACAAAACAAAAGTAAAAATACAAGAATTTCTTTATTGTTTTTTACTATATCTCATTCTCTGATAGGAATAAAAGAAAAAACATGTTTGATTGATAAATATTTCAAATCACAACAAAAAATATCATGGAAAATAAGGAAAAGAACATCAGCCTACAACAATCAAATGAGAAACAGTAAACTCAGCCTAGAGGAAAAAAAATAGCCATAATTACCTTCCCAGATGAAAACAAACTACTAAATATATGATTGGAACACATCTCAAAATGCAGACACAAAAACAAATTTTTACTACACGACTTAAAAATTGTAAAATGAAAATGAACAAGAATGAAATAAAGAAAGTAAAATAAATTAATTCAACTAAGTAAATAATAAACAAACAAAACACGCCCACCAAAATAACCATTAGAATAATCCAATAGATTACCCACAATGCAATAGACTACCGACAATGCATCACTGACCTGTATATATAAAAAGTTGAGCAAAAACACAACACACTTGACCTGATGATTGTGTTTAGCATGAAACAGACTGTTGCCTCTGGGTGTTGACTTCAATGTCCACTTTTATTTTTATATATGCATTATCCCTGATACTGAGCACTTTAATCCATAAATATGGCATACCTTAAAACTATAGTTTATCATATATATCCACACATTCAATTAAAAAAAAAAAAAACTTCTTTTGTAATGGTTAGTATTAGTTTGGTGCAAAAATAATGACGTAATAATGTCGTTTTTTGACGTTAAAAATACGTCAAAAAATGACATTATTACGTCATTATTTTTGCACCAACCTAATAGAATAACCAAAAGCATTTGGATACATAGAACATTTGGAGAATTTTTACATGCTTTATGTTCAGAAACTAAAACACAATGAAATTAAATGAAAAGTTTAATTTCAGTACCTTTTCAGTCATCTTTAGTGAAACTTATATATACAGGAGGATGGGAGCACCTCGAGGCGGTGTAATGGTTAACAAGCTTGTCTTGCTAGAACAATTACAATTTAGTGAGTTCAGTCCTCACTGGGTGCCCCCTACTTTTGGCCTTGTGCTACATCTAAGTTATGCTTGGAAAATCACTATATATATATATATATATATATATTATATGTAAGAGGATGTCTAAAACATATTTTTGATGGTTGGTATTTTTGTCAACTTTACAAAGTGGGTGATGCTGAATGTTTTTTTTTTCTCAGTTATTATCTACCCTCGTTATTTACTTCCTGCCTCCTCCTCTTTGATTCATATCACTCACCTCATTCAGTAACCTTCTATCGATAAAAATTAAAAATCACCCTAAATGGAAGTTTTTTTTCATTCTTGGTTTATTTGATACCATAAGCATGTGCATAAGCAATGTTTTCAAGTCTGGAACATAAAATTTGTTTGAACTCAGGAAATTTAAACTGTTAGAAGTTGAAAGACAGTATTTGAAATCATTATTTTTCTTGTATGACTGGGTACTGAAAATTCTCCAAAAAAGCCCTTCCAAAAAAAAAAAAAAAAAAAAAATTTGATGTTTGGTCATTTTGACAGATTTTGTGAAGTGGGTTGGCAAGGAAACTATTCTAAAACTACTTATATTGGGAAATATTTTTTCCGAAAATAAAATGTTCAAAATTCTCCTGTATCTTACATACCAAAGGTCATAAATGCCAGAAATTTTGAATTCTGCCCAGAAAAGTCTGAGAATGAATGCAGTTACTATAAGCTTATTTTCTTGCTAAAAATTACCTCGAAAATAGATGTGTGTTGTATGCAAAATATAAGCATTAGTAGGATACAGAAACTGAACAAAAATGGAGAAATGCGAAAAAGCTTTTAAATGACAACATGTTTCACCTGTATGTGTTAGGTAGGCGTCTTCAGGTCAGAATGAAAGAAAAAAATGTTTTTCTATTAAAACTGTTAATGTCTGTTTGCTAGGTTGGTGTCTTCTGGTCTAGCAAACAGGCATTAACGTCTTTCATGCAAAAAAATCTACAGTTTTTTTTTCTTTCCAACCGGAAGACAATACTTCTAAACTCAATGTTACTTCATAGAATGCATGAATGACAGACAATTTTCTTTTTCCTTTATCTTGCTTTATTATATGACGTTGTAGTATTGTTTCTAGGAGGAAACAAGAGGGAGCTGATCAGGAAAACATGTCAATTCCTTGGTTAGAATTTTGTCATGTGCTAGTTCCCCTTACTAAGACCTTTTGACCCTTCAGATTCTTGCAGCCATCTCTGTGTCTCCATATCTTTTTGATCTTATATAAAAAAATAACCAAAGGCAGTCCATCACTTCGAGAATTACCCACCCATGATGTCTTGTGACTTTTGCACCATTCTGCACCAGCCCATGCATTCTGCAACACTGCATGATGGACAGAATTTTTGTTAGGTAAATCCTTTCATTTGGGGGGGGATTTTACATTTCAAATTTAAATATACATATATTATACGAATAACATTATGTGTATATGTATATTTAAGTTTGAAATATCTATGATACCAATGACATTTAGTTTTGGTGATGACTAAGAAGAAAATTAGTGACTCTCTCACAAATCTTACTGAACAACTTTGCATGTACATGTTTTGGGGGAGATTTTTTTTTTTTTTTTTTTACACAATGGTGTCAACATCATAGTTGTTATCACCACAGCCATTTTAGTAGTGTTTTCAGTCCAGGCTTCTTCAGCTTATCATTTCAATTCAGGAAATTTCAAATGGAACCCTTTATTCAATCCCTGGGGTAGATAGTTCTCATTGTGTTCAGTGGAAGGATTAACTCAAGATGAGATAAACTTTTAGCATGGACAGTAGAATGAGAACAATCTTTCCCTCTGGCATGAATAAAGAGATTGATATAAAATTTTCAGAAGTTTATCAAACACAATGGAGACCCAAATTAGACAGCTGGAAGGTAAAACAGATGAAATGTTGTCACTTGAGAAGCCAAGATAATAAGTTTGAATTAATCTGTAAAACGAGGGTTGGATTATGTCAGGCCACTCTGCTTGTACTACTACCATATAAACCTGTAGCTAGAGTTTACAAATGTAAGTGCAGTACTTAAGAAGAGCAACAGAAATGTGGTTCTACAGAAGAAAGCTGAGAATATCATAAACCAAATATGTGAGCAATGATGAAGTTTTAGAGAAAACGGAAACAAAAAGGACACTTATACTTAACTTACTTAGTGTCTCTTGGCTATGTCTGTTTTCCTTTTTGGTTCAGAAGTAAGTTAGTTATACTTAAAATGATCAAGCTTAAGTCAGCTTTGCACTGAGTTAGAACGACCAATCCACTTATTTCATGAGTAGGTCTGCCAAAACACATCTAAACAATATTGTTGGAAAGTGGAAAAGAGTAAGATTCTGTTCTTTCTGGAAGTGGGGTCATAAAATTGCACATGTTACCAGAAAACCTTTCTGGTTTCTTTTTAACTTGCATCATGGGAAAATGGATTCATTTTTTTTCTTTCTTTATTATTTTATTTATTGGTTTTATTTAATTTTCTCACAATCTAAAAGTTATTTTAAAATACACAAGTCATGATGCATTTAATGCTCAAGATATAATTACATATTGTGTTTCTAATAAATCTCATTTTAGATACATCAGTAACAAATAAAAAGTTATGAGTCTCATAATCTATTAGGATCACAGAGGCAACATGTACTGCAGCAGCAGTTTTGGGCAAACAAGCTTGACTGAGCCGAACCTTCACCAGACTGGATTTGATTTAGAGTTTTCCTTCTCCTGGATTGATTGCACACTTTTTAATTATCAGCTACATCGATGTTACTTGTATCAACCAAATATTAAAAGAAAAATCTCTCAGATTAACTGCTCACATCATAATTTCATAACTTTAATAATAAGAATCATAGGATGTGTGGGTGGTTTAATTGTTAGTGGCTTGGAATAAGAAACTGGCAAACCAAGTTCAAATTCAAGTTCAGTTCATTACATTCACATTCATGCAAATACTCTTGTGAAAGATATGAAACCATTTCATTTCCCCCATCTATAGGTTAAATAGTAGAACAGACCGAGATCTTCAGCCTAAGTTGGCAACCAGTCTAGGAAAAGGACAATTCTGAATTCAAAACCAATTGGGCATGGAGCTAGTAACTCCATCCTGAAGAAAACCTATTTGCTATAGAAACCGCATCAGCAATGCCTAGCGTACTGATATTGTGCCTAACAAGATAGGTTTGCCTATCATCCAGTTCCCATTCCACCCCTGTCTTTGGAACAGGAGTAGAGGTTCATCCCTAGTTTCTTGATTGGAAACTAGGGATGAACCTCTACTCCTGTTCAAAAGACAGGGGTGGAATGGGTACTGGATGAGAGGCAAACCTGTCTACTACTGTTATGCACAACACACACATATGAAAGCACACTGCTGAACACCCAAACTGGAGTCAAAGCATGAAAACATAAAAATACATTAGAAAAATTACCAGCAATACATTTTCATAGTAAAAAAAAATTTAAAAAAATACCAAAGCTAACAAGAAAATAAAACTTGATATGTCTTTAAACAAACGAAACTTTCCTCTCTCTTGCTTTCAATATGTCCTATGAGTGTCAATTTCTCCAAGATCTTTTTCCTCGTTTCAATTTTGATTGCATCTTTCTGATTCTAAGTGTAAATTTCCTTCTGAAAAGAATTATGAAGGCGCTGTCGGAATTCATTAGATGAAGTGTTTCTGTTATTCATATTATTCATTGCTGACTAGATCATCTTGCATTTTATTATCAAGATGTTTGCATGTGTAACTGTTCTTGAATTAAAATAAACATATTAGCTTCTAGATTCTGGAAAATGATAATATTATGCAAATCAGATTTAGTATTTATTGTCCTATTTGCACGTTGGTTCAGACAAAAGAATATTTTTTCTTTATAAAACATCTTCATGAAACATAATTGGTTATGTTAATATTAGCCATTTCCTTATAAGGAAACATTTAGCATTCATTGTCCAAGCAGCCAGTACAACTGTCAGTTGAAATGCATAAAATCCTTCAGGAAAATTGGTTTCTCGACTCCAGTAGCTGTTATTACTCTTTCCAGTGTTCATATGTGTTTCCTTCCTAACCTTTGGTTTCATATAGTCTGGAACTTCAGCATCTTGATTGTCATTATTTTCCTTCTGAGTTACATATCCATTTTAGCTGTTGAAATTCCTGAAGTGATGTGACCTCTGTTATTTGATACAGTTTGTTTGGGATTCTGTAGGGCCAGTTCACAAGGCTTGAAGAAGGATCATCTTCACTATAACCCTTAAGTTTCACTCACTCAAAGCCATTTTTAACTATGCACAAATGATAATAAGTGTTTTGCTTGGTGAAATAAACTACGGGAAATAAATAAGTAAAAATATTCAATATTAATCAGAACAAACATATGAATACTAAATATTAAATATAAAAAAGATATAAAAATAGTTGTTTTAAAATTGGATTATTTTATTTCTTCTTCCTTTTTATTTTTTAAACTCCATCAGTGACTTCAAATCAAGATTGTGCTGCATAGGTTATATATTGGAAATATTTGGAATGAGAGGCAGTTATTGAAAGAAAGAAGAAAGAAAGAAATGGTGTGCAAATTTTCTAGCTTATAGACTACTTCTCAGATGAGTTTGCATTAGGAGGAGAAGGTTTGTTGAGGAGATAACTTGTAAGTTTTGACAACAATGGACACTCATAGGTTGCTGTCATTTCTCTCACTGCAATCTAAATAAAGAACTTGATGCAAAACTGATTTAGTTGAGGAGGAGGTACAAGGCTGGGGCTGGAAGGGGATTGGAGATGAAGTGGAGCTGTGGGGAGTTAAGTATGAAGATGGGGGAATTAGTTGACAAATGAAGACACTGACATGTCCTTACTGTTGAATCGGACTTCTGATTACAGACAAGAAAGATAAGGCAACAAGCCAAGTCACTGGACATAAGAAAAGGTGCTCTCTTTTACACACATTAACACACACATATATAAAAATGAAAAAAATACAAAAAGGATTTGTAGTGGTACTATTTTTGAAAAAAAATATCTTAAAAGTGACAAAAAATTGCAAGAGTTGTCAGAAAGAACAAAAATGGAATATACTGGTTTGAGATTAAATAAAAGAAATAAAGTGAAAACTTGCAGAATGTTATTATTGGTAACTGTTTGGCTCAGGGCAAAAGAAATGTCATTGATCTGAAGGTGAGAGTAAATAGAAGGACAATCAAGATGGAGTGAGTGAGTGAGGATGAAGAGAATGTACAGAAAGAATACAGAGTGATTACTAGTGAAGGAGAAAGGAAAGAATACAGAGTGATTAGTAGGGAAGGAGAAAAAGGAGAAAGGAAAGAATACAGAGTGATTAGTAGGGAAGGAGAAAAAGGAGAAAGGAAAGAATACAGAGTGATTAGTAGGGAAGGAGAAAAAGGAGAAAGGAAAGAATACAGAGTGATTAGTAGGGAAGGAGAAAAAGGAGAAAGGAAAGAATACAGAGTGATTAGTAGGGAAGGAGAAAAAGGAGAAAGGAAAGAATACAGAGTGATTAGTAGGGAAGGAGAAAAAGGAGAAAGGAAAGAATATAGAGTAGTTAGTAGTGAAGGAGAAAAAGGAGAAAGGAAAGAATACAGAGTAGTTAGTAGTGAAGGAGAAAAAGGAGAAAGGAAAGAATACAGAGTGATTAGTAGTGAAGGAGAAAGGAAAGAATACAGAGTGATTAGTAGTGAAGGAGAAAGGAAAGAATACAGAGTGATTAGTAGTGAAGGAGAAAGGAAAGAATACAGAGTGATTAGTAGTGAAGGAGAAAGGAAAGAATACAGAGTGATTAGTAGTGAAGGAGAAAGGAAAGAATACAGAGTGATTAGTAGTGAAGGAGAAAAAGGAGAAAGGAAAGAATACAGCGTGATTAGTAGTGAAGGAGAAAGGAAAGAATACAGAGTGATTAGTAGTGAAGGAGAAAGGAAAGAATACAGAGTGATTAGTAGTGAAGGAGAAAAAGGAGAAAGGAAAGAATACAGAGTGATTAGTAGTGAAGGAGAAAAAGGAGAAAGGAAAGAATACAGAGTGATTAGTAGTGAAGGAGAAAGGAAAGAATACAGAGTGATTAGTAGTGAAGGAGAAAAAGGAGAAAGGAAAGAATACAGAGTGATTAGTAGTGAAGGAGAAAGGAAAGAATACAGAGTGATTAGTAGTGAAGGTGAAAAAGGAGAAAGGAAAGAATACAGAGTGATTAGTAGTGAAGGAGAAAAAGGAGAAAGGAAAGAATACAGAGTGATTAGTAGTGAAGGAGAAAGGAAAGAATACAGAGTGATTAGTAGTGAAGGAGAAAGGAAAGAATACAGAGTGATTAGTAGTGAAGGAGAAAGGAAAGAATACAGAGTGATTAGTAGTGAAGGAGAAAGGAAAGAATACAGAGTGATTAGTAGTGAAGGAGAAAGGAAAGAATACAGAGTGATTAGTAGTGAAGGAGAAAAAGGAGAAAGGAAAGAATACAGAGTGATTAGTAGTGAAGGAGAAAAAGGAGAAAGGAAAGAATACAGAGTGATTAGTAGTGAAGGAGAAAGGAAAGAATACAGAGTGATTAGTAGTGAAGGAGAAAGGAAAGAATACAGAGTGATTAGTAGTGAAGGAGAAAAAGGAGAAAGGAAAGAATACAGAGTGATTAGTAGTGAAGGAGAAAAAGGAGAAAGGAAAGAATACAGAGTGATTAGTAGTGAAGGAGGAAGGAAAGAATACAGAGTGATTAGTAGTGAAGGAGAAAGGAAAGAATACAGAGTGATTAGTAGTGAAGGAGAAAGGAAAGAATACAGAGTGAATAGTAGCAAAAAAGGAGAAGGAGAAGAATGTGAAAGAGAAACAAAAAGAAATTGGAGGAGGAGGAAAAACAAAAAGGAAGAGGAAGCAAAGGAAGAAGAACAGCAAGAAGATGTGTAGCAGGAGAAGCAAATGGAAAAAAAATGAAGGAAAATTCTAATTTAAAAAGAAATTCATATAAATGTGAGACTTAGAGATAATATGAATGGGAGTGATGTCTTGTCAAAATTCTTTCAGATGCTGACTGAAAACAAAAAATATACAATGAAAATGTCTTAAACTGCTAAAGAGCAGAGTTACGATCATGTGTATGTGAAAGAGAAAGGTGGGGAGGGAGAGGAATCTAGGTATGCAGACAAGAAAGAAAGTAAGGTGAGGTATTTTTAACAAATAGACTGATATCACTGAGAAAAGGGGTTTGGAAAAAACCTGAAATTTTCAAGAAGTTAGTGAATATAAGAACTAATGACTTTGCTAAGAAAAACACGATGAAGCAAATAAAGTTCATTATTTCATCTTATCTAGTTTTTAGACATTTTGTTTATTTATTTGCATGTCTATCCAGGATTTCCTGTCTCCGTATTCTCTGCCTGATCCATATTTACTAGACTTTACCATTTTTCTTTGACTTGTTCTGATTTTACTTTTATTTATATTGTGTCCGTCTGTCCTTTTATCAGCATATGCAGACTGAAAATACCTGAAAATGTATGTGCATGTGTGTGTAAGGAAAAAAGAATGCATGCAAATGAGAGACAATGTATGCCTATATTTGTATGTGTATATTCATGAGAAAGAAAAAGTGTCTGTCAGTATGTGTGCCTGTATTTAAGAAGGTAGTTGTATACATACATCTATATATATCAACACACACATGCGTACAAACTTCCACATGCACAAAATATATCTCTTTTAATTCATGTCTGTCTGTCTGAAGTCAAGTTGGTCTCAAGTCATACCTGTCTGTCTGAAGTCATAGCTACATATCTGTCTGAAGTCATATCTGTTTGTCTGTGGGAAGTTATATTTATCAGTCTGTCTGTCTGTCTCAATGAAACAGTGGAATCATCAAGCCAAATGCAAATTCTGACATAATCAATTTTTTGAATACTTTGATTTTTTTTTTTCATGTTTATTTTGAAGATTTTGAAATTTTTTATTTTTTGTTAAAAAAGTAAAAAGTGGGTGATTTAATTTGATACAGAAATTTACATTTATTAAAAAATAACAAAATATAAAAGATGTATGCATTTACTATGGAAAGATTATAAATAAAATTATCAGGTTAAAATACTAATGATTATGATATGTTTCTCCAAAAGTTGAAAATATATATAACATGCAGTTCTTTTTAAAAAAAATTAAATGAAAACTATTGGCCTGAGCACTGCAGTCACCCAATTTAAAAAAAAATAGGAAAATGGAAGGAAAAGTCTTTAAAAATATTGATGAATTAAAAGAAGAAATTATAGATATTTAGAAAACATCAATAAAAATTTAATTTCTGAGAGAATTATATGAAGAACAGAAGGATAACATGTGGCAAACCACTCTAAATAAGTTTTTCATAAAAAATCACATTAATAAACATTAATTCATAACATTTTTATTATATCTTCTTATATGTACCTATATTTTAATTAAAAATTAATTGTGAATGAAACTAAAATTTGAGGTACACATTTTCCTATAAGTTATTATGTTCAATTAATGTGTTTCTAAATTCGTGCCTACCTTTTAATGTACACATTAGCTGTACTGATCGAGAGATTATTTTTTATTAATAATTAATTTTTTTAAAGTTTATTTTATATTTATTTAATTATTTATTTAAAGTTTATATTATATTTATTTTATTTAGTTTTAATTAGTGCTTAGATAACAAAGTAAGTATTTATTTATATGCTTACATTTACCCATTATTTCAATTTCCTTGTTTAAGAGTTTATTTTGGTTTTTAAAACTAATTATTGCTAATTTTTCCTCTAAGCATAATTTACAATTTTAACTATTAATACTGTATGGTGCTGCTCTTTTTATAATTTCCCATTTGATTTTGGTGGAGATATTGTTTTCTTTTTGGCACCATATGTATTTTGATAGGGTTGTATTTGTTTGGGTATTTTTTCTTTCGAAGATCATTTTGTGATTATAATATCTTTCTTTAAAAGTTTTTTCTGTGGTGCCTATGTAATTTTTTTGCCTGTTTTAATGTTATAAGTTATGATAACTTTGTATATTGTGTTGATAAATAAACATTTATTGTTAAGCGGGCAATTTTCTTTCTTTCTACATTTATATTTAATGGTGTTATTTTGCCAGATGTTATTGTTATTGTTATTGTAATTGGTTTTGTTGATTATTTTTTGTTGTTGTGGTTAGTTGTTATTATCTCCATGTTATTAGCTGTAACTAATTTTGATTGTATTTTTGTTGATAATGTTTGATAATTTGCTGTTTTTAGGGAACTTTTTGCCAATTATTTTGAAGAATATTTTCCTCATTTTTGTTTTTATTGTATTGTTGTAGGTTGAGGCTGAAACAAGATGAGATGAGGTATTATGTACACTATTTACATTATTTGGACAATTGTCCTCATCTTTGTCGCCATGTTTATCACAACATTTCAGCTGTTGTACACTCTGACCTTCTTCAGGTGGTTGGAATGTCGAACTGAACCCTTTATTTCACTCACCCAATATATATATATATATATATATATATATATATATATATATATATATTGCACTCTCCTACCATGAATAAAAAATGAGGATCAGCATTGGATAGTGTCTTTCGTTTTACATTCACACATGCTAGCAAGGGCTATTGCAGAGAAAATCAGGTAAGGGAAAGACTTATTTTATTTGTGCTTTATTAAGTCTGATACTAGCCCAACCTTGCTGCAGGCAACAAAGCCACACTGACAGATGAAATTTGTTAAAGCAGGATTTTGATAGCATCTCTGCTTCAGATCATGGTGCTTCAGTCTACTGTCTTCAAAACCCTTTAACTTAATGAAACATGTCTTATGGCACACCTTTTGATTTGATGGTTCGGCTCCCCAGGTTTTCAGATCAAAGTTGGCGTTTCAAGAATGTCCTTCAATTTGTCTTTGTGGATGTCCATCTGAATGCATAGAGTTTGGTAGTTGTCCATACAGTACCTTTTTTGGAAGCCTATGCTCCTCCATTCGCACAACATGATCAGCCCACCTAAGTTGTGTATATATATATATATATATATATATATATATATATATATATATGTGTGTGTGTGTGTGAAGTATGTGAAAAAATTTCCAAATGTTTATTTTTATTAAAAATGTTATTTTATTGTGCATTTCAATCTATTGCGTGTGTATATGCAGTGGGATGGATTTTTCTTGTAAAATGAAGTTTATTTTATTCATATTGCATATTTATGCATGTTTATATGCATCTGTGTAATGAGTGTGCGTCTTTGCACAATATTATAGGTATGTGTTTAAGACTTCCTCTATCTATGCCTGTTGAAAAATGATGTCTATGCATCTTCTCCACTATGTGTATATGTGTGCAATATGGATATGTATACACACACACACATATGTGGCTATATGTATGTCCGCATGTGTGTGGGTTGTTCCTTTAATGGAATCATATATGTCTGCCTGTACATATGTGTGTAATTTTTAGATGGCTGTAGGCAAGAAAACTTCGATAATGAATAGTACCAAGCAACAATGGAATTATACAATCAGAAACAAGTAAGTGAATGTTGGTGGGGTGGTCGTTGGAAGGGAAAAGACAAGGAAATATTTAAAAAAAAAAAAAATGTCACAGGAAAAAACTATTGTAGAAAGAAAAATAATAAAAAAAAAATAATCAAGTATCAAAAAAAGAAAATACAAACTGTCCAACCAAGAAAATAGAAATAAAACAAAAATTCAGGATGTAATAGTAATAATAATGATGATCGTCTTCCTCTTCTCGTGCCGTATGATATGAGAGTGGACTACACAGAAACTGAAAAGATTGAACAATATCAGGATCTAAATATTGGAGTTGAGGTTATGAAACATGTCTGTTTTTGTAGTAATAGGTGTGATTAGAATGCCACCTAGAAACATGAAATAAGGCTTAGAGAAAATTAAAATTTAAACTAAGATTGTAAAGCTCTAGAAAACTGCTATGGTTTATTCTGCAATGATCTGCCAAAATGTTCTTGTGTTTTGAGATGTCTTCATGACACTATGCCTCAAGAATAAAATTTTTGATGACTACAACATAAAATAGGCTGTACTAGGGGTGATCTTTTTTCCAACACTGCAACATGCTTCAAAACCAAAACATTAAGGTACGAACTTGAATCATATTCTTAAAAAATCAGTTGGCGTTCATTGACTGAATGGTCAGTGCTACTTTCGGATGAAATTTATCAAATGTTTCCGTTAAAATACTTTTCACAAAAATAGGTTTCTCAAGTCTGTTAACAGTTATTGCCCTTTCCAGTATTGATAGGGGTTTCCTTCCTTGCTTTTTGTTTGAAGTAGTGTGGAATATTAGAATCTTGACTATGTCATTTACTCTTTGAGTTATATCTGTTATCCATTTTAGTTTTCAGTGCTGTTGAAATTCTTGAATTTGTCAGTCTCATTCCTGTTATTTGGTACAATTCTTTGTGTAATGCTAGTCCATGAGGTTCAAAGAAGGCTGATCCTGTCTAAGACCTACAGGATTCATTCTCAATGTATCCAAATCATCATAAGAAAAATGGTTAGTAATAATAATAAGGATAGCAATGAAGGTTAACTCTCAGAAATAATATTTATTATAAAAATCTGAAAGAGAAAAACATGAAATATAAAAGTTTAAAAACATATTCTGAAATTTAATTTATATATTAATTATGTTAATGTAACTTTACAATCATTTGTACACTGCATTTTTTTTTGACATTCTTAAAGCAAAAAATCAAGTTTGCAAGGAACAAGAAAAAAAGATGAAAAAGTATGAAGGGATGAAGTGGAAAGATTGGAATGAAGGAAAGGAAAATAGAAGAAAATCTTCAACTCTTTGACTACAGAATAAGTAGGTGAGTGGTGGGAAGGAGATGCTATATAAAAGAATAGAGGCTATGGAGAGAGCAGAATGGTAATGGAAGGGGTGGGAAAGGAATCCTGGGAAAAATGTCTTTGGAGCCAATTGTAGAATTAAGGAGTCTTGAAATACAGCAAGGGAAGAACAGCTTGTTGAAGAATAAAAAGAAAAGAAAGGAGCTCCATTGGGCCCCCCTCTTTAGGGGAAAAGCATAAGTGCACTAAAACACATGAATTCAGATGAATGAGAATACTTATACAAAAACGCACATATGTAAATCTTCTTTGTGATGATGATTAAAGCTTATAAAAGAGTAGAAATACTTCCATGAAACAAACTTATATATATATATATATATATATATATATATATATATATATTTACACACACACACACACACAGATATATATATATATGTATATATATATATATATTTACACACACACACAGACATATATATATATATATTTACACACACACAGACATATATATATATATATTTACACACACACACACAGACATATATATATATATATATATATATATATATATATATATATATATATATTTACACACACACACACACACACACATATATTTAAACATATAACAGACAATGAATGTTTATTATGTCTGATTATGAGCCGTTCTAAAGTTTGTATGTTTGCTTTAATTTCAGGTGAAAATAAAGACAAAAAATTGCCCAACGTTTGGATCTTTTTATTAAGTTGGTCCTTGAACTAAGCTTTTGACTCATATAAGCTATCTTCAGAGTGGTTATATGGACATTTAAACAAAGATATTCAGCATCTAAGAAATATTTTGTTATGTTGACATAGGAGATTGCTATGCAACGATAATGGTCGTGGAATAGCAGAAGCAGGTCAGAAGTTCAAGATGCGGTTCTATGACATCATACCCCGGGAGAGGCCAAAATATTAACAACACAACCAAATGCCTATATGCAATGTAATGTGTTGTGATTAGATTGAAATGTAATTTTGTTGAGTGTGGGTTGCTTAGTATTAATGTAGATAGCCTCCAGTATCTGAAGATTCTTTTTACTGTGTGTATGTGTAAGTATTATTGAGTAATCAACTAATATCTATCTAATATTATGTACATGGTTATGTTTTTCTATAGTTGTTTAAAAGAACTAAGATCAGAAAGGTAACAGGTAAGTCTATGGACGAGTGTGGTTATAGTAAAAGCAATATATGTAGTGAGTTTATTATTAATATCAGAGATACAATCTCTGAAAGGTCATGTAAATATATATATATATATATATATACACATATACATATATAAGTATATGTATGTATATATATATATATATATATATATATATATATATATATATATATATATATATATATGCACATTTCATTGAAAATAAAAGACAAGGTGATCTAATAATTTTTTTTTTTCGGATGATAAATAATATAAAAACTGTCCGAATGTTCTTTTTATCCGAGCATTTCGGCTATATATTTAGCCATTTTCAAGGATTGAATATTTTAACTGTTAAAGAAATAGTTTGTTGCATGTATGTTTTATAAAATGTTTTCATTTTTCAAAACACGATCAAGATATTGTGTCCATGTTCAAAGTTAATATTATTAAGTGTTGTTTTTTTTAATTTTTTTAATAAGGCTTCCATTATTTTTAGCCTTTTTGAAAATGGCTAAATGTATAGCCGAACTGTGCTCAGATAAAAAGAACATTCAGACAGTTTTTATATAATTTATTATCCAAAAAGAAAAATTATTAGATTGCATGAGAAATTGTATAAAAAACTAAATAAAAGCACCTTGTTTGTTGTATTCAATGAAATGTGCATGAAAGAAGGATTGCTGCCTAAATATTCAATATATATATATATATATATATATATATATATATATATATATATATATATAAAAGAGAGAAATGTGTGTAATTATTGAGATTCATATATTTATATAAATAAATGACAAACAAGTTCAACATGCACAAACACACATATATGTTTTCATAACACATTTGCACGTGTTGAGGACTATTTGGCATAATTACATTTTGCCATGAAACAGGGATTTGAATCTCAAAATTTTTGATCGGCTAAGTTGATCCCAGCAAGAGGTACTGCTAAAAAGTGCCTGGAAATCATACCACAGATTGAACCAAGTCTTATGAATACAATTGGGAATACAAAACTGCTGGGAAATCATTGATGGTTGCACAAGAAGAAAGTTACAAGTCATTATGACTGAGGGCTTGAGTGTCTTTGCCTTGTTTGAAGAGTTCATCTTACCAGATTATGCAATCTGTCCCAGAAAGTGTAGCTAAACATAGTGGCAGTATTAACTTCAGGTGTTCAAGAAACACATACGTGTCTGAGTGAGTGTCTATAATAGGGATGTGATAGGCAATCCAACAGAAAATGAATAAGTAGTTGGTTTTTATTTATATTTATTTTATGAAAATCAGTGACAAGGTTGAAAAAATTTTTGTGGGACACATTTCCTTTTTTAGGATTATATATATATATATAAATAAATATATATATTCATAAAAAATCACATTTTCTTCATATATATATATATATATATTCAAAAGAAGAGAAGAACCACAAACGTTTTTGGTTATAATGTGGATGTTTTAAAATATATATCATAGTTTATTTCCATATTTTTGCTACATGTGTTTCTGGTCTTGCAACCTTCATCAGGCAAAGTATGTCGTCTGTGGATGACTATATGTCTCTTCAGACCAAACAATTTTACAATAATAGATGAATTTTAAATTCATCCTGACACAAGCAAAAAAATCCTCTTTGTAATTACCCCAACTAATTATCAAAAAATATTATATATATATATATTTTTTTTTTCTCAATTCGTTGTTGGAAGATTTACCTGATGATCCTGAATCCTTAAAAAAGGATTTAGGTGAAATAAATTATCGTAATGGTACATTAAAGTGATTTGTTTTTCATTACATATTTATATATATATATATATATATATGTATGTATGTGTGTGTGTGTATTTCTTTCATAATTTTTATTTTTTAATCTGATATATTTTTCTCTTTCTAAAATACACAGGCCAGTAGATGCAATAAATACTTTTTTAATATAAACAGTGTCTACTCAAATATGGGTATACACTAAAAATAACCTTTGAAGTAATATATATATATATATATATATATATATATATATATATATATATATATATATATATATATATGCTTTATACATATGTATGTATATTTATATATATATTTTTCTGTATATGCAAATATATATTTTCCTATATATATAAATGTACTACATACATGCATATAAATGTGTGTGTTTTGCATATACATGTGTGTGTGTGTATGTTTCCTATATCTTTAAAACAATGCATTCACACAGCGATACAAAGATACAAGTCATGCATATGTACATAACAGAATTGCAGCAATGTTTTTTTAGAAAATGCCTTCCTCCCATTTTGTTTCTCATTTGAGTCATTTCTCCTCCCACCTGTCTCTACCTTCTTACTCATACCTCTCCTTCCTTTCACAGCTATGACCCCATTTCTCCTCCTCCCACTTCCATAATAATGCATTGCTCAATCAATCTGCTTCTCAATAAAAGCCATGTTATTGATTATTGTGAAAATGCTCTACAGATTTTAGAATGGTCTTTGCAGTAAACTGGAGCTGATGCTGACTGACAGCACACTGACACATAGGTAGATGCATACATACAATGTATTGGCTAGCTGATTTTACAAGGACATAAATGTTGTGACTGATGAGGGATAAAAGTTTTGTGTGGCTACAAACTTCTCTGGAGGAAGGATTAATCGTCTTGAAAATCAATCAGTATCTGAAATCTTAGCCATTATTTGAATTCAATCACTGGTGCCCAGGGCCAGTGGTGACCAAAGCCCAAGGCAAATGCTTGACCTTTTTAGCTACTAAATAGACAGAAAGATCGACTAATAGATTCATATGAACAGACTAAGATAGATATATAGGTAAATATATAGGAAGTTAGGTATGACCGGACCGAGAAGGATAAGCACGACCGGACTGAGCTAGATAGGTATGAATAGACTGAAGTAGATAGATATGAAGAGAATGAGCTCAAAAGATTGATAGTTCTATAGATATAAACTGACAGTAGTAGATAGGTACAAGTGGACTGAGGTAGATAGATATGAAGAGAATGAGTTGAAAAGATTGATAGTTTCACAGATATGAATTGACAATGGTAAATAATTTATATTAGAAAATAACATTTTTTTGTGAGTTGCAGTATTGATGGGAAGATAGACATAAATACACAGAGATAGATTATAATAGAAAATTAAATTCTTTTTTGTTTGTAATACCAGTTTATTTAGGAAATGAGCTGGACTAGGGGGAAAAAAGTTATGAGCATGAAATAAGGCTACAACTTTATCAACTGCCTCCAAAGATATGTTATTTAGTGCTTTGTGGGCAGGGAGGCAAAACGGTAGGATTTTTTTACGTTCATCATTATATAGATTTGCTTCCTACTTTTGGTTGAAATGATATAACTGTGGCACATGACATGTTATGCTAGAATAAATAAATATATATATATATGTATGTTTGAATTTATTACATAGAAACTTAAAGTGGTCTGTTTTTATTCAAACATATTTGCTCTGAATTTACATTGAGCTCTCTGGATATCATCCTCCTTGGGTCTACCCATACAGATTACCTAGTTTTGCATAAACTAAATATATATATATATATATATATATATATATATATATATATATATATATTTAAAGATATTTTTGTAGATACAAAATTTAATGACAGAAATAAAAGTGTGAAGCTTAATATTACTATACATATTAAAAACAGGTGAAGCAACTGGTTTCGCTCCCACTCTTCAGGCTTCAATGGGATATTTAATTTAAATTAAAACACAGAAAATGTACAAATGTACAGGCTTCCTTTTTATTCTACATTTTCTGTGTTTTAATCTAAATTAAATCTCCTGTTGAAGCCTGAAGAGTGGGAGCAAAACCAGTTGCTTCGCCTGTTTTTAATATATATATATATATATATATATATATATATAACCATATTAAACACACAAATTCATTCACTAGCTCAATTACTAAATCTACTTTCAAAATCTACCATGATTCTAACCGTAGAAGTCATAAAATAATTTACCTCTTAGAATGCACACTACGCCAGAAACAATATGTAGGAAAATCTGAATGGTCCTTTCACTACAGAATTAATAATTATTGCAATCGAATTAAGTGGACTCCCTATGAAAAATTATTACCTGTAGAACAACATTTCCACCTGAAAAAACACAATTTCAAAACCCATGCCAAATTCACTATAATTGAGAGAATAGAAAAGTTTAGAGCAGATAACATTAGAAAGATTTTAGAATTCCATGAAAATAAGTGGATACAACGTCTAAAAACACACTATCCAGCCGAGCTAAACCATAAATTTAACAATATAGATAGTACTAATATATAACTTTACAAATCAAAACCTACCCACATTTCTCACCCACACAAGACAGACATGCTTACGGAGGTGTTGAGGCCTTACACTTATACACACATCCACACGAATGTACACACTTACACACATCATACTCACTCACTCCCTAATGAGCCAAATGATAACACACACCCACAGCAATACACATGCTTACACATATCATACTCACTCACTCCCTAAGAACCAAATAACACACACACACTTAACAGAGACACATCCTCTCTCCAGGACCAATAAAACTGTCAAACTGACCAGGGGAATTCAGAGAAGCATAGATCCATCCAGCTCTTATCTCAAATAACAACTTAAAAGAGACTGTTTGACCAACACAAGGAATGTTAAAAGATTCATGTTAAAAAGATAAAAAAATATAAAAAAAAAACAAATGAAAACTACAGACAAAAGTTCATTTTCTCCATCAAGACATTCATTTCTGTAGTTTACTGCTACCAGCAAGCAGAAATATTTCTTCTCCTGATGATGGCCATTTTGGCTGAAACTAGTCAAGGAATCTAAATGAAATAATAATAAAAAAAAAAAATGAAAGAATATTAATCTACAACCCAGTGTGCCTGAAGATTTTTATTTTTTTAATATTTTTTTATTGTTCAATATATATATATATATATATATATATATATATATATATATTCTTTACATATTTGAAAGTACAAAAAATACTGGTACTTTTTCTATACACAAAGTATGCAAAATAAAATGTAAAGTACTTTCTTATGCAAAAAAAAAAAAAAAAAAAAAAATCCTGTACCCTAATCTTTGGTGCAAAACTACCAGGAAAATGATTTCTCTTAATTCTCTACAGGTTATGGGGAAATAATGCTTTGGAAACAGATCTGATTCTAAGATAGAATTATTTTTGGATGTATTTTGTAACTGAATAATATACTGAATGCTACTGAGAATAAGAAGACTATATTTTACAAATCTTCCCTTGTCTCATAAAATCAGTGCTTAGAATTGGGATATTTACAAAGAACTGAACACCAGTTTCATACAGTAGAAACAAACCTATCTATATGCAGCTTAGTGGGTCACCAATTACTGGGGTATCTACTTATTTGAACCAAATCTCAAAAAAAAAAAAGACAAATCAAACATTTCCTTCAATCATTTTATTGATCAAATCGTTTTTTTGTGGTCAGTGTGAACAAATAGAAATGATTTTGATTGCAAACACAAAGTAGCAGGAAATCAGGCAATACATGCTTTGTGCATATTATAAACAACTTTGAGGTATCTATAATCATTTTTACACTTCATATTTAATAATATCATTGTGTGATCTGCATATGTCAAATATCCGTAGAAAGATGATGACCATTATCACCTATAAGCTTTTATAACAATATTTTCTGATAAATGACATGTTAGTCAGCGTGAAAGTGTTGTAGCTATTTGACCAATGTATATGTCAGATACTATTTTATTAGCACTGGATATACAATCTTTATTGAATTTATATATATTACAATGGCCTCGTAATATTTGAAACTATAAAGTTTGAAGTTTTATATTTTATTAATAGTTAATATTTTTTGGTATTATTAGATGATTTGCCATTTCTCTACTGTTTCTTTTAAGTCAGGGGTGAAATGGTAAATAAGGAAGGCTCAAGATCTGACAGTCTGCACAAAATCTGGAAGCGACAGCCATTCTTGAATAGGCCAGTGAAGATAATGGATGATACGACTGAAACATAATCTATACTAGAACACCATGGTATGCTGATGCAGACAGATGCTTAAATTGATTAATTGATTGATTTTTTTTTTTTATACCTTTTGCAAGTTATTCAAAGCCAGAAAATATTTTTAGATTGTAAGAATTTTTTGGAGATAATAATGATTTGTAATGATACAAGTTTACTAATTAACCCATAGCTGGGGGGAGAAGAGGCGGATTCCTATCTTCCCCAGGGTTATTCACATGTAAGTGAATAAAAGAATTTTTTTTTTTTAAAGCGTTTCACCCCAAGCAAGGTGGGAAGCCACTAGGGTGCAAGGGGTTACAGAAGATTTGGAGCAAGATCAGATAGGAGTGATAGAGGAAAGGCTGAGGAGAAGGGTAGTGGATAGATCAAGGCAACTGGAGATGTCAATTGACATTACATTTGAATAGTTGAAGATTATAGCTCTCAGGGAAACTGGAATAGGGAAAGGAGTTCCACAGGTGAGAGGTGCGAGATACAAAGCTATTGGAGTAGAAGAGACGGCTACATTTAATGGTTTCAACTGTGAAAGGGTAAGAGTGGGATGCCAGCCTCGTAGGGCACTTGAATTCATGACGTCTGGGAACCAGCGAATGCAGCTCCTCGGAGCAATTACCATGAAAGTATTTGTAAAAAAGACAGAGAGAGGTGACGGCGCGTCTTGACAGCAATTCAGCTCTCTTATTTCCAGTCCTGAGCTGTTGTCCATTAGACCACCCGCACATCCAAGTTTACAGCACCTGTGGTCACACACATAAGTGCTGACCAGAAACAATGTTGCTTAACTTCAGTTATTGCATGAGAACCAGTGACATAGTTATTGTACATATTCTGGTTATTCATTTTCTTATGTGTGGGTCAGATTTAGATTGACACAAACTGATATATGGAAAATTTCAAATTGTTAAATATACAATATAGTTTAACAGAAATAAACAGAGGTTGATATTTCATGTAAGAACCTAATGAAGTCAGTCTGCTATTGTCTTTATATTGTTTTATTTGCACAGAGTTACTTAAGAGTCTGTGGCATGGTAGACTCAATAAATATTTTAAATGTCAATGAACATTAAGAATTTTGCTAGTTCAATAAATCTATAATAAGAAAAAAAAAATTAAATGTCTTTAATATTTTGTCTGAAGAATTACTAAATTTGCATAAGATTGTGTTTAAGAATAAAAGTTTTGTGATTTAAATAAAAGAAATCATTTATTTTATTTTCCTAATTACACATATTTTAAAGTAAAAATGAAAATACAACGATTTAAATTGTTTATGTATTGCTTCAAATAACCGAGACAGAAGCATACTTCTTATAAACTAATTATCAAAAACATTATATTGTTTAAAAACATCTATATGTCAAATCCATTCAGGATGTTGGTGACTATGTCTCTCCATAAATTTCCTATCCTTTGTAGCTTTTACTAACTTTTGTCTTTTTGCCATCTCTCCTAAAACCTGCTTTGCCATCCATTCACTCACGCTCATCATGTAGGTTGTGCATTGCTTTCCTCCAGCCCTCTTCATTTCAATATATCCTGTGAGTAGCAAATTTTCTAAACCCTCTTTCTCTGAACAGCTGCAGCACAGCATGTCTTGTAATTTTGCCAAAAGTGCCAAACACTGATGCACCCAAAATCACTGCATTTAAGTATTGCATTAATATTTAAGACTACCTTTTAAAAATTCAATGATAATTCTTCTGCCGCCACTTAATTTATAATTAATTTGATGTATGTAGGTCCTTACTTTTCATACAAACAATTATTTTTATGTCATGGGTGACTTTTGCTGGATCTCACAATTAATTACAATTACTTATTATAGAAATAGCTATATCACAAAAAATTTATTGCAAGAAACATGTAAAAAATTACGAAAAATAATTGCAGTAGTGAAAAATTGGGAATTCAGAATTTCAGGATTGCAGGTTTAGATCTGGCCTGGAATGTTTTTAATGTGCTCATGGAGTTAGTCTGATTCCAAAATGGTATGATATGTCGGGCTATGGACTCTAGGATTAAATTTGAAAATCTCTGACACTCACATTTATTTATATAGATATATGATTTGAAATGTGCTATCTTTATGAGTGCTCCATTTTAGAGACAGAATATTTGTAGATATAGAGTGTGTGAAAATAATAACCAACAATGTAAATTTACTGTCAGCTTCATGCATCAAATACGGTTTGAAAATTGCTTGAGGTAACTGATAGTCACACTGTTATGTCATCCTGGGTATGACGATAAACTACATCCACGTCTTGGGTAAGACGATAAACTACATCTGACAGCAAGGCCTTTGATCAAGAGGTTTTGAGCAGCATGGAACCACCTCTTAATTGCTGGTGTTCCCAGGTCCACCCTGACCCGGGGTGGTAGCACCTGTCAGGGTCCCAGCCATGGGCAAATAGTTAAACCCCACAAAAGGGGTCAAAACACTATGAAAATATAAAAATACGTTTTAATGCCAGCAATATTTTTTTTTTAATTTCTACCAACAATACTTATTTGGAAAAACAAATATTACCAGCAATATATTTTTGGAAAAAAAATATTACTAGCAATACATTTTTGGGAAAACATATTACCAGCAATACTTATTTTGAAAAAAAAAAGTATTACCAGCAATACATTTTTGGGAAAAAAATATTACCAACAATACTTATTTGGAAAAAAAAAATATTACCAGCAATACATTTTTGGAAAAAAAATATTACCAGCAATACTTATTTGGAAAAAAAAAATATTACCAGCAAAACATTTTTTGAAAAATAAAGTATTACCAGCAATACATTTTTGGGAAAAAATATTACCAGCAATACTTATTTGGAAAAAAAATATTACCAGCAATATAAATCTTGTTGACATTAAATAACCCATTAAGGTTGATATGTCGTAAAACAAAACAAACCACTCAGTTATGTTGATTCCTATGTTCACTGTCTTTCACTATTTATATCTCCATCTCTCTCTCTTTCTATATAGACTGTATAATAAGCAAGTATTTAACTCACTTGCACAGATCACACTCGCTAATATTAGGTTGGTGCAAAAATAATGTCGTTTTCTCACATATGTAACTATGTGAGAAAACGACATTATTTTTGCACCAACTTAATAATATTTGTAGTCATTTTTATACACTTTATGCTTAATAATATTTTTATGTTGTCTATGAGTATCTGCCAAATATTGGTAGGAAGATGGATGGCCTTATATGTTATGTTGATTAATATCAGCTTTTAGAATAATATTATCTAATAAATGACATGTTAGTCAATGTGAAAGTGTTGTAAACCTTTGACCAGTATAAAATTTACATGTTTTTTTTTGTTTTTTTTATTAACATTGGATATACATTCTGAAGAGAATTCATATGTATTACATTAGCTTGATTTAATAGGCCTTTTGGAGACTGGTATTATTTGTGACTATAAAGTTAGAAGTCCTTTTTAATTTCCATAAATGATTAATATTTTTGCTATCATTAGGTGATGGTGAGTGGTGCTTTTTCTTTCATGTACCTCTTTGGTCAGAGGTGAAATCACAATGAATAACAATGGTGTACTTTTTGAACATGTTTATAGATACTATAATTTTTAATGTTGGCAAGCTTTTTACTCTATTAGAGTTATTGTTCTTGCACTGGCAACATATATTGGCAGTGTATTTGCTGTTGGTATAATGGGTTGTTTAAACATGTTTACATGTTCTGCTATTTTTTTTTTTTACAAAATGCGTAATATAATGTCTATGAGAGGGAGGACTTAAAATAAATCTAGAACTATTGGTTAAGAAATTGTTTATAATTGTAACAAGAAATCATTTCAAGAGTTATTTTGACAAAGTAACTCATTCCTTTTGTTATTTATGCAGGTTTGACAATATTTTGGTTATCTATTTTACAGCCCTCTTTAGCCATATTATCCATATGGAAATAATGTAAACCCTTCATCCTAGAAATTCAAACAAAATCTGTATGTATAAATCAGTCATAGGCAAACCCTTTTCATCTTTCTGAATGGAATGCATAATCTCATAAGAAACATAATGTTTCTTAAAATTTTGTTTTTTGTTCTCACTTGTTCACTCACATACTCTCTCATACATAACCACATACATAAATGATGATTAATCTTTCTTGAATTTTATAAACTTTCAGTGAAAATAACATTTTCATCATTTTAAACCATTGGCGATTTTCACTATGGAAGATCATGCATGTAAATATATTTTTTTTGAAACAGGAAACATTCTTAATAATTTTTTTTCTGGAGCAAAAATATACTTTTGTATTTTCAAATGAATAAATTAGAAGTAAATCACATGCAGCAATATTATCATTAGTTATAATATTATACCAAAACTTTGATATTTTTAATTACAGAAAAAATCTTTTCACAAAAAGATTTCTCTCATTTCTAAGGTATATGTTTACACATATGGTCTTCTGTAGTTAAAATACTTGAGATATCAACTATGAAAAATTTCCTTGAATATTTTTAGTAGTACAGCCTACCTTGTTATCAGGTGTAGATTATATGGATCACTGCTTGAAAAAGGTTTATATGTCTGATATAATCTATAAAGTAAACACTGTTGTATACATTTCTAGAAGTAAAATAATTTAAAATACCTAGTGTTTCTTGCGAAAATTTTCAATCTTCTATTTGCTACCATTTTCTTCTATGCATTACCAAAAAAGAAAAAAATACACTTTCAATACTGACAGTATGGCTGAAGAGAACTAAATAATGGAAAGGTCGAAACATGGTAGGAACCACTCATGACAAAAAAAGTAAGTGATCTTTGAACTGTTGGTAAAAATCCCTGCTGCATACTTCTAAAATCCAGACGCTAACTTTGGTGAGTGCATCTTTGACATATGGATCATCTCTATTAAAGAGGTTGCTGCATCTGTGAAATATCAGTTGAAACAAAATGTGTACAGGTGAGACGCAGGAAGATATAGAGCAATAGGATTTATTTTAACGCATATGTCAGGTTTCTGTGTCAGTCTGTCAAATGAATTTGCAGTCTTTGTCACACTCAGCAGTAATCCACATCTCCATCTCAGATTTTTTTTTTTGTCTTGCCCTGTCGTCTCGCTGTCTGCATGAATTTGCCAAGGGTGCAGGCAGCCAGGGAGCATGGCAAGTTAATGAGGCTAAACAAAAGGAACAACCCTGCTGTATGGCTGGTAATCATGTTGCTAATTTTAAATGCTCACACATTCAAAAGAAAGTCATATCAGCCAAATGAGATGGTAAAATCATTCAAACCATTTCTATCTCTCATATATATATATATATATATATATATATGTGTGTGTGTGTGTGTGTGTGTGTGTATATATATATATATATATATATATATATATGTGTGTGTGTGTGTGTGAAAGAAGTATAATTGAATTTGTAAAAAATGTCTTCAACTTAATATTTATACATGAATATAGATATATACATCATAAATGCATTGATATGAGTCTGTGTGTGTGTATATATATATATATATATATATATATATATATATATATATATATATATAGATATGTGTGTGTGTGTGTGCCCGCTCCTGGGAAAAGTAGACAAAACACGTTTAAAATAATGAGATGATAAAAAACAGGCAACACATATATAACTATGTCTATCGATCTGTGTGTGGAGATATATATATATATATATATATATATATATATGTATGTGTGTGTGGGGGGGGGCGTGGCTGAGTGGTTAGAACATTTGCTTTCTGACCATGGGACCCGGGCTGGAATCTCACCATAGTTGATTTGTCAGGAAGGAGACTTCCTGATATTATTGGTCTGGAGGGGAATGATCCCAGTGTGTGACACCTTTGAAAAGTACCTGAAAACCATATGATGAGTAAACCCAAGCCTTGTGAGTAAAATTGGGTAGATGAAATCCTTGGGGGCTGTCAATAGCTATGATAGCACGAAGTTACAAGTCATCGTGACTGAGGGTTTGAGTGTACTGGGATTGTTGATCATGCTAGATAACATGCTCTCTCCCAGAAACTGCAACTAAGGTCTGCTCAGCCTAGTTGCAGTATAAACCGACAGGTGGGCTCTGTGGGTGTTTAACATACACAAATGTGCCTGAGAAAGTGTCTGCAATAGGGATTGGCTAGCCACTCTATTAGATGGGTAACCTTGAATGCAAATTGCCAGCTATTATTATTTCATTTATTAAATATATATATATATATATATATATATATATATATATATAAAATAGCACATAGTGAGTGCTGGTAGTAATAAAGCCAAATGATAAGGAACAAAATGTTTATTACTAGTAACTATCTATCTATATATACATCTATATAAAATGATAATGGCTAGCCACTCACATCAAAGGATGCCAGTCTACTAGAGTTTGTAGCTAATCTGCATTGCAGAAGCCCACTCAGGCACATTTGTGTTTTCTCAACCCCCACACAGCCAACCTGTGGTTTAGGCTGCAACAATGCTGAGAAGACGTCTGTTAAAGTTTCTAGGAGAAGGCATTATCTAGTTAGAACCTGGGTTTCTCTTACATTTACATACATATATATATAAAAAAAAATGTCTCTTTCTCTTGCTTTATATATATATATATATATATATATATATATATATATATATATATATATATATATACACACACAAGTATAGGATTGGTGTGGATGGAATAAAATTGCAATAATCAAAAACATTATTCTTAAAAGAATGCTCAATACAGACTAGAACAAATATTATTTATTCAAAAATTATAATATGTTATAAAATCACTACAAAAGCAGCCATTTTGTTTCAACACATCTGGTGTCTTCTCAAGTGATGGATATTTTTATAGTGATTTTATAACATGTTTATGTTATAACTTTTGAATAATATATATATATATATATATATATATATATATATATATATATATATCTTTTTCCTGCTTTTATATATGTACATATATATCGGCAATGGCAAGCTGCAACTTGTTTCTAAGCAAACCCAACACATCTGCCAGGATGGCTAACCACCAGTTCCTATTACAGATACCTTCTCAACGCACAGAGCCTACCTGAGACATGGTGCATAATCTGGCATGATCAATCTTTTCAGTACAGACAGTATATACCATTGGTCATGATGACTTGTGACTTCAGACTATCATGGGCAGTTCCATCTAACCAATCTCACTCACAAGGCTTCTTCATTTTAGTAATAAATTTCAATTTTATTTGCAGTCCATCATTTAACCCTACTATATATATATATATATATATATATATATATATATATATGTGTGTGTGTGTATATATATATATATACATGTGTGTATATATATATATATATATATACATATATATAGATAGATAGAGAGAGAGAGAGAGAGAGAAATAGGATATGTTAGGTAAATAATCCAGGGTTCTTTAGTATTTTGTCTTTATTTTTTAAAAAACAGTGCTCCATACAAAAGTAGAGATTAAATTATAATTATTTTAAAAAAAAATATGTAAATCATATTTTTTAAAACATAATTATAATATATATATATATATATATATATATATATATATATATATATATGATAAAAATATGCTTTTACGGTATGCTTTATTTATGTGTATCAATTGAAGTGCTCAAATATTAATTACGTAATCTTTTTTTCTTGATAGTCTCGCTATATTTTTTGCTGAACTATTATAATAATATTAAATTAAAATACTGAAAGTTTATTCCGTTATTTAATCCAAAATAAAGGCCAGGATTTCGAATGATAATTTTCTTAGCTAGCATGCTAACAGCTAAAATAGTATTTATTATACATCATGTAAGAAAACAATATAACCACCCCCTCACCAAATAATGTTTGCAGCATTAAGGAGTTAGATGGTATAAGTACTGTTAATATATGGTATCTGAGTAAACATTAGCCTTCCAGATAACTGAAACTCATATACAAGTCCCGTCATTGCCATAAATCAGATGCAGTAGTCACTATTTTTTGTATTTAAATTGTGGCACATTTTTTACCCAACCTTATATGTGCTTTCTAATATGTAAGCAAGGACTCCTTTGGATTTCTGGTTCGGAAGATTCTTTGGATCCGGAAATGTCATAATTGCTAATTTTTCCTGTTGGCAGAGGTTGCAAATATTGTGGCAGTTGTTATAGGGCTTTGCCTTTTTTTAAAATTTTCCAGCTAACAATCAATTCTGTTTTTTTTCTTTCAAATTCCACATAAATTCTAACACACACACAGACACATACACACAGAAAAACACACACAAGAATGTGTTTTTGTATATTTAAGGTAATATATTATATAACAGTGCATAATGGGTAGTTTTCAATCTGTGCCCGATAACTGCCACATGCATGAAACTTGGAATCATACCAAATAGTGAGGAACAAAATGTTTGTATGCACGCATATTCCCACTACTGTAACGTAGCTTCCCTGTATCTTTTCTATATAATTGTTCTGTAAGTTCTATTCTGATAGTTTCTCTCCCTTGTAAAAATCTCTTCCAGATTCTTGTTTTCCAATCAATTTTGATCTTCAAAACTTTAAATGCAATGTCAATCATATCTTCTGTTTTCTTAATTGCTGTTTTTCTTATTGTTCTCTCTCCTTAATAATGTTTCCTTTTTCTCATATTCTTTCTTACTCAGTAACGTCTTGAATCTTAGTGGCTTTATTACCTTGCCTGGTGTGAGATTATTAAAATATATATATATATATATATATATATATATATAGTAAGGTAAAAAATCCGTTGGTATATAATCCAAGTGGATCCTCATAATATGAAAATATTAGAAGTGATCCACGAAAAAGAGCTTGATGTAATTTATTTAATTTATACAAAGCTATGTAATTAATAATCAAACAAATCCTTTTATCTCATATGGGGAATAGGTTATTTCGGCAGATGACAAATGTGATCGTCTGTCTTTTCAACCTCAGTGTGGAATGAAATGAGGTTCATATCTGTAAGGTTACAGGAAGTAGGGACATAGCAGTTAACAGTGAGGAATTGAGATTGGAAGATAAAAGACAACTTTAAGATAGATACCTACCACCCTCCCTGACTGTCTGACTGAAACAGTGAAAAGTGTAAACAGTGTATTAGGTGTTTTCAGCAAGTTAAGGTTTAAATCGATGCTTTAGTTTCCAATTTTCATTTCTTCATAGTTAACAGCTATATCCCACTTCCTCTAACTTTACAAACATGAACTTCATTTCATTACACACTGGAGTTGAAAAGACAGATGACTACTTTCGTTGTCTGCTGAAATAGCCTATTCCCCATATGAGGTAAAAGGATTATATATATGGTGGACTCTCCCGTCTTATTCGATGTATGAGGGTCAGCAACTTCAGTTCCTAGGAACCGACTGCCAGACACCAGCACATATTGTAGTGGTCTAGTTGTTTCAGATGTCGGAGTTACCATCATTGCAGTGGCTTCGTAATAAGGATGGACAATTGTAGATGTTTGTTTATGGCTATATGAATAACATGATGACACAATTTATATTAAATGTAAAATACCACAAAGCATGAAATACAAGAAGGAACAAAATGGTTTTAAAAAACATAACATTGTATTTATTTGTGTGTTGATGTACATGCATAAAAGTTAAAGATCTGATGGAGTTATGTCTCTTAGACTGAGAATATTTTTATCTCAACTCACAAAAGTTGAATTAATTATTAAACTGTAGTTTGAGAAGAATATTTCAAAGAAAAAAGTTCTTGTTGCAAGTTTGGAAATGTTCTATATGTTTGTAATGTAGGTTGGAAAAGTTTGTATGTACATGCATGCGTAAATATGCTTTTAATGTCTGACCACTCATGGTTGAGACAAGAACCCTGAAAATCACATTTTCTCAGGTGAATAAAGAAAGGAGAGAGAGAAAGCAAGCTTGTGTCTGCTATTTATAGATAATGTAATCACTTGATAGGATCAAGAGCGCTGCGCGGGAAGAATTATTCTTCACATGCATATGATCTGATTGGTTGGCATTGACCAATTAGAAGCTGATATTTCCTGGAAATATTTACTGAGAACGCTCTGATCCACTTTTTTGCACAAAAATGTACAAAATTCGACATTTATAAGAAAGTGGTAGCAGGGTACTACAATATGACTTGATTATAGTGGTGAAGCTTTTGTGCAAAACCAACCACACTTTTTGAAGTGCTGAATACAGAGACCTGGTGCACTTCGTGCCATAAGGTCCCCAAACAACCCTCTGCAGGTTTTGAATTCAGAGTTCTCCTAGACCAGTTGCCATTCAAGACCCAGTCTATCCTGCTAATTACCCATAGCTGGAGGCAGAAGAGGATTCATAATGTTCCCAAGGGTATTAGTACGTGAGTGAGTGTAATGGATTCGACTTGAATTCAAACTCAGCTCTCTGAGCCCTTAGTCTGAGACACTACCATTACACTACCAAGCCTCCTTAATTATATATATATATATATATATATATATATATATATATATATATATATATATATATATTTATTTATTTTTGTACAGAGAATAAAGATATCTCTTAAACATCATTTTATGTCATGAATATTTAATTCCAAATAAACTTGGAGTTTATTTTGCAACTGTTTTTATAGTTACTCTCATCTACTGTTCTAAAGTGAATAAACATTGGGCAAAACCAATCAAAATTCTTATTTTCTCATCAATAATTGATGACCTATAAAGGTCAGCATCCTCTTTTATAGTTTTTTTTTAATCCTATGGACAACACTGTCATTTATTTATGCATATAGATAACATCTACATTTAGAGGTATATACTTAGAATTATATGTTGACATATCACCATATTTATAAAACCTTTTAATAGATATAAAATTATGAGAAAATCAATGATAATTGAGGTGTTTTTATAATGGATAATAAATAATAAAATATTTTTTGCGTGTGCATATATATATATATATATGTATATATATATATATATATTTACACATATTTACTGTTGAAATAGCAAAATGCAACCATCACTTCTGCTCTAACAATTTCTTTTCTCACACTTCCTGTCTGTGGAACTTCCTTTCATTTACTTGGTTCCCTGTTAGCTACAATCTTCAAAAATTTAAATATCACCATTGTCTTGTCTGTTTTCTTGAATCCTGTTCATCTTTTATCCTTTCCTCAGTCCTCTCCTTTCACTCTCTGTGACCCCCTGAGTACTAGGGATCATTTCTGCATGGCTTGAAGTGAAATGATTGATATATATATATATATATATATATATATATATATATATATATATATATATATATGTGCGTGTGTATAGTGTGTATTTAGACAGAAAAGGTTCTTTAATGAAAATGTTATTAAAGACAACAGACGTTTTTTGCTGATTTATATACATATATATATATATATATATATATATATATATATATATATATATATATGTAATGAAAAACAAACCACTTTAATGTACCATTACGATAATTTATTTCACCTAAATCCTTTTTTAAGGATTCAGGATCATCAGGTAAATCTTCCAACAACGAATTGAGAAAAAAAATGGGATTAGAAATTGGTGGGTAGTGTAATTTTTGTAATTTAATAGAGGGGGTTGAGAGTGGTAGTTAACCAGACAATATAAAGTATAGAAATACAATTAGTCGGGTGAATAAACTATTAAGATTTTAAATATTTCTTTATGTCCTAGATAAATATGTTTATTACAATAATAGTTATATTTAGTCCTGAAACTATTTACTTAAAAAATTAAACATTTAAGTTAATAACAATTTTTTTTTCAGACATTGAATTTTCTATCAAACATTGTAAACTATCTTTTACATAATTTTGTTAAAACAAAATTATAACAACTCCATCTCTCTTTCCCCCTCCCCCTATCTCTCTCTTTACCGTAAGACTCACTTGTATACATTTTCTACAATTCATTTCCGTTTTATTAACCATCTAAAGAGGTCAAGTTTTCTGTCACTCCTCCTACTCCAATATAAAACATACTTAATAGAGATATAAAATTAACCCCTCCCTATACTTTTTATTGTCTGGTTAACTACCACTCTCAACCCCCTCTATTAAATTACAAAAATTACACTACACACCAATTTCTAATCCCACTTTTTTTTCTCAATTCGTTGTTGGAAGATTTACCTGATGATCCTGAATCCTTAAAAAAGGATTTAGGTGAAATAAATTATCGTAATGGTACATTAAAGTGGTTTGTTTTTCATTACATATTAGCTCTGTCCTAACATTGAGCTCTCAGGATTTCATCCTCTTTGGATTTACCAATTCGGTTTACCAAGTTCCTTACAACTTAAATATATATATATATATATATATATATATATATATATATATATATATATATATATATATATATATATATATCTCCAGGTATGATGAGAAAGAATAGTGTACAATTCCAATATTCATAACATTTAATTCAAAAGAGGGATCAGTACAGAATAGAGCAATATTATTTATTTTAGAATATTACACTGAAAACATGTAAAAAATCGCTACACAATTGCAGTTGTGTTTCCATGCATATCAATGCACCTCATCAGGAATTGTCTGATGAGATCACCTGATGAAATGCATTGATATGCAATGGAACATGACTGCAATTGTGTAGATATTTTTACATGTTTTTCATATAATATCCTTATATATATATATATATTTTCTGTTTATACGTTATTTTTATATTTGTCGAATTTAATCCATTATATATATATATATATATATATATATAATGGATTAAATTTGACAAATATATATATATATATATATATATATACATACATACACACACATACACACACACACAGTGTGCTAGCAGAATGTTCAAGAAGCTTAAAATGTTTTATTCTGCATTTCAATAATGTAGCAGGTTTTATTCTTGAGAAATTTTATTATGACAACTGTCGAAACTTTATTTAGAAACTTATATTTATACACTCAGAAAAAGTATAGCTGTGAAAACATAACATTTCGCTTTCAAATTTGAATTTGTTCTAAAATATTAAAACCATTTCTTGACATTAAGGATAGAGAACTATGGAAGACATTAACTGATTTAAATTTTTGAGATGTTGCTAAATGAAAGTGAATTAATGTTATTATTATTGATTTAAAAAAAAAAAATTGAATTAACTGTTTTCCTTTTAATCTCAAAAGATTTTTTATTGCTGTCCATAAATATGCTGGCTTTACATAGGCACATTTCTCTGAATAAAGATATTTTAAAAACTCCAAGGCAGATATTCGTGCTTGGGTTAGTGTCTATTAATGCATTTTCATGATACTTTTGTCTTACTGTTGTAACCTAGGGAAGGTTACTGAATAGAATAATCACATGAAGGTTGGTAATGGATGATAATACTTAGGACAAGAACAACACATATAAGATTTGCCAGCAGCACATAGAAGTATTCAACTGCTAGAAGTGAGTCAAGTGAATTCCACAATGAATCTCCAACTGAGGACAAACATACAGAATTTACTACTGTATTTATGTGAATGGGGACATACCTATTATTGTTTGTAGGTATGCTACAACACTTACTATGTCATTTTCTTTCTTAATAAGGACAATTTTTCAGATCAAAATTGTGGTTGAAATTATTTCTGCTTATAACTAATGCATTGGATAAATTATTATGTAGATCTTTCTTATGTTAATAAATACATTATTTTGAGTTGTAGGAAGTTTAATGACATTTTTTTAGCATTTCACCACAAGTCAAGTAATAAAACCACTATGATGCAAGTGGTTACTGAGTGTGAAAGAATATGAGAGAATGAAAACATTATTAAGGAGAGAGCACAATAAAGGAATTAAGAAGACAGAAGGAAACAATTGATATTACATATTTATATTTGATATTATTCAGAAGATGGAAAGAGCATCACTGAAATCCAGAAGCACATTGAGATATCGAAAGCTGACTCCCAAAAGCTAAGCAGAGTATTAAGAAACAAGAAGATTTTGTTAGAAATGAAAATAAGAGTGCTGAACTGTTATGTAATATCAGCTTTCCTGTATGACAGTGTATGATGGACAGTCTTCCAGTCTTTTCCTCATAGATGAGGAAAAGACTGGAAGCAACAGAAATGTGAGTTTACAGAAAAATGCTGTGAATACCATAGACTGAATCAGAGCAATGACAAAGTTTTAGAGAAAATGGAAACAAAAATGACACTTATCCATAGCATCAGGAATAGGAAATTGAAATTTCTAGGATGCATAATGAGGAAAGAGTACTTTAAATAACAATGTATTTCCACAAAAATAACAATTTTTGGAAAGAGTGAGTCTGTGTGTGAGTGCTTTTAAGTGCTTGGCAAAAATTGTGGCGAAATTACTTACATGCTGGGCAGCAGCTGTTCAGGGAACAGAAAAATGGGAAAAGAGACAGATGTTTGAAAGTGTACTGCTTTTTATGCTAATACAATGTGGCCCTAGTCACATGACTACATGCATAAAAGAGATAATCCACTTTTGCCACCAATGCTTCTGTTTATTTTTATTTTTATTTTTTTTTTTTTGTGGTCTTTGTCCAAAAAGTTTCCACTTAAGCAATATCTTGCCAAATGTCTCGGGCAATAATTTTTTAAATCTTTTCTTGCAGGTAAAAACAATTGTCATCAAAAATGGTAGGGGTTTTTGTTTTGGTGAAGTGATTTTTTCTGATATGTGAAATGCCTCGTAAGACATGATTTCATTACAGTTTCATTTTTAATCTTAATTTATGTTCCTATTTTCCTTAAGGAGAGTTTTTTGGAGTTTTTTTTTCTAATCAAGTTCACTCCATGCAAGTCAGTAAAGCCACTAAGACACAAGGGGTTACTGGGTGTGGAAGAATTAGAAACAGAAACATTACTGATGAATGAGAACAAAAAGACTAATCAGAAGGATAGTAGCATTTAAATTTTTGCAGATTAAAGTTGGCTGGAAAGCATGGAGCTGGAAGGGAGAAGTGCAAAAAAAGAAACAGTTTAGAATTTACAATTAAATCTAGCCAACTCAACTGTAAATTCATGAGAACTCCTAATGCCAGTCTAATTATTATACTTAAATTCTTAAAGTACCATACTGTAGAGTTCATCCAAACAATTACCGTAAAAGTATTTATAGAAAAGGCAAAGGGATATAATCTTATGGTAGGGGGAAAGTGACTGAAGCTGAAATGCCAGATCAGGACCAATAATATTGCTGATTCTTCTTTGGATTTTATCAAGAAGCGCTAGATAAATGGCAAGAACACCGGACCATATGTGGCAGCAATATTCATGGATGAATGGTAGCCTTATAGATATGCAGGATAGATTCTGGAGAGAAAAATTGTCTCCCATAACACAGTGAACCAACTTTCTTAGCAGCTGATCTAACAATGGATTCAATATGGACTTTCCACTGCATATCAGCCGAGAATGTTAGCCCACGTAGAAACAATGAGACTTTCCTGGAGGCTAGTATTAGCCATGTTAATGAAAGGCTGAGTGGGGATCTCTAAGATGATTGAAAGGAGTTTAGTTTTGGAGACTTTAAAATTAACCTGCCTTCTTTAACAAAGTTAACCACAGACTGAAGATCATTTTGGAATACTCAAAACCAGAAAGTGATAAGTGAAAGGTAATGAAAGGCAATGAGCAACCTACCTGACCAACATATGTGAATAGACAGTGGGACTATAGAAAAACTTTACAAAGAGCTACAAAGGATAGGAAGTTGTGGGGAGTCATGAACGTCCACGTCCACAAGTGATACAGCACAAAGAAGAATAGTGTTGTGCCTAGCAGCCATTCACGTGTTCTGTATTTTAACCCCATTAATTAGTTAATACTAATGCTATTGTTACTTCTGAAGGGAAATGTTACAATGATATTTTAACAAACATGGCAATCTCATAAATATTTGTGTAATTTATCCAAAAGATTGAAGAAATTTGTATGCATAGGTTTTCTGTTAGCTTATTAAATTAGAAGATGATTGGTTGAAAAATTAAGATGGAACATGGAATGCATACTGATGAAAAAGACTGTAAAATTCTATACTTTTTTATCATTGATCTGAATGCAAGCCATCTCTGATCTAGGAAAATGTACAGTTCATTTATAAATACAAGTGTACAGTCAGATATACGTATATGTAAGGGTGTATTGTGTATTTGGGCAGCAATCCCTCTTTTATGCAAGTTTCATTGAAAATGACTGAAACAATGCAGTGATTGAGTTTTTTATATAACTTCTCACATGTTCATATAATTTGTTTCTTTTCAGGACACAAATTATATAAAAATTGTTGGAATGTTTTCCAAGTGTTTTCAGCTATAATTTTAGCCATTATTAAGGATGAATTTTATTTTACTTTTAACTAAATATATGCATTGTTTTATGTATGTATCTAGAGTTATAAAAATGAATGTTTTATTTTCTAAACATGGTCAGCACAATGTGGCCGTGTTCATAATTGATATTACTGTGTAAGTCAACAAAAGTTACATATATATATATATATATATATATATATATATATATATAGTGTTTACATTTCTGATATGAAACTGAGTAGATATGATTAAGAAAAAATCTGGACAAAGAAATACAGTTTAAGACAAAATAGAACCTTGCTTGGCTGTGAGGACCTCTGTAGCTGGGTGGTCCAAAGCATGACTTATCAGGTGGTGGTTCCTACAACAAAGGGGATGCAGGTTCAAATCTTACCACAGGGAACATTGTCTTTATTAAGATTTCTTGAATGCTCCAGCCGGTAGATGAAATAAACATAGTTTTTAAATAAAAAAAATGAATGTTCTACTCAAATATGAATATCCACTAAGAATAATACTTGAAGTATAAATAATAAGAGATTTTCACTGTCAAAGATGACATCCTGTTTTTCTTTACATAGAAGATTGCATGATAACGGTCATTGAATAGAAGACGCAGGTTGTAAATTTGTAATATAGTTCTATGACATTGTACATGACCATGTGAGCAAAAGAAATGCTATCAATAGAACTATATAAATATATATATATATATATATATAAAGGGAAAAAGAGAATAGCAAAACTTTAGTTTGAGTTGATGGGTTTCGTCCAGTGTGGATGTTTCAAGGCAAAAAACGAAATGAATTTATTGAAACAATCTATAAAAAACAAACTAAATGTTTTTAGCAACTAGAAGAATTTAGAAATGCTGTTGTATGTTCATATGGTCAACTGAAAAATTACATCAATTACTTTGGTTGAAGAGAATATTTTCACTTATAGAAATATTATTTGTATTGTTGTGCTGACAGATTCAACCATTTTCATTTGATTTCCTGATATATATATATATATATATATATATGTATATATATATATATATATATATATATATATATATATATATATATATATATATCTTGAACTGCATATAATTAGTGTGCTTAGGTATAATCTAATGATTATGGTGGATTTTATTTTGTTATGATGGAAATAGAAATTTATTAGGTCATTTTTGTATGTTGATTTCTGGTGGACACTGAGTTTAAACAGTTGTTTGGACTATTTACATAAAGTAAAGAAATACATTGAAAACACTTTCAAATTTCTACAGTACTATATATATATATATATATATATATATATATATATATATATATATATATATCATTCTAAATATTATTTTTGGTGAATACTCATATTTGAGAAGATGCTGTTAATTTATTTAACAGTATATATATTTATTTTCGTCTACCAGCCTGAATATTCAAGAAATTTTACTTAATAAGAATTTGTGCTCTATGATGAGACAAATTTCACTTAAAGGCACAATTTTAGCCTTGCCTGATCAACTGGTTCTCTGTAGCTTAGTTGGTTAGAGCATGCTGGTAGCTTCCTTTCCCCAGGGGGATAAAGTTTCAAATCCTACAAGAGAGCATAAATTTTTCTTTAATAAGATTTCTCCAACATTCAGGCCAGTTGACAAAAATAAATATAAATATCCTGTTATATCTGAGTGCCTTTACAGTTATGAGTATCCATTAAAAATAACATTTAAAGTGATAAAAAATCTATTGAATTAATAAAATCCATTACCTTAAATATATATATATATATATATATATATATATATATATATATATATATATATATATATATAGGGAGATATTGTAGTTGTTGTAACAAGAGAAAAGTATATTTTAAAGAGAGAAGAGGCCACAAATATTTTTTAATTATAATGTAGATTTTTTTTTATATATTATACTTTATTTTCTATATTTTTTGGTACATGTGTTTCAGGTCTTGAGACCTTCACCAGGCAAAGAATGGTTATTTCCTCATATTATTTAAAGAAATTAATTTTTCTTATGTTGAGTCTTTTAGCCATTGTCTTTTGTGCATTGTAGTAATCCAAACTCACCTTGGACTGGCAGAACAATATTCTTTTGCTTAAGGGATAGTAAACAATTAGGATTTGTCAGAGAAAGGGGAAGGGATGTCCTTGTGTATCACTATTAGATCTTCTTCAGATAGGTTCAAATATCTGATTATTGGGGCTTTGGCTTGTTTGGAAGGCATGTAGTACATAAATAAACATATAGATAGATGTGAACAGATTGAAATAGATATAGATAGGAAGAGACTGAAATAGATGTAGATAGGAAGAGACTGAAATAGATAAGAAAAGATTGATATAAATAGATAGGAAGAGATTGAAATAGATAAGAAGTGACTGAAATAGATATAGATAGATAGGAAAAGACATACAGATAGGAAGAAATTTAAATGGATAGGAAGAGACTGAAATAGATCAATAGATAGAGACTGATAGATATGAACAGACTGTGATAGTAAGATTAGAACAAAATGGGACAGAGATATAAAAAGAATGAGCTAGATAGATAGATAGATGAGATGCTATAGCCAAAGGTTCAGTGAATTTGAATAGCGATTTCCTGATTATCAGTAGATATTTCCAATATCTACTTGGATATTTCATAGATCTTTCGAAATCACTCCACCAGAAAATGATGGACAGACTATTCTGTAAGCTGTTTCATATTCTGAGGAAGCCATTTTGTACCTTAGCTTCCTTGAACATTTGAGTAACACACACACATTTAGAAATATGAAATAATGGACAAGATAAATCTTTGCATAAATATTCATTTCCTTATGTATACAATAGGAACATTGTTTTATCAATGCAGACTCTGAAGTAGATCTTATCACAAACAAATTATTTTACTTTTTATTCATGAGCTCTAAAACGATTATCCATTTATTATTCACAAGAGAATTGGTAATGAGAATTCTATAGACTCAAAAATCTCATGATTATCTTGATGAGAAAATGTTAAAGAATAAAGTTTGAGTGGACAGTGTTTAAGGTTTCTTTATGAAAATAATTTTGCGGCTAATATGTACTGATAAAACTCATGTTGCATCAATTGTCAGTGACATCAAGCTGTAATAAAAAATCTCCTTAATCATTCACATTTATCTATCTCAGTATATTCATTATCTATCTCAGTCTGTTCATTTTTTCTATCTGAGTCTATTCATTTCTTTCTATCTATCTCAATTTATCTATTGCTGTCTGTCTCTATCTATCCATCTATCTATCTATTGCTGTCTGTCTCTATCTATCCATCTATCTATCTATTTCTGTCTGTCTGTCTCTATCTATCTATAGCTGTCTCAGTCTATCTATTGCTGTCTGTCTGTCTCTGTCTATCTATTGCTATCTGTCTGTCTCTATCTATTGCTGTCTGTCTCTCTATCTATATCTGTCTCAGTCCATCTATCTAAATTCTGTTTTGCTGTTATATTTCAGTTGAGCTGCTCAATCCTCAAATTCTATCCTTGAAAGAATTCAAATCCGTTTATGCAGTTCGGTTGGAAAAGACTTATCCTACACTCTGCAACCTTTTATCACCGACAAATTTTAGCAGCCTATCACTACTCTACTGCAAAAATTCAAATGAGCTCCATTTTTAAGTTCTACTAGTTAGGACCTTTACAGGTAGAATACACCATGCCATTTCCATAGAATCAAATCACTACTGTATTTCCAATGTGAAGAGTAAAGTTCTAAACAACTTTTTCTCAAGAACTGCTAGTTTGTGGAAGAGATATGTATGGATGCTTCACTGCATAATACAGCCTTAGCCTCTTTAAGTCAAATGTTGGTTGTTATCTATCCTCCTTATTTTCATATCTTACTATCCCCTCATGTATCACTATGATTTTAATAGTAACTCACTATCTTGAGTGGCTCTTGAGTCATGTATTCAGTGATTTTTACATTAAAAAACATTTACTTTTTTCTATGCAATGTTTTTCATGTTGCGTTTGTAAAAAAAATTATTCCATTAGATTTATTATTTAGTTTTTTTTTTTCTATCACTACTGTGCATACACTTTTTCTTTAGCTCCCCTTCTTCTCAGGACTGTAACATATTAGACAAAATATCTGAGAGTAAAGAAATGACTCTCTCTCTCTCTCTCTCTCTCTCTTGACATTCATCAGCAAAGATCCTTGTGTTTTGGGATTTTAATACTCATCACATCAATTGGCTTAATCATTTTAATGTTACTGATGTTTCCAGTATTCAGACTTTCAATTTTCCTGTTGCTTAATGTCTGAATCAAATAGTGGTTTCCCTTGCTCATTTTCTTAATAAATCTGATCAACATTCTTCTTTAATTGACTTGTTCCATACCTCTTCTTCTGGTGCTTGTTGAACATTGCAATTTTGTCATCTTGGCAATTCAGACCATGCTGTCGTATCTGTTGATATTTCTTTTGAGTTGTCTGTTAGACATGGACCTACAATTCACAAAACTTCTTCCTGTTACCAGCATACTGATTGGGATTCATTTCATTTTCTTCTTCACAACACTCTTTGGGGTAAAATTTTTAACCTTCCTATTGAAGATTGTGCTACTGAGGTTTCTCATTGTGTAAAAGCTGGTATCTTGCAAAAATTGTAAATATTTTCCTTCCTTGCAGAAACATAAATCTGCTGCCTATATTTAGGGATATCTTGCCGTCGTCATTTATTTTTGTTGTAACCTAGGTGTTATGGTGACCTACCTACAATAGAATGAACTCTTCCTCCTTCATAAAGACTACCCTGCGAGACTTCCTGTGTGGGCAGTTGAGATGCAGTGCAACCTGACAGTTTGGACTGACACTTCTATCTGCTGACTAATAACACACTTACTTTGTATATATCTGTTATTTAAATACACTTGTTCAACCTACCTTTATCTTCCATGTCTTTCTTTCTGGCCCCTAACAGGCCACAACACAAGGGAAGGTTACTGAATAGAATAGTCAAATGAAGGTTGGTAATGAACAATAATACTTAGGACACAAACAACACATATAAGATTCGCCAGCAGCACATAGAAGAAGTAGTCAACAGCTAGAAGTGAGTCAAGTGAATTCTTCAATGAATCTTTGACTGTAGACATACAGTATTTGCTACTGTATTTATGTGAATGGGGACTTATCCATTATTGTACATAAGTATACTAAAACAATTTTTTAGTACTGCCTGGTTATTGTTGGTTGTCTTTCCATTGAGTCTACTTGGGATTGAACTTACAATTACCATGCCAACGAATTTATAAAGTGATGCTTTAAGCCTGTAGGTTATTACACCACAGGACAGTCCTGAGGCTAGAACTTCATAAAAGCTAGTAAAGAAAATAAAAAACAGATTGGGGTATACCTGAGCATGGGCAACAAAACAAGAATGATCTATCCCTATAGATTAAATAAAGTGTTCAGTTTGAAATTCCCTGAAGGTTATTTGGATTGACAAACACCTGATGAAATGTTGTGGTGATAACAACTAAGCTGAGTACATTAGTTTTACTGTAAATAATGTAAAAAGTTACCAAGACTAAGCACCTGAACCAATAGATGGAATATAATATAGAGAAATGAACTTAATGTTTATATTGTACTGGGATAATGACACTGGTGAGGATGAAGAAATAGGATAGTTCAGTGGATGGGGGGGTTGGAAGCTGACGGAACATTTATCAGTGAACTCTCGTTTGCATGTTTCTTGGAATTTAGGTGTAACTGTGGTGAGTCTGATCACATCATGGCAGTTGTGATCAGAATTACTAATTCTAGAGATTCTTATCCAGAACTCATCAATGGAATTAAAATATTCCTTCTTCACAATTATGGCTGCATATGCAGGCTGGAATTGTCCCCAAAGACCTTCATAATGAATCTCAGGGAAGAGACTCTGAGTAGCTTAAAATTGTGTGATTAATTTTTTTTTTTTTTTGCTTTTCATTTTAATTTGTAAGGATTAAATAATTAATGAATTAATATGAATTAGAAAAATTATTTAATTTAAAAAGATTGAATTAATTTTTATCATAATGTAATGAATTGAGGTAAATTATCTTTTACATATAAATTTTCAGATTTATATATTGCAAAAAAAAAAAATGGCGGAAATATTTTGGTAATTTTTCAGTTATATTGTTTATATATATATATATATATATATATATATATATATATATGCATATATATATATATGTATGTATGTATGTACTAAAGTGGACATTAAGTTCAATACCCAGTTGTAATAATCTGTTTCATACTTCAATGCAATCTCCAGGCCATGTGTTTTATTTATATTATATATATATATATATATATATAAAGAAAAATATACGGAAAAAACAAATAAAAATCCTTATATGCAATTCTGCTGTTTTAATGTTAATATAATGTCAATTTCGGACGTTTCGGTCTAATAAACCATCTTCATTGACATTATATTAACATTAAAACAGCATAATTGCATATAAGGATTTTTGTTTGTTTTTTCCGTATATTTTTCTTCATACTGTCGGATCTATATCCATATATTTGCTTATATATATATATATATATATATATATATATATATATATATATGTATATATATATATATATATATATATATATATATATATATATATATATATATATATATACATACATATACACACAAACACACAGTGTGCGATGGGTAAATTGTTAACATTTTATATTTTTTTTATATATTAATTTAACACATGCCCTTTGTTTTTGATTTTGTTGGCTGCACAGTATAATAGGGTCATGTGGGCACTATCTGTGAGAAAAAGAGCACCATGATGCAATTCACACTGCCAGAAATTTGAAATTCAGCATTCTCTACTGCTTGGCATTCATGCCAGAACCTCAAATACAAATATTCAAGAGTGTTTGGATGTCAATCCAAGGATAGTGCAGAGGATTCAGAAAGAGTTGGATCAGTCAAATGGTGATTACAAAGGTATTTGTGTGATCACTAGTGATGGTGATGTTATGTCTCCATTCATCTTCCCATAGGGCCACAGAATCAGCATGAAGGCCTGCATCAAGTGCCTTGAGGAGGTAGTGCTGTCCTGGGTCAAGACGGTGGTTGCTGAAAGACCCTATGTCTGGCAACAGGACTGCACCATGCCATACAAGCAGGAGAACCCAGTCTGTCAGACAATTTGTGTGACCACATCACTCCTTACATCTGGCAACCTAACTCACCAGACTGCCACACCCTTGATTATTATGTGTGGGTTGCAGTTGAGTGAAAGGCCAATAAAACTCCTTGTAACACCAAAGATGAACTGAAGGCAAGGATTATGGCAACATTGATCAACTTAAACAAGGAAACTGTCCAGAAGAGATGCAGGAGATTCTGAAGTTGTCTCAAGACCCTGGTTGAAGCCTATGGCGATTTTATTAAATAAATTTACTCTTTAGTAATTCAATTAATTTTTGTGTAATTTTGATAGATATATCTGTTAAAATGTGTTATCAATGTTATTTTAATTGTTGCATAATTTAGATGAGAATTTATCCAATTTTGCACCCTTTATATATATATATATATATATATATATATATAGATAGGGAAAATATTCACAGCATTTATCACATACACAAAAAAGAAAAAAAATACCCTAAACCAATAAATTAATTATTCTTAACTTCAGATAAAAATAACAAATGTAAGAAAATCATAAGTCAACTGTTTAAACCTGATGAGTTAACCGAATGATTACAAAACAACTCATCTACAAAATTTTATCTTTGTATTAATCCTATATATATATATATATATATATATATATAAGTATAGGATTGGTGTATATGGAATAAATTCCAATAACAAACAAATACTATTCTTAAAAGAGTGCTCAATACAGAGTAGAGCAAATATAATTATTTATTTGAAAATTATAACATAAAAATATTATAAAATCACTACAAAAATAGCCATTTTGTTTTAACCCTTCCAGTATCTTATCAAGTGATGGCATTGAATTCAACACCATCACTTAATAAGACACTAGAAGTGTTGAAACAAAATGGCTATTTTTGTTGTGATTTTATAATATTTTTATGTTATAATTTTTTAATAAATGATTATATATATATATATATATATATATATATATATATATAATGGAATTGAGAAGCAATCCCTCTTTTATACAAGTTTCATTAAAGATGAATGACAAGGCACTGCAATTAAGCTTTTCATTCATTATTTTTTGTGTTCATATAAACGATTTCTTTTCAGCATATAGATATTGTGAAAACTTTTCAATTGCTCTATATATTCAATTATTCTATTAGCCATTTTCAATAATGTTTTTTTATTGAACTGAATGTGTAGATTTTTCTATATGTATCTTAAATGATTGGAATTTTTTTTTATTATTATTATTTTCCAAACACAGTCAACACATTGTAGCTGTATTCATACTTGATGTTATTGAACATTGGCTTTTCTTTTTTATTAATAACACTACCATTATTTTTTTGCCTAATTTTACTTGTGGATGAGGCTAATATATTTGTATTTTCTACAAGTGTGTTGTGGATGGAGTTTAATAGATTTCCAGGCATTTTTTTCTATGGTCAGAGAGATATAAGATGAGTCTTCTTAATATGAACACAAGAAAAATTTAATTAAAAGGTTAATTGCAGTGCCTCATCAGGCATCTTTAATTAAACTTTTTTTTATTAGATGCATTTCATCCTTTAGAACTTCATTAGACTAAAGTGATCATCACTTTAGTGCAATGAAGTACTAAAAGATGAAAGACTGATAATTCACTTGGAGTCTACAAGGTTAATATAAAACATATTCATGAAGTACATAGTGTAAAGATTGTTGGTAGAGTAAAGACTAATCTTGAATTGATTAGCTCTATGATTTTCTTTACACCGAATGAACCCTGAACTTCAACTGAATTATTTGTTTGTATGCAGTAGAATGCAAAAGGTTAGCCAATCACAGACATGGAGTCATGACTTTTGCTTTGATTCTTCAGCCATATATACAACAATACTAACATTGCTTCTGCAGACAGGGTTATATGTTTCTGTTCTTTCCAAGTGGGACAACAACTTATAGACACTAAGTGACTAAAGGAATAGGTTGGTCAGTGAATCGGATAAGAAAACATGAAGAAATGAACTTTGGGAAAGCAGGTTATACACAACACATTAGCATAATAACTCATTTGTAGATGCAACATTTATTAGGTGAAATACACATACAAATTTAACAGTTATGGGACAGAGTAAAAATTATTACCTCAGTCCCACAATAATTTATTAAATTCAGTGTATATGCTTACTCAAATGTATCAGAAGTTATAGGACATAGTAAAAATAATTACCTCTGTCATAGAATAGTTATTTTAATTATATGAAATCTGGATACACATTTTACAGCTATTATGGGATGTAGTAAAAATATTACAGCTGTCCAATGATTGCTGTTATATTTAGTGTATAAAAATCTACATTATAATAAGAAGAATTAAAATCAATTCAAACTCACCAATTAGTTACTAAAGTTTCACTATAGTTTTAGTAATGTATCTGTGAGTTTAAATCATTTTAAATTTCTTAGATCTTTAAAGCACACTTTACGGATTCAGATTTCTTCAAAATTCATAACTGCTGAATTTCATATCTGAAATGTAAACAAAGCAATTTCTAAAGAATTAATGGATTTTATTTCTTAATCCAACATATTTTTATTACTTTAAATATTATTTTGAGTGGTTACCGAAATTTGAATAGTTTCTTCACTTATTTTAAACAGTATTTTATTTTGTTTACCAGCCTGAACATTCTTATTAAAGAACAATGCACACACTGGTGGGATTTGAACCAGCATCTCCCTTTACAGGAGAAACTGTCATTTGATCTGATGTGCTTTGACTTTGACTACTTAGCTACCAAGAGCTTCATAATGAACCAAGATTCTATCTGCCCCACTCTCTCTCTCTCTCGATATATATATATATATATATAATGTATAAAATGAGAAAATTTGGGTTTCCTCAACAGTCAAATGATCTCTGTTAAATATATGGGTGGGATTCAAATTTTGTTTTTTTAATGTAATATTTTATCAAATGTTACCCACATCCAGTAAATTACATTCACGCCTCTCCCATCTCAAATTATAATGAACTAATGAACACACTTCAGTGTACTTAAATTAATTACGCACAAATGCACACACACATATATATATGTGTATGTATATGTAATTTTTATATATATTATTTATATATTATATATGAACGGTAGTTATTGAAAAGTGATCAATATCAGTGATAGAGCTAACATATTTAGTTGGATTGATGTGAGTTTGTGACACTGGGTTTCATGAACTTGTGATCATCAGACAAACAGACGATCGCAAAGGTGTAAAACCCTGGGTCACAAACTCACATCAATTCAACTAAATAACTATATATATATATATATATATATATATATATATATATATAATGTATGTTTGTTATTTATCATATTTGCAAAGATAGTTTTTAAACATATTTTGTGTATTATTTTACCATATTTACAAAGTAAATGTGTATATATATATATATATATATATATATATATATATATATATATATATACATATATATATATATATATATATATATATATATATATACATATATATATATATATATATATATATATATATACACACATGTATGTAAGCAAATATATATATATATATATATGTCCATCGTCTTTGTCATGTTGAATTGATAATGTTAATTATATTTTATGAATATGTCCTGAAGATGGTTTATTAGACCGAAACGTCCGACGTTGACATTATATTAACATTAAAACAGCAGAATTGCATATAAGGATTTTTGTTTGTTTTTCCGTATATTTTTCTTCATACACATGTATATATGTGCTTGTATTATTTACTACATGTGTGTATGTATGTATGCGTATGCTTGTATTATTTACTATGTGTGTGTGATTACAAAATTATTGATGAAGTAAGAAATGCTTTGAAATGGCAGTTCTGTGGGAAGATTAATTTTAAATCATTTTGGGTTTTTCTTTTCAGTCAGGTTTATCCAAAACAATAAATGCTAAGAGTCAAACTAAAATGATAGAGCAAATCTTGTTTAAAAATATTATATGACTTACTGTTTGTAGAATAAACATGTGACTTCTCATCATCTTGATGATAAAAAAAAAACAAAAGAAACACTTCTTACCTGAAAGATAAAAGAAAAGAAGGCATTAATTTTACTCAAAGCAAAAATGATACCTTAACGAGTCAATATTTCTTTTGAACAATGCCAACTTTGGAGTATGGCAACATTTGTGAAAATTTCATGCATTGCAAAACAGTAAAAATAAAAGCCTGATTGTATGTTCAGAAAGCAAATGGCTGTTTTTTTTCACTGGACTCTTATCATTGTCAAAAGTTGAATAATTGATTTTTTGCAGAAATTAGAAATTTCTTATTTTGGTATATTGCTGTTGTGTAAAAGGTGATTTTCTCCCAAGCACAATTCATAAACTAAAACCAAGCAAACGTGCCAGTTTTCTGATGGACCATTGCCATTAGTAATGCATAATTAATAACGTTCTAATCAAAAGAGACAACTGTAATTATTTATCTCAGAAATAAATATTCATGATGTTTCTCCTTTTCGTAATTAAGCCAACAATAGCAAGGGCTTAAGTGAAATGTGATATAAGCACAACTGGAAATTGAGTTAACATTCTTCTTCTTATATGCCATGTCTGTTCAGGTCATGTACGATCGAGGCTCTCCACTACTTCCTATCTTTTGTAGCTCTAAGTAATATTTGTCTTATTGTTTTTCCCCACTCTCTGTTCTGCCATCCTTTTACACAAGCTTGTTAGGTAAGTTGACCATGTCTCTCCACAACTTCCTATCCTTTGTAGCTCTAAGCAAAAATGTTTCCTTATTATTTCTTCCACTCTGGTCTGCCATCTATTTACACAACCTTGTTAGGTAGGTTGACCATGTCTCTCCACAGCTTCCTATCCCTTGTAGTTCTAAGCAAATATGTTTCCTTATTATCCCTCCCACTCCCTGTTCTGCAATCCATTTACACCAACTCATTAGGTACATTGACCATGGCTCTCCACAACTTTCTATCCCTTGTAGCTTTAAGCAAATATGTTTCTTTATTATTACTACCACTTCCTGTTCTGCCATACATTTACACAAGATTTTTAGGTAGGTTGGTCACGGCCCTCCACAACTTTCTATTCCTTGTAGCTCTAAGAAAATGTTTCTTTATTATTCCTTCCAGTCTTTGTTTTGCCATCTATTTACACAAGCTTTCCCCCTCCCTCTCTCGCCTTAAGTATGTCATGCGAGTGTCAAATTCTCTATGCCTTCTTTCCTCATTATGTGTTCCAGGAATTTCAACTGCTTCTTTCTGATTCTACTAAGTATCATTTTGCTTTCCATTTTTCTTAAAACGTTCTCATTAATCACATGTTCAGTCCATGGTATTTTCAGCAACTTTCAGTAGAGTCACATCTGTCTCATATTGCCTCAAATCTCTATTTCATCTGGTAACATTCATTGACTGACAGGAGGATTCATATTACATAGCATTTCAATATTCTGCTGGCATGAGTTGGTACACAGGTTTTCAATTTGATCCTGAAAAGTTTTTTTTTTTTTTTTATTGACTCTAAAGTTTAAAAATCTTTATTGATTATTGTTATGGTCCAGTTCCTTGTACCACGGTGATAGTCCAAGGTAGAACCAATAAAGAAGAACTCGAACATGGATATGGAATAACACAGATATATTACAAACAGGAATATATACAGAGAAGTAGAAAGGGTTAGTACGAACAATCAGGTTTAGTAGGGAGAACAATGTAGTCTCGAACAGTATCACTATTCCAATGTCTTGTAGTAATTGTCTGAATGCAACTCTGTTTCAGTCTGCCTCTGACTCGACTGACTGACTCGCTTGCTCTGACTGACTGACAGACTCCTGATGGACTTCTGACGGACCTCACTTCAGACTGAATTCTCTGCTTCCTCTTGAGGCGCAGTATTTATTACGTATGGAATAGTCCAATTTGTTATTATGGGTAAGGTCCCATAACAATTAAAAAGTCTATTGGACAGATATGCAGTTTTGAGATGAATATCTATTTTTTTTTTAAATTCAACTGTGAGCTACAAACTGGGGAGAGTTTTAATGGAGGACAGAAAATACAACACCAAAATCCAAAGACTTTGGAATCACAAATGAAGCATTCCAAAAGCTTAGTAAAGTACTAAGGAAATTTTATTAGAAATAAAGAAAAGAGTGCAGAACTGCTATGTAATATCAATCCTGTTATATGGCATTGAATGCTGGACTATATCTCCAAGGATGAGGAGAAAACTGGATGTTGAGAATAACTTAGATGAAGTACATAAGCAATGAAAAGGTCTTAATGGAAATGAAAAAAGACAGTTGTACACGGAATCAAAAATAGTTTAATTTTCTTCCACAGGACTTGGAAAATTTGACACACAGAGGACATACTGAAGGGAAACAGGACAGGGAGAGGCAGCACATGAATGGGGGTTGGAATGAGGCATTGGAGTGATGGTAAAGGAACAATCATTGCAAACAGCTTTTTTTTTTTACAATGGTGTTCACCCTATACAAGGCTCAAGAGCCACTTGAGGTAGAGGATTAGAGAGCAAAAGTCACAGCTCATGTTGATATGTGTAGAAGATAAGAGTTAACTCTAGACCTGAACAGATTAAGATTATAGTGACCAGGTAACCAACCTCTTGGAAGTCAGTTCCATAAGGCAGTGGTTTGTTGAAAGAAGATGCTTGACTAGAAAATAACACCAGGGTAATATGAATGGAATGTGGGTGGTTCACTACAATGTGCATGATGTGGCAGATTTTGAAAAAGATAGAGGATAACAGGATTTAATGAGTCATTCATCACAAAAGGGAAGACTGAGCAGCTCCTGCCCATAAGGGATAGGTGGTTGCAAAGAGACATGATTGCCTACTGAAATGGACATGACACATAGAAGAGTTAGAATATTTGAGGGCAAAGAATACCCATTGTTTTCCTCTAAAAATGATTGAAAAATATCTGTTACATTTTAGAACTGCATTCTAGATCTTGTAGGCTCATGTGTTGCATTCCACATCTTGTTGGTTAATATGCCACATTCTAGATCTTGTAAGCTCATGTGCTGCATTCTAGATCTTGTAGGCTCATGTGTTGAATTCCAGATCTTGTAGGTTAATGTGCCACATTCTATCATAGATCTTGTAGGCTCATGTGTTGCATTCCAGATCATGTAGGCTCATGTGTTGCATTCCAGATCATGTAGTTTAATGTGTTGCATTCTAGATCTTGTAGGCTCATGTGTTGCATTCTAGGAATTGTAGGCTAATACCAAGATATTGTAGATTATTAGTAGTATTAGGGCTTACACTAACCCTATAATCCTGTAATTTTAATGGCTAATTCGGAAGTGGTTGTATGCTATTGAATATAACTTCTATTTCACAATGATTCTAGTTTATACTTCTTCAGATCTGGATATATTTTACACTTGATTTTGTGCTAACCAAAACTTCCATTGTGATTTCCATTGACACTCATGTTGACATCTTTCTAAAATTATGTGATAATACAAGGAATTACTTGTTTTGAGCAGGATAACCTTTTGTTGTTATTATTTCTGATTATAATAGTAGTCAAAGGCAGTCATTCATTATCATCATATACATACACACACATACATATATATATATATATATATATATATATATATATACAAAATGGATATTTTTAATTGTTTGGTAATTATAATACTGATTTTAGCAAGTTTGTTGGACTGAGAACATTTCAGGAACACCTTACAAACATACGCATAGCTAGCTAGCTAGAAACAGTGTGAGCGTAGAAATTGCACTGCATGACTTTTAGTAACATATCTTAAGATCATATATATATATATATATATATAAAAAGAAAGATAAATATTAGGTTGGTGCAAAAATAATGACGTAATAATGTCGTTTTTTGACTTATTTTTAACGTCAAAAACGACATTATTACGTCATTATTTTTGCACCAACCTAATACATGCATATATGGTAAATATGTGAGAAAAATGAAAAATGTTTTTATTTGACATGCTTTGCCAATTATTTGTTACCATCAGGTAAAAGAGTTTTAATTCATACAAATATATATATATATATATATATATATATATATATATATAAATATGTTCAGAAAAGTATATATATTTTTGGCATGTGTTTATTTTCCTCTCTATCTATGAGTATCCTATATAAGAGTTTAAATAGATGTACATATATAATATGTATGTGCATATATATATATATATATATATATATATATATATATATATATATATATATGTGAAGCATCTCAAGAATTGTTAATTTTTTTTTTTAATATTTAAATATTTTTACATGATGGTATTTAGGAAGATTTTTTTAAAAGTATCTTCACCTGCTTCAAATTTGTGAAGTTTGTGAAAAAAAAAAAAAAACAGTTTTTCCTTTGGAAAAAACATCTGTTGAATCAGAAACAATTTTCCATGCAATGTTGTTAAGTAAATTAAACTTTTTTAATATATATATATATATATATATATATATATATATATATATATATGTGTGTGTGTATGTATGTTATATAATGTACACAGACATGCACATGTATGTATGTATATATATATATATATATATATATATATATATATATATATATATATATGTGTGTGTGTGTGTGTGTGTGTGTGTATATAATATTTGAGTCTATAGGTTTCTCTTATAATTCCTAATATTGTTAGCAGATGATGAGCTTTACATGACATAAATGATTTTATTGATCACAATTACACTATCTTTATTTTTCCTTATATATATATATATATATATATATGTATATACACACACACCTGCTCAGAAGTCAGCCATCTTCATCTCTAAACATGTAACCACATACAGACATATTTTTTTACTTCATCCATTATTTTCAGTGGGTACCTGTATATGAGTAGATGCTTTGTTTACATTTTAAGCAGTATTTATTTCATCTACTGGTCTGAATACATTTGAAAACTTATTAAAGAAAATATACCCTCCAGTAGTATTTGAACCTGCATCCCCCATTTGCAGTAGAATTAGCAGTTTCTCTCTGCTTAGTGCTGATGGCTTGCAGGTAGAAGCTCCAATTGACATCAAATCAGGTTTCAATCCTTGCTTAAGGCTTTTGGGCATCTAGTTACACTAAGGAGCCATGATACAATGAAACAGTACTCTCTGCAAATGATTATATATATATATATATATATATATATATAATTATACGTTATAATTTTTAATAGATAAAAGTTATTTAAGTAAATGTTCTGTTTTTTAAATAAACAGCATTAATTACATTTACCAGCCTGAATGTTTGATAATTGTTGTAGAAAATATGCATTCTTCAACAGGAATTGAACATGTGTCATGTACAGTTTGATTCCTGTCAGAAAACACATATTTTCTAAAAAATTTCTTGAACATTCAAGCCATAAATATAATTAATACAGTTTATTTAAAAACAGAGCATTTACTTAAACAAATTGTACCTATTAAAAATAATAATGTATAAACAAAAAATATATTAAATAATTGTTGAACCATTTCATAATAAATATATACATACATACATACAAGGTTTTTATCATTACCTATTTCATTTATCCCCTGTGGGTTTTTTTAAATGAAATTATTTTGTTTCATTTTTTTTTCCATGTCATCCTTTTGGGTGATTTATGGTCAAAGGTTATATAAAACTTGTCCCTTCCTTCTTTTATTTGCATTCAAGTCATTTGAATTTAACGTCAGTGTGAAACTTGCATTACAACTCGGGCCATTCTTTCATAGGATTTAACGTCAAGCATTTTTTGCTCTGTCTAGGCAATCTAGGCTTTGAGCACTTAAGTAGGTTTGTCTTATTCTTTTTTTGTTTTTTCTGTATTGTCATTTTTGTTCAAGATTTTATCTGGATAAGAGTTTTAGGTTTTGTTAAGTTGTCCATGTTTTACATTTTTCTTTAATATATATATATATGTATGTGTGTGTGTGTATGTATCCTGTCATACTGTGTGTAGATTACTAAGCTGTATGAGATTCAGTTGAAAAAAAAAAAACAGAGAAACTCCAGCAAAAAAAGATTATTTTAATTGCATAAAACACACCTGATTTTAAAGCAAATAAAATGACCAAAATTTGTGAAAAAGTAAGAGAAAAAATGCAAAAACTTATGAATATTTTATTTACTTTTGTGATTCATATGCATTATGAAAACGTGATAATAACTGTTTGAAAAAATTGCTAAAGGTGATTTGAAACCACCATTAATTGCCTTTCAATAAAAAATGATTTTGCTGTTTTTTATATTGGAATTATGCATTATTTTGCTTTTTTTATTCATTGTAAATTAAATATTACTTTTACCTTTTGTATGATTTCCAAACTCATGTAGTTGTTTAGAGTCAATGAAATCCGGAAAAACTATGGAACCATATGGGAAAGATTATAAATTTTTGAAGATCAAAGTAGATCTGGAAGCCAGAAGAGAGCTCTCTAAGCAAGATGTGTGATAGAAGTAACTCTTAGCATAGAACCTGTGGTTACATCTAACCATTTCAACTGTAAAATGAGACCCTTTTTGCCAATCTAGTAAAGACAGAATGCATAGTCATCAGTAAAAGGATGAGCCCAAAATATGATTTGCAGGTCAAGAATATTAGAATCAAGCAGACATGGAAGTTTAAATATCTGGGAAGTGTTTTGACAGAGGACGGTAAGTGTGACACGGAGATCTGTAGATGTATTGGGATGGCCAAGGATGCGTTCCAAAAGCTGGGCAGAGTATTGCAAGACAGGAGGATTTCTTTGGTAACAATAAAAAGAATACTGAGCTGTTATGTGACATCTGTCCTTCTTTACGGTAGTGAATGTTGGACGATTTCCTCAAAAATAAACAAGTGAGTCTAGGTGATGGAGATGTTGTTCTACAGAAGGATGCTGAGGATATTATGAACAGCATATGAGCAATGATGAGGTCTTGGAGAGAATGCAAAAAAGGAAGAGGCTTATACTTAACATCAGGAAGAGGTAGCTGAAGTTTCTGGAACACAAAACGAGGAAGGAGGGCTTGGAGAATCTGATACTCATGAGTTGAATAAGTGGGAAAGAGAGACAAGGGAAAACAACACATGAAATACCTGGTAAGCTTAAGCAAGTGTTTGACAGAATGTGGTCTGGGGGAGGAAGCAGAGGGAAGGAACTTGTTAAGAGCTGCATGGGATAGAGAGAGGTGGAGAGCCATGATCACCTATATCCTGAAAGGACATAGCACATAAAAACAAAAAGTATTGCTTAAATTCATAAAATCTAAGTAATATAGAGGAAAGTAATATTTACTATGCAAATGCAAAAATGTGGTACAAAGCTTAAAAGTGGGGATGGAAGGAGGCTAGTCTTCAATCTTCAATAGCCCCAGTTACTGACCCAAACATACCACAGTATTCTTTACACCAATACAATACATTCTTACTTACCATTCTTACTAAAGACACCATAATACCTCAAAGTCTCTATGAAGTGCTAACTAGTTCCTATATGTACAATTTGTATGGTGTTGGAAATAAAAATAACAAAATTTAAAAATGAAACCCCAATGAATATTTACCATAGAGAAAAGTTCATTAGAAAAAAATAGCATGAAAATATTTATTGAAAAGTCACAGGAAAGTAATGTTATGGAGGTGGGAAAAATGACTGATGCCGAGATGCCATGTCAGGACTGATAACATTGCAGATTCCTCTTTGGATTTTATCAAGAATCTCTAAACACATAGTGGAAGCACCAGAGCAGATGTGGCAGCAATATTCATTGCATGGATAAATGGTAGACTTACTAAATTGTAAGAGAGATTCTGAATTATTTGGATACTCCATTTGTGTGGACATTTGTCAAACGAAAATAAGCTTAATGGATATCTTCTTACAAGATATCCGATTAATAACGGTAATGCAATTTGAATAAAAATAAATAATTGTAGGTAATATTATTACAAATGTTAGTGATAATCTATAGATAATCTTGATTATCCATTTAAATCAAGCCATATCATTATCTAGTAAATTTCATCATTAAATATTAAATGATATTAGTTCTACAGTTAGAATTATTAAGAATATGTCAGCTTTCATAACAACTAAAGTTATTACAACCAATAATATGAAAAATTACTTTAATCGTTATTACTATATATATATATATATATATATATATATATTATGTAAGTATGTTTGTATGTAGGTGTAGGTGGGTGGATGTGTATGTATATGAATGAAGAATTATATTACTGAATGTTCTAATTCTAATGCATATATTACAATTATTACTCACAGTCATTTTTGTTAGTAATGATACTGGCACATCTTAGAAACTTATGAAATTTGTAGTAATAAGAAATACATATATATATATATATATATATATATATATATATATATATATATAGATATAGATATATAGATAGATAGATATATATACAACACACATGCACACTCATAATCTGACATCATCTTATACATGTGTGTGTATAAATATATATCTAATCTGACATTATATATATATATATATAGATAGATATATATATATATCTAATCTGACATTATATATATATATATATATATCTGTAATCTGACATTATATATATATATATATATATATATATGTAATCTGACATTATATATATATATATATATATATATATATGTAATCTGACATTATATATATATATATATATATATATATATGTATGTAATCTGACATTATATATATATATATATATATATATATATATATATGTATGTATGTAATCTGGCATTCTATATATATATATATATGTAATCTAACATATAACATATATATATATATATATATATGTGTGTGTGTGTGTGTGTGTGCGTGTGAGTAATCTAACATCATCATATGTGTGTGTGTGTGTGTGTGTATATATATATATATATATATATATGTGTGTGTGTATGTATGTATATAATCTAACATCATCATATATATATATATATATATATATATATATATATATATATATATATATATATATATATAGATATATATATATGATGCCAAATTAAATATCTAGGTTTCAGATAATTAGCCTTGGTAACTCAACTCTCCAACTTTTGTTTCTCTCTGCTTTAACTCAAAACTCTTTGGTTCCAGTCACTTTTAAGATCACTCAACCAATGCTTTTATCCACTGGGCCATGTGTCCTAGAGTTATCAAGTGGAATTTACTGAAACTCAGATATCTAAAGTTATGGCATGTTGAATTACCTGCAGGGACTAAATAAAGGGTCCGTTTCAAAATTCCAATTAAATTCACCTGAAGCAGGCAGGGGTTGACAACAGTCAAATTGTTGTGACTATGACAAGAAAGATGAGGACAACAGTCTAAACAATGTAAATAGTATAGAAATCAGTATAATTATACACACACACATCTGAAATAGATGGACCAGCTTGGCCATTTAAATCTTGAGTTTTTTTTCCCAACCTGCCTGTGTTTATTTCCCACTATTTCCCCCTCTCTTTATTCTAACTTGTCAAGTTATGAGGTTGGTGCAAAAATAATGACGTTTTTTGACGTATTTTTTAACGTCAAAAACGTCATTATTTTTGCACCAACCTAATATCTCAACCTCTTCACTCAATAATATTGTTCCAAAATGAATTCTGAATTAATTTTTTAGCCTACCCTTTTATTCCAAACTTTTCTTCAATTCTGAACTTAAGAGTAAGATAACTTAGTTTGACACAAGTCTATAAGTGTCGAGCACTCAGTGATAACAATAGCAATAGTTAGTGAGTCTAGTTTACTAAATACCAAGCCATAGCAAGGCACCCCTATCCTTAGTAGTATAATCTGTACAGGCATTGGAGTTTTTTTTTAATCTTTCTTATACGTTTTCCAGATACTTTTTATTGTTCTCCTCAGTCAAAAAGCAAAACTAAAAGGAGAAAAAGAAACAAGATTAAAGCAAGGTAATACAAAAAAAAAAAAAGAAGCCCTTTCTTTATAAAAGGGTCTTAATCAATATTCTTTACATCCATGAACATAAGAGAAAGAAAGAACATCTTTTGTGAACACAAACGAACAGAAGGTGGGACAAATTGGGTGAAGGTGTTACCTACCTATAAACAAAAGACTTGGTGGACAATACTTGGAGCTGATCAGGCACGATGGGAGTGGGGTAGTGATCGCAGATATTAGCTCGATGGTGAGTGTCGCATGACATGGCTAATCGTGTAAGCGAACACGAGCAGATCAATGCTCAACAATTCAATACAGAGGAATTACATTTGAGGCGGCCATTGATTTTAGTAAGCGTGGCCTGGTGTCGAATAGATTGAAGTAAGCAGAGGCAGGCCTACAAGTGAATGGCCCAGTAAGATAAATGCTAAATGATGAGGTGGAAATTTATGGTTTATTCTTTACTTTCTCTCCTCATGTCTTTCATTTTCTCTCATTCCCCTTCTTTTTTTTCTTTTCTTTTTTTAGCTAATTCATCTCCCACTTTCTCAAATTCTAACTCTTCTTTTTAGAGGCCATTTTGTTTTTTATATTTTCTTTTTACTTATTTTCGGCTAGCAGTAGCTATTTCACTGTATGGTTAAATATCATATTCTATGCTTATGATGTCACACTTCAAGTATATATATCTATGTAACTCTTCAAATCAATCTATCTATTAACATTTGTTCTTCAAATCTATCTACCTAAATATCTATTTCACTCTTCAAATTTATCGGTTTACCTAACTATATACGTCACTCTTCAAATCTGTCTAACTACCTATGTCAGTCTTCAAATCTACCTATGTCAGTCTTCAAAAATATCTACCAATTGATTTATGTCACTCTTCAAATATACCTATCTATGTCACTCTTCAAATCTATCTGCCTATCTATGTCACTCTTCAAATTTATTTACATATGTATCTATGTCACTCTTCGAATCTCCCTATCAATCTATGTCACTCTTAAAATCTACCTACCTATTTGTGACTCTTCAAATCTATCTATCTACCTATGTCACTTTTCAAATCTACCTATATCACTTTTCAAATCCAAATATGTCACTTTTCAAATCTACCTATGTCACTCTTCAAATCTATCTATATATCTATATATTTACCTTTCTATGTTATTTACCATGTCTTTCCTTTGTTCCTATTTATCTTGTTTCTTTTCTACTGTAATTCTTTCATTCCTCTTGAAATTTTATCTCACTCTTTTTAACGTTTTCATCCTCTAAATTCACTTTTCCTATATTTATAAGGCTCTTCAAATTAATCTTAACCTGCAAATCCCTCTCCACTTTCTGTTTGCTAAAAATCCCAGTGTATTTTTCTCTATCTATGAACTAATTCTTTTATTAAATTGTAAAGTGTATTTTTTCTTGGATTGTTAACTACACACCCTCTATTTAAAATATTATACATAACATAATTTAATATTTAATTTTCTTGTTATATATTCTTCATTCTAATTTTTACATAGTCAAAATTAAAAAAAAACAACTTTTATTTGGAAAAAGTGAATTAAAAGGTCAATATGAAAAATAAATTTGTAAGTTTCAAAAATTAAAATGTGTAAAAATAGGTTTTATTTCATTTTCAGTATGACCTTTTGAAACAATTTATTATCAACCTAACTCCATTTTCACTGTTTTTTCAAATTCCAAACAATGGGCAAGACAGTTATGGTGATCTTTACATAGGTTTCTATTACAATTATTACAAACAATCTTTACTGTCATGTGCTTATAACTCACACAAATATGATTAAAACCAGAAACCCTTTGTAGTTTCTGGAGTGAGGTAAAATATATTAAGAAATAAATTAAATATTAAGAAAAAACATTTGTGTTCAAGTATCCTCGATGGTACTAAGTATAGTTTTCATAATAAAAGATAAGTACAAACAGGAGGTTAAAATGGTAGAAACCTAGGAGGTACCATTCCTCAAAACCATGAAAAATAAATTACAGATGTCTGATTAGAATCCCATATTCCCTGAGGGAACGTGAGATGCATAAACTTTGTCTCAGACAAAACCAGATGTTCTAAACTTGGAGATGGTCAGAGAGCAGATCCGTTGAAATCTTCTGTATGCCACATAGAAGATTTCAACTTGTTGGAAATCATGGGTCTCCACAATTTCCTGTGCTTTGTAGCCCTTAATAAATTTTCAATTTTTGTTGTCTCTCCTAAACCCTATACGATCATCTATTTACTCAAGCTTGGTCATGAGTTGCTTTCCTCTGTCCTTCTTACTTTTAATCTGTCCTTGGAGTATCAAACTTTCAAAGCCTCCTTTCCTTAGTATGTGCCCTAGAAATTTCAACTACCTCTCCCTGATGTTAAGGATTTATAAGTGTCTTTTTTGTTTCCATTTTCTCTAAGATTTTGTTGCAGTTTATGTGTTCAGTCCATGTTCTTATCAATATCATAGAGGAGGCAAAGTGGAGTAATGGATAGCAGCTCAGATTGAAGAATCAGAGAGCCAAGTTTGAATTCCAGTTGAATTCATTACATTCACTTACATGCGAATACCCTTGGGAGAAGTAAGAATCCTCTCACCAGCTATGGGTAAATAACAGGACAGACTGGGTTCTGTTGCCTTGGATGACAACTAGTCTACTGCAGAAAGAAATGGCAACCTACTGCCGAAAAAAAATCTGCCTTATCAGTCATGTATCAAAAGATACATGATTGCCTAAGCATGTATCCCACCTGTACCTACCTGTACCTGTAATGGCATTCACTCGAGGTAGGTTGAGCCGGCTCCAATATTGGAGTTTCATGGGAATTTGGAATTCACAAACAGTCCCCAACCCGCATGTGTAGCACATGAGATTTGGTTATAGTGGTGAAGGTTTCGTGCAGGACCATCCACACTTTTTGAAGGGCTGATTATAGAGACCTAGTGCACTACATGCCACAAGGTCCCCAAACAACCCTCCGCAGGTTTTGAATTCAGAGTTTTCCTTCTCCTAGACCAGTTGCCATTCAAGGCTATAGAACCCAGTCTGTCCTGCTGGAGGGAGAAGAAGAGGATTCACACCTTTCCCAAGGGTATTAGCATGTAAGTGAATGTAATGGATTTGACTGGAATTCGAACTCGGCTCTCCAATTCCTCAATCCAAGCCACTATCCATTACTCCACCGTGCCTCCTCACACTTGGCACGTAACTGACTGTAGAACCTCATTCCTCTTGTTTCAAGTCTCTTCTTCATTTAAGATTGTCCAGCATCCACTGCCATATAGAGGACTGATATTACATAACAGTTCAGTATTCTTTTCTTTTTTCCCTAATGAAATTTTCCTCTTTCTTAATACTTTGTTTAGCTTTTGGAAGGCATCTTTTTTATCTAAATACAACTTTCGATTTTGATGTCACACTTTCTGTCTTCTGTTAAAATACTGAGGTAAATTCCAGCATGAAAAATATGGGGCAAAAATAAATCACTATGTCATAATGTTGATGACAATGTCATATCTTGTAAGATTGATCATCATTGGGTGCTCCATACAGGTGGCCATGAGCCAGAATAAAATTAGCTTGGTAAATAATAATAAAAACAAAATTGTAAATTTTGTTAGCTGCACATCATATTGGGAATCTAATGATATTGATTATAGTCAGCCTGTTTTCTGAATGTAGGATTTTGAAATAGATTTATCGGAAATAATTGATCAACCTAAAATTGACCTCTTTTCATTATTGAAAAGCAAAACTTTACTTCTCATCAGAGAAGCAGAGCTTTGATATCAGACTCCAGTAATTGAAGAGATTTGAAGCAATGGATTCTTAAAAATATTGAAACATAAATACTGAAAATAGATTAAAATTAATTAAAATAGCCACTTTGATATCAGACTCTGATGACTGAAGAAATTTGAAGAGCCTTATTAATACAGAAAATATGAATATGGAAAATAGCCCAGTATTAACTAAAATAGCACTGGTAGAGTTAAGACATGCCTGCTCATGCTACCTGTTATGTAGGTTCTAAAGAAGACTCACATGACAAGCCCACAACAGAAGGACATGCAGAAGTTGCAGCAGAAACATAAAGGATGCTGCTGGCCTGTCCTGTTTTTCTCTTTGGTGACATTTTTTGACATATCTGGTCTGCTGCTCCTGCTATTCATCTCGAGGTTTTTAATAAAATCCAAAGAAGGATCTGCAATGTAATCGATCCTGACCTGGCATCTTGACTTCAGTCGCTTTCTCAACAACGTAATGTGGCTTCCCTCTGTCTTTTCTACACATATTTTGATGGCAACTGCTCTGATGAGCTTTTTCCCCCAGTGCCTGACTACATGAATTTAAACATGCTACTAGGTTGGCATCTAGGTCCCACCCCATTTACTGTCGAAATAGATAAATGTAATCGCCACTTCTACTCCAAGAGTTTCTTTTCTCGCCCTTCCCACCATTTTCTATCTTCTTGAATTCCATTCATCTTTTATCCTTTCCTCAATCCCCTATAACCAGTCTTTTCTCTCGCTTTCACTCACTGTAACCCCTGGCATACTATTTGCATTCTTTCCTTCCTTTGGGGTGAAATGATATAAAAAAAGTAAGAACCCCTTGCTTTTCACTCCTTTCAAACTGCTTGTTGTATACATATGTTATATTATAATACATTATATGCAAGATAATACATATGTTGTATAAATATGTTATATGTAGGTATGTTATCATATTATATATATGGGCATGTGGTCTAGTGGTTAGAACATTCATTTTCTGACCAGGAGGCCCAGGTTCAAATCTCACCATGATCAACTTGTCAAGAAGGTGACTTCTTTATGTTATCAGTCTAGAGGAGGCAATCTCAGTGTGTGACACCTTTGGAAAATTTGTAAACCCTAACACGGTTTGACCCAAGCTTTTGATGGAAATTGGTTTGACAGAGCCGTTGGTGGTTGTACTAGCACAAAGTCACAAGTCATCATGACCGAGGGTTTGGACATACTACACTTGTTTAGACTGCTGATCATGCTAGATGAAAGAAACTGTAACTAAGGTCTGCTCAGTATAGTTGCAGTGTAAACCATAGGTGGGTTCTGTGGGTGTTGACCAAACACAAATGTGCCTGAGCAGGCATCTGCAATGGGGATTAGATAGCTGAACTAGTAGATTGGCATCCTTGGGTTTAAGTGGCTGCACCAAGAATTATATTATATATAATCATTATATGCATTATAATACATATGTTGTATACATATATGTTATAATACATGTATAACATATATATTATAGTTTCTGTGCCATCCTGGGTTTGACGACAAACTGCATCCATGTCCTGGGTAAGACGATAAACTACGTCCAACAGCAAGACCTCTGACCAGAAGGTTTTGAGGAGCTTGGAACCACTTCTTAATTGCTGGTGTTCCCACGTCTATCCTGACCCAGGGTGGTAGCACCTGTTAGGGTCCCAACTATGGGCAAATAGTTACCCCCCCCAAACTGGGGTTAAAACACTATGAAAATATAAAAATAGGTCTTAATACTTAAGAAAAAATTATTACCAGCAATACATTATCAGCAATACATTTTAGGCAAAAAAATTTTACCAGCAATACTTTTTTGAAAAAAAATATCAGAAATAGTTTTTTTTTTTTAAGGAAGAATATTACTAGCAATACATGTTTGAAAAAACAAATATTACCAACAATAAAAATTTTGTTGGCATTAAATAACCCATTGAGGTAAAACAAACCAAACCAAACCAAACCAAACCAATAGTTTCTGTGTGGGACAAATTAGTGACAAGTACATATATTTTGTTATAAAATATCTCTTTGAGAGCCATGCAGGTTTTGTCATTCCTTTCTTTCAGCTATTTCCCTCTGTGTATTAAGGTGTTACTATATCGTGGATATAATAATGACTATAATAGAGAAATGCAAAGAAACCATAACACCCCAATTATTGCTTTTAAAATGACACTTTGGATTGATACACTCTTCAGTGTCTCTTCAAGATATGCTCAATCATAGCTCTCCACAAAACACTACTCTTTGTAGCTCTTAGCAATGTTTGCTTTTTTAACCCTAGAACACTAGCGCTGGGTATATAGTACCCAGCGCAAATTTTCCTATTTTTAATTACAATTTTCAGTAACTGATTTTCTTACTTAAATAATGTTTTGCAGTTCCTATTAATGTAAACTCAAAGTACAAAGTTTGAAGTGCCTGCATGTAAAATATTTCAAATAAAGATTTATATTTAATATTTTTTTTAATATTTTCAAAATTGGGTATGATATACCCATGGTTAATAGTGGTGTAACTTTAATTGATGGTTAGTGTTCTAGGGTTAATATCTTTCCCATTATCTGTTTTGCCATGCATTTACACAATCTAGTTAAATAGTTTACTCACTGTTTTCCACTTGTTTCTTTGAGTGTCAAATTCTCCAAGCCTTCTTCCCTCATTATGAGTCCCAGAAATTTCAACTTCTTTGTAGTTCTAAGCAATGCTTGTCTTCTTGATATTTCTTGTACTACCATCTATTTATGCAAATTCATTAGACAGGTTGAGGTTTCCCTTTGCTTCTCTTGCTTTCAGTTTGTCATGAAAGTGTCAAATTTGCCATGCCTTCTTTCCTCATTATAATTTCATCTATCTCTTTCTGATTTTAAGTATCCTTTTTGTTTCCATTTTTCTTAATATTTCCTCATTCTTCATATGCTGTGTCCAAGTTATTCTCTGTATTCTTCTGTAGAACCACATTTCTATTGCCTCAAGTTGCCTTATCATCTGTGAGGAAATTGTCAAGCATTCACAAGACTATTGATGTTACAAAGCAGCTCAGCACTGTCTTATTTGATCCTAACAATATTTTCCTGTTTCTTAATACTTTGTTTAGTTTGAGGAAGCCATCTTTCACTATTGCATTCAGATTTTGATGTTATATTTGCCAAATTATGTTAAAACACTTCCCAGGTTGATTTTGATGTCTCCAATTGCATCTTGGGCTTTTCCTCTTGTTGAAAACCTTACAGTCTGTCTTCTTACAATTGATACTTATTCCTTTTTTCCTGTTATCCTTCACTACATAATAATAATTGAAAAAGAAAAGAAATATAATAAAGTCAGTTTTTTCTTTTTTTCTTTGACTTTTAAGGTGTACTGATTGAAAATTATGGTGGAACTGATATGTATCTTTTAGGGATAGACAGTTTTTTTTTTCATAGACATACGTATCTACTATTTTCAAGACACTGGCATCTTAAGAAATTCCATGATCAGATTATTTTTCTTTTTCTTATACTTTCTTTATAACATAGCTTCTTTTTACCTTCTTGAAATGTCCTATGAATATAGGAACAATTCAAAAGAACTGAAAACTTAATTTGATTTTAAATCTAACATGGATTTTGGGGATTTTTTTTTGTTTCTTGCTGGTAGTGGGTACTTTACCTTTCATTTTATCTTATTTTTCCTAGCACAAAATGTTATTCCTTCTTTCTCAAATTTTTAAATCCACAAAATAATTACAAGGCACTTTTTTAGTTTTCTTACTTGATGTCATTACATTCTTTGTGTTTTTCTTGCTTTATTTGAGGTTATTTTTTCCAATCCAAATAAAAAAAAAAAGTATATATATATATTCTGAGTTTAATTTAAAACTGTTAAAACTCATTTGAATTTACTGATGGTATAAAACACCAATAAATTATATATTTAAGATGATAGTTTTTGATGTAATAGAATAACCTGTCACTCCAATGAGTGACTACACAATAGGTAGTAACTACCTATAAGTATCTGTAAGTCAATGGACAACAGAGTCTAGCTGGGATCTTTTGAGTACGACTCAGACTTACGTGAGAACTACTGACCTTCCAATAGTAGTCCTTACTACGAGATTGACTTGTGACAACCTTATGCATAACTGTTACCTTTATTCCTATTGTATTGATTTTACAATAAACCTTTACTTATTTTATTCACTGTGTTTGTCAAGTATATATTCCTATTAGCATGGAATATAACAGTTTTGTATCAAATACCGTCTAGAAAAATGTATAATATATGTAAGGAAATATGGTAAAAAAAATATGTGTGCACATGTGGGTATATATATATATATATATATATATATATATAGAGAGAGAGAGAGAGAGAGAGAGAAATTGAACATGATGCAATGTACAATAAGAACAACAAAGCATTACAACTACTACTATCATCATCATCATCATCATCATCATCATATTTTTGGTCTTCAAAAAAATTAACTGCAATTCCAATTGTTAACTTCTGTCTTCATAATTTATGTTTGTTTATCATTCTCTTCCATTTATAATATTTTCTTTTTCTTGTATTCTTTCACACACAGTAATACTTTGCATCTTAGTGGCTTTATTGTCTTGCATGGGGTGAAATGATTAAAAAGAAAAATCATCATTATCCTCATCAACAGTTTGTCTATTTTATTTCCTGGAATATAAGATGAGATCTTTTGCAAAATTTCCCTTGGATCTTATTCTCTGATGGTTGGATTTAGACCTGAGATTCCTAAAGTGGGAAGTGCCGCCATCTTATAAAGGTGGGAGGCATGATCTAGGGGGGGGATGTGACAAAAAAGGTGTTGTTAAGGGGCAGGAAGGTGACAGAATAAAATCAGAACAGGAGTTATACGAATCTTGCTGACATTATGTGAGCAGCACATGCCATGCACCACCTAGACCAGACAGCTGACACCCCCTGGAGCTAATGCTCTAGGTTTATAGGTTTAGTAATATAGCCAGGTATTTTTGTCTGATGTTAGATTAGTTGTTTCAAATTTGCAGTATGCCTAAGGCTAAGGAAGAGTCTTTATATGGGTGTTGGTTGGTGGGTGCTAGAGATGTGACCTGGGAGCCAAGGAGGAGGTAGCTAGAAAATATTTAGGAACCACTGTATTAGATCAACACCTTAACACTCCTGTTTGACACACTAGTTTCTTGATGACAACAGAATTAAATATATATATATATATATATATATATATGGCTAGAAATGATTAAATTATGATTAATTATTAAAAGAATGTTAAATTATTTTTAAAATAATGTCTAAATATATGGAGAATTCATCAATTCAATATTGTTATTTTTTTTATAAATATTCACTGCCAAATTATAACTGCTTGTAATACGACAGAGAGTGCTGGATATATCCGTATACAAGGAGTGTTCCAAGTAACTTGATTCTGAATATGACCCCTTTTAAATTGATTGCCTTGTTGCAATATTTTGTTTATATATTTATTTTCAAAGAATTTAAACATTTTCATCATTATAGATATTTACATTAGAGAATCAATAAAGAATTGAATCAATTGATAATGATCAACAAAATTAAAATTAAATATTGAAGTATCAAGTCGCTATTGCAATTTTAAACTTTGAAACAGATTGCACCACAAGAAATCTATGATGATATGTAAAATTTCTACCACGAGGGCTACACTTTGTTTGCAATGGTCACCTGTTGGCAGAAAATTTCTACCACGAGGGCTACACTTTGTTTGCAATGGTCACCTGTTGGCAGAAAATTTCTACCATGAGGGCTACACTTTGTTTGCAATGGTCACCTGTTGGCAGAAAATTTCTACCACGAGGGCTACACTTTGTTTGCAATGGTCCCCTGTTGGCAGAAAATTTCTACCACGAGGGCTACACTTTGTTTGCAATGGTCACCTGTTGGCAGAAAATTTCTACCACGAGGGCTACACTTTGTTTGCAATGGTCACCTGTTGGCAGAAAATTTCTACCACGAGGGCTACACTTTGTTTGCAATGGTCACCTGTTGGCAGAAAATTTCTACCACGAGGGCTACACTTTGTTTGCAATGGTCACCTGTTGGCAGAAAATTTCTACCACGAGGGCTACACTTTATTTGCAATGGTCACCTGTTGGCAGAAAATTTCTACCACGAGGGCTACACTTTGTTTGCAATGGTCACCTGTTGGCAGAAAATTTCTACCACGAGGGCTACACTTTGTTTGCAATGGTCACCTGTTGGCAGAAAATTTCTTGACAATAAACCTTTTTTTAAAGAATAAAAATATGAAAAAAATAAGATGGGGAATTTATACTCAAAACTGACCAGATATCTTTTTATTTGAAATCTGTTAGTATGATATATAATTTTATATTTACATATGCTTTACCCCTGATACTTATCGCTTTTGCAGTTAGCCAGTTAAGTGGCATATGTGATGCATAATTGGGCAATCAGGTCTCCTTTGATGTCATGACTGACTAGGACAGAAGATTCTCCTGCACTAGGTTGATATTTCTCTTTCTGTGGTAGACCAGTTACTAACCAAGGCTATAGAACCTAGTCAGTCTAGCTATTCAAACCATAAATAGAAGCGGGAGGAGAGAAAAGATATAATCATATCTTTCCTAAGAGTATTTGTGCATAAGTGAATGTAAGGAACTTGGCTCTCTGATTTCCGATTCCAATACAATATCTATTATGCCACCCATAAATATAGCATACATTAAAACTATAGTTTTATCATATATATATATATATATATATATATATATATATATATATATATATGTATATATCTATCTCTATCTATATTGATATGTATATATTATGTTGGTGCAAAAGTAATGTCGTTTTCTCACATAGTAAAATATGTGAGAAAACGACATTATTTTTGCACCAACCTAATATCTCTGTCTTGATCTATATATATATATATATATAGATATGTATATATCTCTATCTATAAATATGTATATATCTCTATCTATATATATAGATATGTATATGTCTCTATCTATCTCTCTCTCTATATAGATATGTATATATGCCTATCTATCTATATATATATATATATATAGATATGTATATATGTCTATATATATATATATATATATAGATATAGATATAGATATGTATATATGTCTATATCTATCTATATATATATATATATAGATATAGATATAGATATGTATATATGTCTATATATATATATATAGATATGTATATATGTCTATATATATATATATATATATAGATATGTATATATATATATATATATATATATATATATATATATATATATGTGAAAATTTTTATATAGTAGTTCAACTTAAGAAAAATTAATGACAATGTGGGAACAATTTTTCATGTGTAGTGTTTCATTCTTTAGGACTTCATCCGTCAAAACAATGTTTATGTTGATGTAACAAGATATATGCTTGAAGAGGAGGGGGGGCTGAAATTTAAATTGAAAAGTTTAAAATTTCAGCATCCATTTTCCTCAATGCATATGTGTGGCAACATCAATGTCAATATCACTTTAATCCTATGAAGTCAGTCTGTCGTGTGCCATGCATGATACATGCTTAGGCAATCATGTATCTTTCAATACATGACTGACAAGGCAGTTTTTTTCCCCCGTAGTAGTTTGCCATTTCTTTTTGCGGTAGACCAGTTGCCATCCAAGGCTATAGTACTCGATCTGTCCTGCTATTTACCAATAGCTGGGGGAAAAAGGAGAGAATTAATACCTTTCCCAAGGGTATTAGCACGTAAGTGAATGTAATAGATTGGAGTGGAATTCAAATTCGGCTCTCTGATTCCTCAATCTGAGTCAGTATCCATTACACTATACAATGATAACTTAATAACTTCTCTACTGTCAGATATTTTGTCTAATATGTTATAGTCCTAAAAAGAAGGGGTGATAAAAAATATACCTACATAATAAATCTAACAGAAAAATTTTTACAGATGCAACATGAAAAACACTGCAACTTATTTTTTAATGTATAGATCACTGAATACATAGCTCAAGAGCCGCTCAAGGTAGAGAGATACCGTTTAAGGATCATTTTCAGCCAACATTTAGTCAGAAGAATATGTAGTGATAAATGAGGTATATGATATGGAAATGGAGGTGGAGATAGTAGGAAGAGAAGATGATGTAGTAACCCACCTACAGTAGAATGAACTCTTCCTCTTCTCATAGATATTAACCTGAAAGACTTCCTGAGTGTGTGTGTGTGTGTGTGTGTGTGGGCAGCTGAGACGCAATGTAACCTGATAATTTGGACACTTCTATCTGCTTATTACTAACACTCTTACTTTGTATATAGCTGTTATTTCAATATACTTGTTCAACCTACCTTCGTCTTCCGTGTCTTTCTTTCTTGCCCCTAAACAGGCCACTATAAGAGATGAAGGAGGAGATGAAGGAGGAGAGATAATAACTGACTTTTGACTTGAAGAATTTAAGTCTGTAGTGTTTAAGGAAGCATACATGCAGGATTCTGTTCCAAAAAGTAGCAGCACTTGAGAAAAAGCTATGATAGATATTTATGACATGTATGGAAGAGAAGGTAGTAGTATGTGAGGATAAGGAGGATAGATAACTATTGACTTTTGATTAGATGAGTGTAAGATTGTAGCATTTGGGCAGGTGTAAACACAGGTGTTCATTCCACAAAGCAGTGCTTCTTGGGAAAAATCTGAGTGGATCTTCCTCTTTACAATTGGAATACAGAGAGAATGAGGGTGGTTTGTTCTGCAGATGCATCATGACGGGTCTTAGCTGTAAAAGTATGAACTGGTGGAACTAAAGAATGGGGCTCATCCAAAAATTTGCCATAGAAATAGCAAGAGTAATGCCAGACTTGTTACTTTGTGTCTGTGGGGAAAGGGGCTGTAGGATGGAAAATATGTCACCCCCTCACAACAAGGATGCATATAGTTTTATTTCAGAAGTCAGGAAAACATAGGACCCTCCTTGAAATGCTTGATAACCATAATCTGCAGTTGTTGTTGTTGTTCTCTGTTCCATGCCCCTTCAGTATGTTGATGATCATGACTCTCCACAATTTCCTATTCTTTGTAGATATTAATAAATCTTGTCTTTTTAGTATTTCTCCTAAACCCTGTTCTATCTATTTACTCAAGTTCATTAGGTCAGTTATGCATTGTTTTTCTCTACCATTCTTACCTTCAATATGTACTGTGAGTATCAAATTTTCCTTTTGTTTCTATTTTCTCTAAAACTTCCTCAGTGCTTACATGCTCAATCCATGGTATTCTCAGTATCCTTCTGTAGAACCACATTTCTGTTGCTTCAAGTTCCTTCATCTGTGATGAGGTTGTCCAGCATTCACTGCTATATAGGAGGACTAATATTACATAGCAGTTAAATGTTCTTTACTTTGGTTCTAAGAAAATTTTCTAGTTACCAACAGAAAACTTAAAAACTTCCCAACTGAACTGACAAATCTAATACGAAAATTTCCCACAGCCAACCAGAATCACAAAAGAAATGAAATTCTGAACATGGTGAAAATAAACTGCATTCCTTCAGTCTTATTGCTGCTAAAAGACAATATACCCCTTTTAGTAATTATAAGGAAACAACGGGTTAGAGAAGGTTTGGGGTGGTGTAATTAACTGTAGAGAGGACAACTGGAAGGTGCAGCTCAATTCAGTTATTACATAGTCAACACGTACAAATTCTCACATGGTACCAACTGCTTGAAGCCAATAACCTGCACAGGCCAGGAGGACATGTACAATGAAAGTCTTCCAGAATTCGAAGCAATAAGAGAAAGAGAGTACTTAACCCTTCCATTCTTAAATTGCCCATAGTTTTATTTGTAATAGGAATCATGTATAGCATGCAGCCCTCCTCCCTACTGTCCAACACTCGGAACAACAAACTTAAATTGACTAATCACAACTTGCTACTCAATCCCTTGCCTTTAATTCTGACATTATCCGATGACATGACTGACAGACAGCTTCCCCCATACCAAGTCTATTCTAACATTTATTTATTTATTAGTGGATAACTATTCTTGTTTCATTTGTTGTCACTCTGGGAACAAGAAAGTGAAAAACCTTGAGGGGAAGCTTTTGGGCACCATCTAATTAAACCCACTAATGTGCTTATGTCTGTTGTTATTAACTTTTAGCAGTAGACCTGACCCCAGTAATGAAGTATGGGGGACTGTCTGTTTGTAATTCTCTTATGTTGAATATTTACTGACATTTCACTAATCTCAATTCATTTATATAATTTTCCTATTCAGAAGGGAGAAGGGTAAGTTCTTGAAATCATCATCTTACTTGCCTTGCCTGAGGTTGCAAAGGCAGTATAAAATTTAAAACCTTTTTACCTACTAATAATCACAATGCTGAATGAGAAGGTAGTATGATGGTTATTGGTGCTGAAAATGGATTCAACTGGAAAAGTTATAAAACAATAATTCTCTTTAACTTTACATATGCATAACTGGCTTACATCCACATCACATTGGAACACCGGTTCCTATATGGTCACTGAAGTTAAGCAATGTTAAGCTTAGTCAGTTCCTAGCGTGGTGACCACTTGAGAATACCAGGTGCTGTAAGCTTGGATGTGCATGTGGTGTAATGGATAACAGACCCAAATTGTTAATCAAAGAGACACATCCCAATTATAGTTGTGTTTCTTATATTCATTTATGCACAAATACCCTTAGGAAAGGTATGAATCCACTTCTCCCCCAGCTATGGGTTATTAGTAACACTTGTATCATTGAATAGTTATCTCCAAAAAATTCTTAGAAACTAAAATTATTTTCTGGTTTTAAATAACTTGCAAATGGCTGATAAACTGTAGAAAATACACCAATAATCCAGCTATCCTTTATCTTCACAAAAAAAAAAAAAAAGAAAAAAAAGGAGTATTGCAGTCATATATCGGCCAAGTTCAATTTCTAGCCTTGGTAGCCCAAAAGCATCTGTGCATCCTTGTGGGTGATGAAATATTTTCCACCTTTATAATCCCTTTCCCATAGATGAAACATTGCAAGCTTCTTGCCTCTCTATTGCTATTTCAATGGAAAATGTTCAGACAAACTACATTCCTTAGTTCCACCAAATCTAACCTTCATGGCTAAGACTAATCTAACCTTTAGACATTGTAGCAAACCATCTACTTTCCCATCATATTCTATTGGTGAGATGTAAGTTCCACTCAAGCAGCTTCTTCCTAGCAACTGCTGCTTTGTGGAACAGAGTCTGAAGTTAATGTTTCCGCAATCACTACAATCTTAACTTGTTCAATTTTTTTTGTTTTAACTGCTTCACCTCAAGCAATGCGACAATGCTACTAGACCACAGGGGGCTACAGGGAGTGAAAGTGAAAGAGAATGGGAAGACTGAGAATGGCGTGGATTGTGAAAAAAGACTAAAAAGGAACAGGCGTCAAGAATACAGAAGATGGCAAGTGATGTTTATTTTAAATTTTTGAAAATTATACTTCTGGGGGAAGCAAGAAATCGAAAGGGAGTTCCCACAGTTGGGAATTGCGAGAAAAAAATAATCTGTCAAAGTAGAAGTAGCATCTGGCTATTTCAACAGTAAAAGGATGAGCCCTAGTTGCCAATCTAGTAGCATTCATTTATTTGGAGTACCAGGGAAACAAGCTCCTCAGAACAGTTGCCATGAAAATATTTGTAGAAAAGACAAAGTAAAACCACGTCACATCTGTGGGAAAATGACCTTAGTCAAGATGCCGGGTCAGGATCGATTATATTGCAGATCCCTCTTTGGATTTTGTCAAGAATCTTGAAAGGTACAGCAGGAGCATCAGATCAGATATGGCAACATTATTCAAGGCACAAGCAAATGGTAGGTTTATAAATGTGCAAGATGGAATCTCACACAAAAAATTTTTCTGGCATGATAGAATGAACCAACTTTCCTTGTCATAGACATAGCAGTTGATTCAATTGTTATCTTCAAATATTCATTACTCTGCAATACTCTACCTAAAGTGGCAATCTTGCCTTTTACAAGGTGAACATTAATGTAAAAAAAAAAAAAAAAACTTACATTATAGCAAGCTCTTAAAATATTGCTCGGTAGCAGGGAGTTTCACTTGAAAGATCAACAAGCCAGTCAGTTATGTGCCATGCATTATACATGCTTAGGTGATCATGTATCTTTTGATACATGACTGATTAGGCAGATTTTTTTCTGCAGTAGGTTGCCATTGCTTACTGCAGTAGACCAGTTGTCATCCAAGGCAATAGAAACCGGTCTGTCCTGCTATTTACTTATAACTGGGAGAAGGGCAAAGAAGTGGATTCATACCTTTCTCAAGGGTATTAACACATAAGTGAATGTAATGGATTCGAATGGAATTTGAACTCAGCTCTCTGATTCATCAATCCAAGCCATTATCCATTACTCCACCATAAAAGGTGATTAACAAACTTTTTAAAAGATCAAAGATTTTTAAACACAATGTTTTCCTTAAATTTGAACCATTCTAAAGAGTAACTTAATTAAACAACTTCTCTTTGCAAAATATTCCTTCAAGAAGTATATATTGAAATTATTTCCTGCTTGAATTTTCTTAGATATCAGACAAGTGAATAGTTTTAGAATGGGAAGATAATGTCTGGGGGATGCAATGAGTCAACTTGATAATCAGACACAACTAATATTGCCAATAAATTCAAATTGATGCTCACAAAGCAAGGGTATCCATTCATTGCCAATTATTTTTCAATATGTGTAGACATTTCTTTTTCCATTTTCACAAGTTATCTTTCGTCTATCAATAAATCTGTCGTTTGGTATATTTGTATATCTGATAAGGGAGATAAATGTATCTGGCATAAATCCGTCAAAAGTTTTTCATTCTAATCATTTTCATTGGGTGGGGCAGTCCTAGGGGTGATTGAGGAATATGATCAATTGCGAAACTATAGATATGAAATAAATGTGGGAGTGCTTGGTAAATAATTCATAAACAAAGCAATTTTCACCAGCAATGAAACCTCCATGTTACAAGCTTGAATCACACAAAGTCACATATATGTATGAATGTACATATATGTGTGCACACACATACACACACATATATATATCTGTGTGTGTGAATGTGCATATATATATATATATATGTATATATATTTATATATTTGTATAGACACACATACATATGGGTGTATACATATTGTGTGGATATGTAGGGATATATGTGTGTGTGTTTATGTTTGTATATATATATATGTATCCTATATATGTGTATGTATGTATATATATATATATATATATATATATATATATATATATATACACACACATATCTCATACATATGTGTATATATCTTTAAACTCTCTGCCTTCGGGCATAGAGGAACCTGGACGAGGCTATGCTGAAAGCTAGAGTCTCGTCTCGGGAGGTAGACCAACACGATCCCATTTATGTGGGGTCTACAAGGAACTTTGGCTGTGCCTACAGGCTAGGATTGCCCCACATTAAATTCGTTGGGGAGGTTGGTAAATATTACTAGCTGAAATCTGTTGAGTATGACTCAGACTTAAGAGAACTACCGACCTTCCAATAGTAGCACTCACTACTGGATTGACTTGCGACGACCTTGTGCATAACTGTTATCTTCATTCTTATTGTATTGGTCTTTTACAATAAACCTCTACTTATTTTATCCACCTTGTTTTTCAAGTATATATTCCTATTAGCATGGAATATAGCATTAACAAAAAAGGAACATTCCAACATGCAAATTACAAATTGAAGATATCAAAATGAAACAAATAACAGCAATTTGAATATCTTGGATACATTTTAACAGGGTATGGAAAAGGTATCACTGAAATCCAGAGGTACATTGGGATAGTGAAATATACCTTCCAAAAGCTAAGCAAAGTATTAAGAAACAGAAAAAAAATTATTTAAAAACAAAAAGATTACTGAACTGTTATGTAATATAAATCTTCATATATGGCAGTGAATACTGGACAATCTCATCACAGATGAAGGGACTTGAAGCAACAGAAATGTGGTTCTACAGAAGGATACTGAGAATACCATCAACTGAACAACAGTTTTAAAGAAAATGGAAACAAAAGACACAGCTGAAATTTCTAGGGGACATAATGAAGGAAAACAGGGTAGATTGAATGCAAGAGAGACGAAACAAAGAATAATACCTTGAGTAAATGGATGGCAGAATAAGGTTTAGGAGAGATAACAAAATGGCAAAATTTTTTAAGCGATACAAAGTACAAGAAATTGTGAAGAGCCATGATCAACAATGTCCGGAATGGATACAGCACTTAGAACAAACAATCATTCCCATAGGCAGTGAACTTTCACTTCAATTTATTCAAAAATCAGTAGACATTTTGCTCAGTCATAAAAATAACAGCAAAAAATAAATGGCTTTTTGTAGAGAGATATTTATTATTATTACTGGCCTGGGACAGATTAATACCAATGACTCTCTTCAGCATTTGATAAAGTGTTGTTTATATTGATAATGTTATAGATAATGTCAGGGTCTAATGCAAATTCGAACATTTTTAAAGTGGCATAACTCCTGCCTACCACTGGAAGTTAGTTACAAATATTATTACGAAGTAATCATGCTAATTATTTCTTGTTGCCATTGTCCAAATATTTCACTTGTGTGTTCTCCAACAATTTTGGTACTGCCTTATATATATATATATATATATATATATATATATATATATATATATATAAATTTGGGTATATGATCCTGACAGAGTTATAAATTATTGCCAATTGGAAAAAATGTTCATGAAAGTATAATGTTTTGAAAAAACATCCGACCATGTATTTCCCCGATTAAGCTTCATTGGATTGAAAACGGAAAAAAAGAGTTTTATGTGTATGTATTTGTGTATGTTTAGAATAATGAAATCTTATATTTTGCTGAAACTGGCATTGCTTGTGGCTAAAAAAGAGAAAGAAAATGAGTGACTTTTAAAAAAGTCATTTAACATTTTACGTTCTTTGTTTTAAGTGACTGAATTTAGAGATAGAATCCTTCAGAATCGGTAGAAACTGTCGCTAAACTCGGGCACTTAAATCAAAGAACATAAAATGTTAAATGACTTTTTTTAAAAGTCAATCATTTTCTCTTTTTTAGTCATTAGCAATGCCAAATACACAAATACATACACATGAAACTCTTTTTTTTTTAATTTCAGTCTGATGAAACCTGATCTGTGAAATGCATAGGTGGATGTTTTTTCAAAACATTATACTTTCATGAACATATTTTCCCAATTGTCAATAATTTATTTATATATATATATATATATATATATTATAAATTAATTGATTTAAAATGTTTTTTGCTACACAGTTCTAACCATGTTTCAAAAATGGAAGCTAAAAGCCCCGAATTTAATTTTGTAATTAAATTAAAGACATTAGTTCTATTTCATTCGCTTGAGGATGAAATGCAACTAATGTCTTTAATTACTACTCAAAAGCCTCTAGAATTAGAAATCCAACGATCTACTCAATAATCATTAAGATAATGCAATAGACCTTGTGACCAATAATGCTTCTTCATTGACCACCATTTATCGATAGTCAAGCCAAAACACAACACAGATTTCATTCATGCATGAAACAGACTGTTGCTGCTCAGTGTTGACTTCAGAGTTCACTTATATATATTTGCTGGAAAACTGTTTCACAAGAAATATCGTATAAATTTCAGCCAACAGTAACACTAGCAGTTGAAAATGGCTTTTCATATCATTACCTTTTGTATATTCCTTTTCTTATGTATATATGAGTGCCCTGTTTTAAATTCTTTTAAAAGACCATTTTAATGCACATGAAAAATAAAACATTTCTTTTATTTACCCAATTACAACACTGTAAATAAAAGAAAATAATTATTTCTTATACATGTATATATATATATATATATATATATATGTGTGTGTGTGTTTATTAAAAACAATGTTGTTATGAATTGGGAGATTGCATCTCTAATGTCAATAATAAGAAAAGAAAAAAAAATTCTTACATTGAGTATATAACCATCAAACACTTTATACTTATTGACACTTAATACATTCAACTATAGCTTTTACGATATCACAAATTTTAGTAGATAATATCAATATACTATACACCATTAACAGAAAAAGACACAAAATACTTAAAGCCATCATCATAATAAAAGAAATAACTCACATATAAATATTATTTCATAGCTCAAATGTATTGACTATTTTGGGACAAATTTCATATACCAATAGTATCAAATTTTGGGATAAATTTAGTACCCCAAATGTATCAAGCATTTTGGGACAAATTTCACATATCAAATATATCAAGTATTTTGGGACAAATTTCATACATCTAATCTATCAACTATTTTGAGACAAAGACAGTATTTAATTATCATTACAAAATTATTCCAATAATTACACTCAGATTAGCCAAGCAGTTTCTGCTCTACAATTTCCACCCAAGTTGCTATTATCTCGGTTTGATGAAGGTAACATAATTACAGATTATTTTCATCTCTCTTTCTCTAATTAATTTACCAAAATTTTCTATGTAATCAATTGGATTTATTCATTTGCAAATTATTAGATGACTAGCTCACTTATCCAGTCCTTTCAGCCTTATTGGTTTATGGTAAGAACTTATAAGAAATAATAAAACAAAAATTATGTTGAACTACAAATAAAATCCATTAATTCCTTAGAAATATTTGCACTACAAAAATTAAGTATGTTTTTGAAAGTTTAATATATTTAAATCAAGTGAGATTCTTGAAAAAATTCAAAGAAACATCTGTAATGTTATTGGTCCTAACCTGGCATCTGGAACATGGCTTCCCTTTGTCTTTTCTATAAATATTTCCATGGCAATTGTTATATTGTGTTCTCCATATTGGTGGTAACTCAACTTTCTGAATATAAGCATACAACTAGATTGGTAAGTAGGTTTCAATGTTTTACTATTGAAAGAAATAAATGTAACTGTAATAGTTTCTTTTCTCACACTTCTTGCCTGTGGGATTCTCTTCCTGTTTTTTACTTCTGTGCTACCTAGAATCTTCAAAAATTTAAATGAAACATGAATTACCATCTTCTGACATCCTGATTCCTGTTCTCTTATTGTCCTTTCTCCTTACTAATGTCTTCTCATTTTCTTTCATTCCCAGTAACCTGTTATATCTTAGTGGCTTTATCACCTTGCTTGGTTGGAATAATCATTAAAAAAATTTTTTTAAAAGCATAAACTTAGGAATTTAACTGAATATTTGATACATTTTGTAGCATTTTATTTTATTTTATATTTTTTTTTTTTACTAAAGTCCCCCAATACAAAGCTGATGAGCCACTCAAGGTAGAGTGTTACTGAATGAGGTTGTGTGATAGAGAAGAGTATTGGTTAAAGAAGATAGATAATGACTGACACTTGACTTGAAGAAGGTGTTCAGAGAACCATCCACTTGGGAGTCTGTTTCACAAAATAGCAGTTCTTGGCGGGGGGCGGGGAGCTGTCTGAATGAAAACTGTAAAGGTTAAATCGGTGTGATGAGAAGATATATCCTTATCTTATTGTTGTAGTAACCCACCTAGAGTAGAATGAACTCTTCCTCCTTCCATAAATACTAACATGTGTGAGTGTTGGAGGTGCCGAGATGCAGTGTTAACCTACTGTTCAGATGTACACTTCTATCTGCTTATTACTAACACACTTGCTTTGTATATATCTTTATTTCAATACACTTGTTAACCTACCTTCATCGTCCGTGTCTTTCTTTTCTGCCCCTAATCAGGCCACAACTCTTATGCCCCTTTCTATTTGTTTATTTATTCAATCCATTCAGGCAGTTTTCTACCAGTATAGATTCTGGATTTTTCTAATATCATTCCCCAATAAATCAAAATTACTTAGCCATTCTAACAGTTCTTTGTGATGTACCTTGAAAAATACTTCTGAATAATCTACAAAACATTGGTATATATACCATTGCATTTGTATTGTTCATTCTGATATCATCCTGAGCATAAATATCGCATTCCTTGTTCCAGTGTCTTTAATAAAACCACACTGTCCTTGCCCTATTTCCACTTTAATTCATCAAAATTCAAATGATAAGTTTTGTTATATGGCTCATTAGGCTGATTGTCCGATGGAGTTCACATTTGTTAAGGAAAAAAATGAATCTGTCCACTTAAATAAAGTTTACCGACCATAAAAGATCACGACTTAGATCAAGTATATGATGCCTGTGGGCAATCAATTTAGATAAAAAGAAATATTTAAGATCTTCCATAGATCGTTCATTTAATCCGACTCCCAAAAATTAATAGCTTGCTCTAGGCATAATAAATATCAAAAAGGAATGTTTAATTGTCCAGTCAGGATTCTTCTAGATGACTTGATCTTTTTGTCATGAGGATGAAGAGATATAGATTTGTAAGCTATTCAAAAATTTGCTAAGTCTGCCAAAAGGCCACAAGTAGAGGAGTACCCGCTGAGGATGAAATTCACTCATGATGACTTAAAAGACTTGTTTCCCATCATAGTATGCTTCTCGTTGAACACGTTATATTTATTTAGTTTTTAGTGTTACTAAAGTAACGTATGGATAATCGCTATATTTGAATGCACAAACCTGATTTGCCAATGATTTAAGTAATCAAGCTTAATTAACTCAATCATCACTTAAAAGATTTCAATTATTTAATCCCTCGAGTCCTGACTGAATTGTTAAAACATTTAAATACATGATTTTTGTGTAATTAAATTGATATATCTCAAAAACTGTTGAAAATCGAGTGTTACAAGCTGACTTGATATTAGAGTAAATTGATTTCTCATTCAAATGATACCAAATTTAACCTCCTAGTTATGAGATATGGTTTTGGACATTGACAATTTTGTAAAAGTTATAAGTTTCCAAAAGAATTGTTGATTTCTGGCATCCCTAGTTGGTCATGTGATAGACTGTAAGCAAACTTTCAGGTGCATTTGATACTTTCATCCTTAAAAGTTAAAATAATAATTAGTGTATTTGGCGGTATATAAGACACACAGGTGTATATAATGCACCCCAATTTCATCAGGGAAAATCAAGAAAAAATTAGTAATTAGTAAAATTATTAGTAAATGATACAGCCTAGGCAATATTTATGAAGTATTATTTTGGTTAAACAAGCCATGATTACAATTAAATTTAAATTAATAGGAAAAAAAGAACACAATCCTATAAAAACTTTATTATATCCAAAGGTAAGAAAACAAAATAAAAATCAAGCAATTATTAAAATTGAACAAAACAGTACAGTTACCATTAAAATTTTATTCATCTTCAAATCCATAAAATTCGTCGTCTTCGTTATCTTCGTTATCAAAACTCTGATATTCATTTTCAATTCTACTATCATCATTGTTAAATAATGCATCATCTCCGTTTCATTGAGAGCATTGCCAATGCCACACTTTTTAAAAGACTTCACAAGAATTTCTGGTCTAATATTATCCCAAGCTTGCTTCACCCATTCACAGACTTGTGCAATGCTGGGTCTTTTTATTCTTCCTGTAAGTGTAAGGTCGTGATCAGGTATTGCCATCCACGTGTTCCATTGCTCCTTCATGTTTAAGTCTAAGCTAATAGAAGTTGCCAAGTAGCTAATTTTGGCCGACTATCGCTAATTTTAAACCTACATATGGCATATAAGATGCAGAGAAATTTTAAAGGATATTTTTAGTAAAAAAAAGTGTACCTTATATGCCATCCAATACGGTACCTTTGATTAAAAAGAAAGTAGAAAGATCAACATTACCTCCACCTTTGGCATATTGCACAGGTCACATGACATTGTGCATATTTTTACAGGCCAAGACATCCATATAACAAGACTGCTGAGGAATAGGTGTTTTATCAAGTGACCATCTCTAGACTGGTTGCCAACCAAGGCTATATTAATAAACTGAATATTACAATAATACTGCAATTCAATAATACAAACTTACAGGAGAAAAACGAGTTTGTATTACAATAATAATACAATCATATAAAATTCTTTTTGGTCTTGTTAATCAACAGTATGTTATGCCTTGCCAGTACCTCATAAATAATAGACTATTCAGTTGTGAGCATGAGTAAAGATGGAAAAAACATATCAGAAATGCTGTTTGGTTTCAGTGAGAAAAAGAAAGAAAGAAAATAGAGAGGGCAATAACATTCCCATGTTTAATGCCTACTTCAGTGAAACAGAAAAAAACTTAACAATTTCAAATTTTATTTGTACCCTCTTACTTCTTTAAATAAGGATTCATTCATTCGTACTTATGATTTTAAACACAATATTTTGTTAAATTTATTAATCTCAAATATTTAATGATGCAAAAGGGGAATTTTCACAGGTATTTCATAGTTCTAGAACTCACAAGGAATGTATTCACTTGTTAACTTATCAGAAAATTCATATAGAAAAACAAATGAAATACAAGGCTCAAGAGCCAATCATGGTAGAGGATAGCTAAAAGATGTTATATGGATATAGGAGGGTAAAGGGTAAAGTCGGTGCAGATTATAAGGATATGTGCAATAGGCAATGGTTGATCCTAGTCTTGAAGAACGTATAATATTCGAGGAAGCATCATCTCGGGAGTCTGTCCCATAAACTAGTGGCTCTTAAAAATAAACTGTCTGAACTGAACTTCCTCCTTACCAATGGAATCTGAAGGAAATGAGGATGGTTCACCTGCCACCCTGTGTAAATGGCATAGCAGGTCTTAGCTATAAATGATTAAACTGGTGAACTGAGGCAATGTATCTCATCAGAACATTTTCTGTGGAAACAGCATTAGAGTAGAACCATACTAAAAGAAAAAAAAATAGCCTTTTAGATCTTAGGGGCTTTATCACCTTACATAGAGTGAAATGATTAAAAAAGAAATTTTATATGAACAATGTATGTCCAGAATCTGTAAACTATTAAACTTTTTCTTATGGTTCTTTCATGTGTAGAAGCACTAGATTGACAGCTAGATCTCATCATTTTACAGCTGAAATTGTTAGATGGAACAGCAAGTTCTATGCTAATAGTTTCTTCACTTGCACTTCTCACTTATACAACTCATTTCCACCTTCTTGCTTTCCAACCAACTTTGATATTCAAAAATTGAAATGCAATATCAATCATTATTGTTGTGCAGTAGCTGAACACCACCACAAGATGGACTGGTCTAAGACAATTTAAATAGTACTCTCTTTTATTGAGGGAATGGAGTTAACAATTAACTGTTTATTACATTAGTCTGTCAACCTTTCTTATATACAACACAACATTTATATTCCATCTTCTGCAGTACCGAGCTATACACAACCCTAACAGATACCTCAAATTTGTATATAAAGCCCAAATATATTTTTAGTGATAATTTTTCAGAAAAAGGGATTTTTATGAGGGATAGTAAAATGAAAAAGCTTACTATGAGCTACAAAGGACAGGAAGTTGTGGAGAGCAAAGTTCACACACATTTTGAATAGATGTATGAGAAGAATATGCCATCAACTATTGTAAGTGCTTGAAGGTTTTATCTGGTACTTTTATTGTGTCAGAGGAGATTATATAATAGAGGAAAATAAAGTTAAAAAAAAGATGAAAAGAAACTGAGAGAGAGAGAGAGAGAGTAACTTCTAAATGCAGCCATTGTGGTATTTGATAGAATTGCCTGAATGAAAATCATAAACTTGACATTCAAAAGACATGACCTTGCCACGATAATAAATATGGCTGGCCAATATAAGTCAGTACATTCACTTTCTGGCAAAAATTCATAAATTTTAGTTTGCATGTGTCCATCAATGTCTTGCAAATCAAAATTGTGTCTCCAAATTATGACACACAAATTAATCTTTTGAAAAGGCCACACATTAATCTCTGACCCCACTTTTTGTTTTAATTCTTGCCTTTTTCTCTGCTCTATCCATTTCTGCTTTGTTCTTAAAAGGGCAATTGGATAAATCTTTGCTTTTGAGGTTTGGGATTTGTCTTATCCTAATTAGATTTAAAGTTCAACCTTATCTTACAACCATCACATTTCAGAAAGCATTTAGAATACAGTAAGGAACCAGAAAGTAACTGATGGTCTTGAACAAGACAAAAGTGTGTGTTGAAGATTATTGAATTATGTTAATCTAAGAACATTATGGAAGGTATATCTGTCAGAAAATTGTGGTCATAGTTTTAGTATACATAGTTTAGTATAATGTTTCTTGGAACTTGTATAATAATTTATTTTCTGTTTTGAGTACAATGTTTCTTGGAACTTGTATAATAATTTATTTTCTGTTTTGAGTACAATATGTTTCTAAAATCAATGTTTGCAACATGATTAAAAGACTTTGAACCCATACAGTTTCTACTTATCGCCAAGCGGAGCTACCAAGGTCAGTGGTAAACTCTATGTTAGAGGCTATGCAGGGCTCCAAGGAGAATGCAAGTATTGAAGTGGCGAAAATATTTTTTTTATTGTACAAAATTGATAGACAAATTTTCACGTATGTTCAAAGAACAAAATCTATTATTCCAAATATGTCAACATGGTTTTGGGTGGCTCCTGATTAAATTTATATTAATATTTTTAAGAACCTTTGGGAAAACACAGTTCCTAGGGCATTTGCCATTAATTTGTAAAATCCTTTTTAATTGAATTAAAATTATTTCACAAAACTCCACTCAGTATCAAGTCACTTTCTGTTTATAAAATTTAGATTGTAATTATATGGAAATGTTTTGAGCACTTTGATATAGTGTATTGGTTAATAAGCTTGTTTTGTCATATCAATTACTAATGTTTAGTGAATTCAATCCTCACTAGGTGCTCTATACTTTCAGCCTTGTGCCACATCTTAGCTTTGCTTAGAAAATCACTATTTGGGCACTTCAACATAGTGTAATGATTAGCAAGCTTGTCTTACTAGATCAATTATGATGAAGTAGTGAGTTCAATCATCACTTGGCTCTCCATCCATTCAGCCTTGTGCTATGTCTAATCTATGCTTATAAATTACTATAATTTATAAGAAAATGTTAATTACCTTTAAGTCTAATTATTATTATAAATTATCATTAAAATATCATCACTTATATCCCACTGGCAGAATTGATATAGACATCTCAAGGATTCCACCTTGCTGATTCAGTGTATTTTCTTATTAAGATAAAGGGAAACAACTCTGTAATTAGCAGTTAATAGTTATGGAGTTATCTTCTTTGGACATGGATTTTTTGTCAGTTTATACTTTGGTTGGCATCTCAGTCCAACCCTTTCACTGTTGAAATGGTTATATGTATTTATCTCTTTTACTCCAATAGCTTTGTGTCTCACACTTCCCAACTGTGGAACTCCCTTCCTCTTAGTTGCTTCCCTGACAGTTATAGTTTTCAAATATTCAAATGTAATGTCAATCAACATCTTCTGATGCCTTGATCTAATTCCCTGTCCTTCTCTCTATCCTTTCCTCAAACGCGCCTCTTTACTCTTGTTCTCAATCCTCTGTAACCCCTTGCGTGCTAGTGGCACTCCCACCTTGCTTGGGGTAAAATGCTTAAAAAAAAAAGAAAAAAAAAGAAGCCTGATTGGAACGAAAATTGCTTTATTATCTAACCAGTTCAGATATGGATGTGAGGCATCTTGTTACTTACTTGGTACACCAAACTTACCAATTCTCAGTAATAGAAAACAGCTCTTAGAAAAAAAATCATCTTGAAATTTGTTTTATTGTCTTTAAATTAGGTACTTTGATACTATAATATATTTTGTTCGTATGAAGGATTGGGATAAACCTATTCGCAAATATTTCATAAATTCAGGATTTCTTAGCCAAAAACATTGATGGACAGCAAAGGTCAGCTAAGCTATTTTAGTATTTATGGTCACTGACAAGCCTTTGTTCCATTTTCGAAGCTATTCATTATCGTTGCTAGAACTAAAACAAATTAGTACTGAAACAAACAGAAAAGTGATACATACTATTATTTTACAAATATCTTAAAAGTCAGAAAAATAATTTAAAAAAGGAATGAAGATATCACCTGGCCCCAAGTGCTACCTGTCACACCTGATGCTAAAGTACCCACACTAAATAAAATTCAAAGAAAACATATATAACTACAAGCATAACAGTCTGCAAAAAGCATTAATTACTAATCAGAGGAAATCAGCTGGAAATTTCTAACAGTAGGAAGTTGAAGATGGATTTCCATAATACAAAATCAGCTAATTATGAGGCAGGTAACCAAGAGTCAGCCAATTATGAGGCAAGTAACCAAGTTATCATTAGTAACAATGAATAAGACAGGGAGCTCTCTTGTCTGATAATGGCTGTCAGAGAAGAAAAAATACAATAAAAAGAATTTCATTTGCTAATGGCTTTCAGTTCAAAGGGGAGGGGTGTTTAGAAAAGTGAATTCCCTAGGCTTCATATGTCGATACTTGCTATTATCTTCTGCACAGAACAATGCACACACTTACATATTCATATGCATAGCATTGGCATATACATAGAACAGGTTGCAGTTCAGACATGTAGAGATACACACATATACTCAGATATGAATATATATGCATGCAAATATACATACTTGCAAACTCACGTGTGTGTGTGTGTGTATTTGGGCAATAGCTTTTCATTGATACAAGTTTTATTCAAGATGAATAATTTTTTGCCTATTTTCTGACAAGATTTTTAATAAATGATCTAACATTAATAAAATTTAATTCCATTTAAGAAAAAAACTCATTTTAAATATTTAATAAAACAAAAAAAATACAACACAAATTAACACATGACAGCTTGATATTTGAAACTAGTACTTGGCATAACATATTATATCAATTTTTCCACAGTAACGTTCACCCTGGTACAGGTCCAAGAACCACTAGATGTAGATGGCTATAGATTGACACTTTACGGGGATGGGTGTTTTAACAATGTCTTTTCAAAGTACTCAGAATTTGGATTACGTATATAGAGTCCTAATCCTGATATCAGGTAATTTGTCAGAAAGAAGTAAAATTCAACAAAAACCCTTAAAGAATTATTTGATTTGTATTTAATTAATATGTCACCATATTACGAAGCCTCCAACAAATAAAAGCAACTCACTTCAGTGCTCAAAAATAGTATTCTCAAAATCAAAATTATGTTAAGATGGATATATTCAAAACCAGTAGAAAAAAAAAAAAGGTCAACAGAAATTCAGATGGAAAGACAAAATACTCAATTTGTTGAAGTCTGATAGCTAGTCCTGTTTTCATAGAAAGCATTAAGAATAAGTGTGTCACTAGATATTAAAGTTTATAGGTTTGACTGCATCATATGGAAAGACCAAGTTTCTGAAAAAGAAAGTTGAGCTTTTCAACGTATTATGCATTTTAATTTCTGACCACAAACAAATCAAACAAGTCAAAATAAAAACACTATAAAATATGACACACATATATATATATATATATATATATATATATATATATATATATATATATATATATATATGTATGTATGTATGTTTCAATTAAAAGGAGCAAATATGGCATTAGTGTGACATTACTGTAATTATTGTACAATATAGTTCATGCCATATTCACAGAAAATCTACCAGTAAAAAAGAATTCTCTTATTGCTATATTTGTACAAAAATGCACAAGCTTAAAATTTAAATTCAAACTCAGCATTGCGACCGCACTTTCCAAAACAATAACACATTTCTCATAGCATTTTTTTGGATTACATCTCTATTTTTGTTGTCCTCTTATTACTGAGAAGTAAAAATAAGAACAAAATCTACTTCCATACCTGATGATGTCTGTAGGAACAGAAGAAAGCTTGTAAAAAATTAAAAAGACCTTATGCAACTGGAAATTATAAACGGGGATCATATCATTCATATACAGGTTCGGGGTTGATGTATCTTATTTATATTGTTTGCGACAATGTATTCTCGCCATTTAAATCATTGACCTCTATATTTGTTTTTTGTATGAACAATTCATGAATTTTTAAAATATATATATATATATATATATATATATATATATATATGTATGTACATTTAGTTCCTTTTCAGTAACACAACTCTGAGTTTCATGCATGATGCAATCATCAGATGCCTTGATGATTAATACTTTATATATATATATATATATATATATATATATATATCAATATTAAAAATTAATTATGAATACTGCACAAATATTTTAAAATGCTTACTGTAGATAGTTTAAAATATCTAGGTTTTAACTAACAGTTTTAAATAGGTTGTTTTAAAAAAATAACAATTGGACATATCATAACTTGATTACCTCACCTGATGTTTACATCATGAAATTTAAATTGTATATTACATAACCTTTAGTGTTTTTCACTTCACAGGTAAACAATTTAATTTTCAGATAAACCCAACAATTTTCTCTTAGAAAAATGAAGAACACAACAATTTTTGTCTTAGATAAAACAAAACCCTGATGATGAAATTGTGCTAATGTCAAAAGCACTTGGAAGAAATGAATATGTATCAACACGGTAATTTTCTCTCTTCTTTTAATAAGGATACTATTATTCTTATATGGCAGTTGGGTCCCAGGTTAAGTAGTTCTCTTTGATGCTTAGTCAACTGATAGTTGGAAATGTTAATAAATTTATCCATTTTGTTTGGATGATTGATAGATCCTTTGTATAGAGTATTTAGTTTTATTTAATTTGGTGTTGAATCTCTGATTCATTAATAATTTCTGTAAAATTTCTACCAAATGATCAGGAGTAGTTGTACTTTTAAGTTTATTGTAGATGACATAATATTGAGAGTGTTTAATTTGTCATGAGCTATTTTGATTTGTCTTTTCACAAGGCAACATCAAAAGTCCAGGTGTTGATATTTTAGTAAGCAGCTGGATGATGTAATTTAATTGATTGGTTCCACCTTTTGGGTACACGCTGTTCTGACTTAGAGAGTAGGGTCAACCGAGTGCAACATCTTTCTCCACTTGAAAAATGTTGTGCACAGGTTTTGCTTGATATCATAAAAATTTAAAAATGAATCATAACCAATGAAGGCTTGCTAGAGATTTAAAAAGTTTAAAAAGAACCATATTTATGTTAAACCTGGCTAAGTCTTACAATGATATCTTGCGATGGTCATGTTCTACAACAAGGAAGCAACCATATATATATATATATATATATTTATATATATATATATATATATATATATATATATATATATATATATATATATATATGTATATACAATATAAATATTCTCAGATTGAGTTTATCTGTAGAAGAGGCAAAATGAATAAAAAGAAAGAAGAGGAAAATCTATACTTAGACAACACGTTTTGCCTCTGAGGGACTTTATTAAGACATCACATTGATAAAGTACCTCAGAGGACAAAACATGTCAGCTAAGTATAGATTTTCATCTCGTTGCTTTTTATTCATATTATATATATATATATATATATATATATATATATACCACTTAATGATATGGTGTCTAATAGGTGCATTAAGTTCAAATTATAGCCAAAACTATTGTATTTGGTTCTGTACAAATTTTCTTAGAAAGGTGAAATTTTGCATGAGAGGTCATTATCTAGTATAATCAGTTGAATAAAATATGTATGCTAACATTCTCAGCCCCAATGCCTTGTGATTTTGTGCAAGCACAACCACTGACACCCTCTGAACAGTATAATCTACAAAATTGCATTCACAAGACTTTGGTCAAAAACTGGTATGATTTCCAGAAACTTTCCAAAAGTATTGTATGCAATGTAGGGCAATATTATTAAGAAGTTGACCAATCAGCTATGATGAGATTCTAATCTGGGTCTCATACCTTACATACTCTCTAACCACTCAGTCCTATACCCATGTATGTACGTGTGTGTATATATATATATATATATATATATATATATATATAGTGAGTTACCAAATATAGCTTACATGTGGCATCCAGTGGGGATCAAAATAAACTTACTACTCTGTCATAATTAGTCAATCTTGTTAATCTTTACACCATATTGAAAAATGCCCAAATGCCTTATCCATCTATTTATCTCTTTCTCTCTCTCCAGATATATATATATATATATATTTATTAAAGACATTTTTATGTTTAACGTTCTTTTTATAGATACAAGTATTTAAGTAAATGCTCTGTTTATAATAAACAGTATTAAATAACATTTACCGGCCTGAATGTCCGAGAAATTTTCATAGAAAATATTCGTTCTTTGACAGGATTCGAACCTGCATCCTATACGGATATTTTCTATGAAAATTTCTCGGACATTCAGGCCGGTAAATGTTATTTAATATTGTTTATTATAAAGAGAGCATTTACTTAAATACTTGTATCTATAAAAAGAACGTTAAACATAAAAATGTCTTTAATAAATAAATTGTCGGACATTGTCCATTTCGTAATATATGACGTCATTTGTTTACATTTGATACGCCATGAGCAGTTATGAATATTCGAGATTCATGGAAGATTGAAGTTTATAAGCAGTAAATTCGACCTTGCCTTTTGTATGACCCAGTATACATTTGCAATACACACTTACAATGATGGGTCCTGCAATTCTCATATATAGATATATATGGATATAGTAGGCCAATGAAATAAAGTAAAGAGATAAAATCAACAATAATAATATTACTGATTCTAAAAATAATCATATTTGTATATTATTAGGCCTTTAGACCAAATAGAAGCATGATGAGAAAAGATCTTTAAAATCTTTCTTTACAATCATAGTTATATATATATATATATATATATATATATATATATATATATATATATATATATATTAATTATGCTAAGTGAACTCACAATATATACATTGGTAATCATGAACAGAAACAAATAATGTACACATCTCTCACTCTCTCTCTTTTTATATATATATATATATATATATATATATATATATATATATATATATATATATATATATATATATTGGCATATACTTGCATACCCAAAGATATTTGTCATCCATAATTACTTGTTAGCATTTAGATATTTATGTACTGATTCACCTAACAAACAGTTTATGTGCACATACCTGTACAGACAGAGAAATGCTGCTGAAAGCAATACGTCTTGCCTGTCTATAGATATGCACAGATATAAAGGATTTGTAGTTTCCGGTTTTCACGTAAGCATTTCTCCAGTCATCCATATAACAGTATCAATTTCAATGACATTCTCTTTTTAATAATCATTTTGTATTTCTGGTTGTTCCTTAGGATGTACGTTACGCCTTGCCAATACCTCGTAAATAATGGACTATTAGGTTTTTATCAGGAGCAAAGACAGAAAAGACACATCAGACAGGGTTTAGTATCTGTGAAAGAAAGAACAAAAGAAAGAAGATGATCAGATAAGGAAGAAAGGAAGGAAGGAAGAAAGGAAGAAATGGGACGAAAAAGGTGATCTGATGAAAGAAAGAAAGAAAGAAGGTGATCGGATCAGAAAAAACAAAGAAAGAAAAATGGAACAAAAAAGGTGATTGGATGATACAAAGAAAGAAAGAAAGAAAGAAAGGTGATTAGATAAGAAGGAAAGAAAGGAAGGAAGAAAGAAACAGAATGAAAAGGTGATCAGATGACACAAAGAAAGAATAGGAGTAGGTAATAGTGCTCTTATATGCTTCAGTGAAATGGAAAAAACTTCACAATTCTGAATCGTTTCATTTGTACCCTCTTACTACTTTAAATAGTGACCTGCATCCATGCTTCTGATTATCATTGCAATATTTTGTCAAAGATTCTGTTTTGTGTCAAGTACAGGATACTTTTTCTTTGTCTATTTTAAAATATATCTTCTTGTACGTATATATATATATATATATATATATATATATATATATATATATATATATATATATATATATATGCTATTGGCCTCATTTACAAAGCGAATAGCGATACAACATAAATATATAAAGAAAAGTTCAAATAAACCACAAATGTCTTCATATAAAAACGCTTGAATAAATAGTTATCCACAGACTGACTGTTTCACTGTATCACAACTCCTGAGTGTGTCTAGACGTCAGATTGCTTCAAGTCGCAATCGAAACCCGACTGATTTGACATCAGTCAGATATCTTACATTTAGGCCATTGTCGCATAGCAAAAAGGAAAAGAATTTTAACATTTTTCAGTTTGGTGGGAGTGAGGGAGTACAAAAACTGTCCATTGTCCCAAATTCTTTTAGTCATTTCCTTAGTTATTTTGGTTTTGTTTTCATGTTAGTTTCCCTTCATATTTGAAGATGTATTTTTTTGTTGTTGTAAATACTAGTAGCATTATTTATTCTAAGCTTTTGCATATTGAGTGCAACTGGAATTCCAATGAGCATCTTTCTATTTTTTTTTAAAAAAACTTTTAGCATGCCACTCCCATTGTTAAACAAGTTGAGGTTGATAGTGGGGAAGAGATGTTTAATATACAGGGCCTCTCTGATCACAAAATGTTTTTGGTAATTTGATATATAATAATAATAATAATAATAATAATAATAATAATAATAATAATAATAATAATAAGCATATTATAATTCTGCTTGTTCCTTATTATTAGGTTGGTGCAAAAATAATGCCGTTTTCTCACATAGTAACATATGTGAGAAAACGACGTGATTTTTGCACCAACCAAATGTACATTACTGTCTGCCAATACCTTATAAATAATGGATTATTCCATTTTGATCATGAAGAAAGATAGAAAATCCATATCAGAGATGTTGTTTGTTTTCTGTGTGAAAGCAAAAGAGATGATAGATGTGTTTAATGCCTGCTTCAGGGAAATGGAAAACGTTATCAGTTTTAAATCATTTCATTTCTACCCTCTTACTTCTTTAAATAATGGCCTGCTTTAATATTTGTGATTGTTGGTAAGCTCAAATATTTAATAATGCAGTAGGTTTAAATATGTGGTCGATAGTGGTTCACTTTGTAGACCCAGCGGCTACCTTAATTTGATAAGGTATTTTCTCAAAAAAGGCAAAATTATCATGAAAAAAAATGTTTTTTTTTTTCATTATTAAATGCATATGAGAATAAGGTTTATTGCATGTAACACAGTCAAGGACTTTTAGATTTTGGTGAGATATGTTTGCAAAAAAAGGAATCATACAAATGAATAATTGTTGATGCTTAACGTTAGTAAAAGGATCTGCTGGGGAGAAGGGTGTTGCCAATAACGTGATTGACAACACAGAAAGAAAATGAGAGGCCCTTCCATCCTTTGTCATTTATTTTTTCTTTCCTCAATCCTATATTTTCAATTTTTTGGTTTCTCTCACTTCCCTTTTTCACCTTCAGTAAACATACCACACCCCACCATTTTTTTTCCTGATCCATTCTTTATCTTATTTTCTGTTCTTCTCTTCCTTTCTTTTTCTCTTAACCAAAATTAGAATTTCCATTAAACTAAAGTAATGCACTTTTTTCAGTATGTCCCTCAAAGAAAACAATTTCTCCTCTTCATTTTAGAGGCCTTTGATGTCTTTCTTTCTTTCAATTTGACTATTCCCTCTTTCTCTTTCTTTCTTTCAATTTGACTATTCCCTCTTTCTCTTCCTTTCTTTCTTTCAATCTGACTATTCCCTCTTTCTCTTCCTTTCTTTCTTTCAATCTGACTATTCCCTCTTTCTCTTCCTTTCTTTCTTTCAATTTGACTATTCCCTCTTTCTCTTCCTTTCTTTGTTTTAATTTGACTATTCCCTCTTTCTCTTCCTTTCATTGTTTTAATTTGACTATTCCCTCTTCTCTTTATTTCTTTCTTTCAATTTGACTCTTCCCTCCTTCTCTTCCTTTCTTTCTTTCAATTTGACTCTTCCCTCCTTCTCTTCCTTTCTTTCTTTCAATTTGACTCTTCCCTCCTTCTCTTCCTTTTTTTCTTTCAATTTGAGTATTCCCTCTTTCTCTTCCTTTCTTTCTTTCAATTTGACTCTTCCCTCCTTCTCTTCCTTTCTTTCTTTCAATTTGAGTATTCCCTCTTTCTCTTCCTTTCTTTCTTTCAATTTGACTCTTCCCTGATTCTCTTCCTTTCTTTCTTTCAATTTGTCTATTCCTCCATCTCGTCCTTTGTATCTTTCAATTTGACTATTCCCTCCTTCTCTTCCTTTCTTTCAATTTGACTATTCTCTCTTTCTATTCCTTTCTTTCAATTTGACTCTTCCCTCCTTCTCTTTCTTTCTTTCTTTCAATTTGACTATTCCCTATTTCTCTTCCTTTCTTTCTTTCAATTTGTCTATTCCCTCTTTCTCTTCCTTTCTTTCTTTCAATTTGTCTATTCCTCCATCTCGTCCTTTGTATCTTTCAATTTGACTATTCGCTCCTCTTCCTTTCTTTCAATTTGACTATTCCCTCTTTCTCTTCCTTTCTTTCAATTTGACTATTCCCTCCCTCCTTCTCTTCCTTTCTTTCTTTCAATTTGACTATTCCCTCTTTCTCGTCCTTTCTTTCTTTCAATTTAACTATTCCCTCTTTCTCTTCCTTTCTTTCAATTTGACTCTTCCCTCCTTCTCTTCCTTTCTATCTTTCAATTTGACTATTCCCTCTTTCTCTTCCTTTCTTTCTTTCAATTTGACTATTCCCTCTTTCTCTTCCTTTCTTTCAATTTGTCTATTCCCTCTTTCTCTTCCTTTCTTTCTTTCAATTTGACTATTCCCTCTTTCTCTTCCTTTCTTTCAATTTGACTATTCACTCTTTCTCTTCCTTTCTTTCAATTTAACTATTCCCTCTTTCTCTTCCTTTCTTTCAATTTGACTCTTCCCTCCTTCTCTTCCTTTCTTTCTTTCAATTTGACTCTTCCCTCCTTCTCTTCCTTTCTTTCTTTCAATTTGACTCTTCCCTCCTTCTCTTCCTTTTTTTCTTTCAATTTGAGTATTCCCTCTTTCTCTTCCTTTCTTTCTTTCAATTTGACTCTTCCCTCCTTCTCTTCCTTTCTTTCTTTCAATTTGAGTATTCCCTCTTTCTCTTCCTTTCTTTCTTTCAATTTGACTCTTCCCTGATTCTCTTCCTTTCTTTTTTTCGATTTGTCTATTCCTCCATCTCGTCCTTTGTATCTTTCAATTTGACTATTCCCTCCTTCTCTTCCTTTCTTTCAATTTGACTATTCTCTCTTTCTATTCCTTTCTTTCAATTTGACTCTTCCTCCTTCTCTTTCTTTCTTTCTTTCAATTTGACTATTCCCTATTTCTCTTCCTTTCTTTCTTTCAATTTGTCTATTCCTCCATCTCGTCCTTTGTATCTTTCAATTTGACTATTCGCTCCTCTTCCTTTCTTTCAATTTGACTATTCCCTCTTTCTCTTCCTTTCTTTCAATTTGACTATTCTCTCTTTCTATTCCTTTCTTTCAATTTGACTATTCTCTCTTTCTATTCCTTTCTTTCAATTTGACTCTTCCCTCCTTCTCTTTCTTTCTTTCTTTCAATTTGAGTATTCCCTCTTTCTCTTCCTTTCTTTCTTTCAATTTGACTCTTCCCTCCTTCTCTTCCTTTCTTTCTTTCAATTTGAGTATTCCCTCTTTCTCTTCCTTTCTTTCTTTCAATTTGACTCTTCCCTGATTCTCTTCCTTTCTTTTTTTCGATTTGTCTATTCCTCCATCTCGTCATTTGTATCTTTCAATTTGACTATTCCCTCCTTCTCTTCCTTTCTTTCAATTTGACTATTCTCTCTTTCTATTCCTTTCTTTCAATTTGACTCTTCCCTCCTTCTCTTTCTTTCTTTCTTTCAATTTGACTATTCCCTATTTCTCTTCCTTTCTTTCTTTCAATTTGTCTATTCCTCCATCTCGTCCTTTGTATCTTTCAATTTGACTATTCGCTCCTCTTCCTTTCTTTCAATTTGACTATTCCCTCTTTCTCTTTCTTTCTTTCAATTTGACTATTCTCTCTTTCTATTCCTTTCTTTCAATTTGACTCTTCCCTCCTTCTCTTTCTTTCTTTCAATTTGACTATTCCCTATTTCTCTTCCTTTCTTTCTTTCAATTTGTCTATTCCTCCATCTCGTCCTTTGTATCTTTCAATTTGACTATTCGCTCCTCTTCCTTTCTTTCAATTTGACTATTCCCTCTTTCTCTTCCTTTCTTTTAATTTGACTATTCCCTCCCTCCTTCTCTTCCTTTCTTTCTTTCAATTTGACTATTCCCTCTTTCTCGTCCTTTCTTTCTTTCAATTTAACTATTCCCTCTTTCTCTTCCTTTCTTTCAATTTGACTCTTCCCTCCTTCTCTTCCTTTCTATCTTTCAATTTGACTATTCCCTCTTTCTCTTTCTTTCTTTCAATTTGACTATTCCCTCTTTCTCTTCCTTTCTTTCAATTTGTCTATTCCCTCTTTCTCTTCCTTTCTTTCTTTCAATTTGACTATTCCCTCTTTCTCTTCCTTTCTTTCAATTTGACTATTCACTCTTTCTCTTCCTTTCTTTCTTTCAATTTTGACTATTCCCTCCTTCTCTTCCTTTCTTTCGACTTGACTCTTCCCTCCTTCTATTTCTTTCTTTCTTTCAATTTGACTCTTCCCTCCTTCTCTTCCTTTCTTTCTTTTTCTTTCAATTTGTCTATTCCCTCTTTCTCTTCCTTTCTTTTTTCAATTTGACTATTCCCTCCTTCTCTTCCTTTCTATCTTTCAATTTGACTATTCCCTCCTTCTCTTCCTTTCTATCTTTCAATTTGACTATTCCCTCCTTCTCTTCTATCTTCCAATTTGACTATTCCCTCCTTCTCTTCTCTTCTATCTTCCAATTTGACTATTCCCTCTTTCTCTTCCTTTCTTTCTTTCAATTTGACTATTCCCTCTTTCTCTTCCTTTCTTTTTTTTTAATTTGACTGTTCCCTTTTTCTCTTCCTTTCTTTTTTTTTAATTTGACTGTTCCCTTTTTCTCTCTTTCTTTTTTTTTTCTTTCAATTTGACTATTGTCCCCATTTCTTTTCCTTTGACTATTCCCTCTTTCTCGTTCTTTCATTTAATTTGACTATTCCCTTTTCTTTCTATCTTTCAATTTAACTATTCCCTTTCTCTTTCTTCCTTTTAATTTGACAATTCTCCCCATTTCTTTTTTCCTTCTAATTTGAATGCTTCCTTCTTTCTCATTTTTCTTTTAATTTGACTCTTTCTAACATTTCTCTTTTTTTCTTTCTTTTAATTTGTCTATTCCCATTTCTTTTTCTTTCTTTCTTTTAACTTGACTATTCCCCTTTCTTGTTCTTTTTCTTTCCCTGTTTCTTTCATTTTTCGTTCCTTTCGAGTTTTTAACTATATTCTCCATTTTTTTCCCTTTTTTTAATTCTTTCTTTCTTTCTTTCTTTTGTTTCCATTAACATGATTTTTAATTCATTTTTTTTTTTGTTTCAGTTTTTATTCTTTCTTCTTTATCTTTATTCCCCATTTTTTCCTTCCATTTTAAACCTTTTCTTTTTTTTCTAGTCTTTCTTAATGAAGAGATCCTTAATTGTTTTTGATTGATTGCAAAGTAGGGGAAGTAGAGGAATGGAAACAACTGTAGAGGAATTCAAACAACTCACTCGATCTGTCCCTCCCATTAGAATAAGCATTAAAGCTTCAAGCAGGCGTGTGGGGCAGGTGGAAAGGAGAGGTGTCTTGGAGATGCAGATGAAACCCTACTCATTCTTAAAACATCTGGCAGAATCTGTCATGATATTTTAGTTCTGGCATGCAAGTACCAAAAATAAAATAAAATAAAATAAAAAACAAATAAGAGAATGGAAAGAAAAAAAATGAATGGAAAATCAGAATTAGATTTTAGAAAACAAACTGAATGAAAGTAGGACAGATTGAAGCCATTTCGGGGTTGGGAAAAATAGAAGACAAAGATTTTCATTTAATCAAATCTATTTGTCAGTGAATTTTACAGAAATAATCTCTCTCTTCTTTCTCTCTCTATGTGTGATGTTCTTTCAGGATCATATCTCTCCACAACCTCCTGCCTTTTATTGCTCTCACTAATTGTTGCTCCTTTGAAACACCTTCTTTGTAATAATGGCCCTTGTTCTGTCACTCACTCAAATTTGTCGAAGAGAAGAATAACTAACATGGCTAAAATCCCAGCTAACAAAATACCATTACTACAATGTTTCTGCAACATTAGATCAAAGTTGAAAAACGTTTTTTGGTAAACTCTCCAAACCAGGCAAAGCTAACAATGCAAATATGTTGCCTTTTAGCATTACTTTAACAGAAACTGAATCAAAAATTACAGAAAGAGATTAGAATAAACATTTGTCATCAAAATTTGTGATCCCCCCCCCCCAAAAAAAAAAAACTTTTTATACCTTCTATACATATTGTTAAATGAAGAAATTGATTAATTTTTGTTTTACAGCTTATCAACCCACTGGAAGCTTATTTAAAGCCAAAGTATATTTTTGGAGTGTAAGAATAATTCTTTTTTTATTTTAACATTGCATTAAAAGATTTTTTTGAGAATAATAATGATTTTTCCAGATACAAGTCCTCTTATTTAACCCATAGTTGGGAAGAGGAGATTGATTCATGCATTTCACAATGGTATCTGCACATAAGTGAATGTTTGAACCCAACTGTAATTTGAACACAGTTATCCAATTTCTCATTTTGAGTCACTATCTCTAACACCACCTACACATCCACATTGATTGAAGAAATACTATCCTGATGTTATAATTGACTAGTACAGATTTTTTCAGCTACAGCACTTTGCAACATTACCTTAATGTTGTCAGCTTATGACCACACCCTGTTGAAACACCAATTCCCATACAATCAGAGAATTTAAGCATCGTCAAGCCTGGTTAGTATCTAGATGGGTGACATGTTAATATTGTAAGACTATTTTTTGTGAAGGAATCTTGCATTAACAATGACTTATCCAGATAAGTCCCATTTAACCTATATCTAAGAGAGACTAGATGGATTCTTACCTTTCCCAAGGGTATTTGTGCATTATTTAATATAATGAACTCAACTGAAATTCAAACTTGGCTCTCCAAGTTCTCATTCTGAGTCATTATCAATCACACCCCCCATAAACCCGTAGCATTTGTTAATCATGTGTACTAAGACCAAGGGAGTGATTAGCGACAAACCTTTTGACATAGATATTTGCCTCCCGGTCAGAATTCAAAGACAAAGAAATACAATAAAATCACATGATCATCTAATGATTCTGCAGAATTAGGCATTGGTTGATTTTGTTTAGTGACATATCCACCTCTATGGATTATTTAATGCCAAAATCTAAATATGTTGAACATGGCTTCAACTAAATACATTTTGAATGGAATAGTATGCCTTCAGCTATGGATAAAAGGTATTGTTGGTAATTCTATGATCAAATGTATTGCTGGTCATTTTGCTTAAAAATGCATTGTTAGTCATTTTGCTTAAAAATGCATTGTTAGTCATTTTGCTTAATAAATGTATTGCTGGTCATTTAGTTTAAAAATGTATTGCTGGTATTTTTACTATAATTATGTATTTTTATACTTTCATAGTGTTTCAGTTTTGTTTGGGGGTTCTCTATTTATTCATAGCTGGAAACCTAACAGGTGTTACCATTCCGAGTCATTGTGAACCTAGGAACAACAGCAATTAAGAAGTAGTTCCTCACTCCTCAAAACCCCCAGTCTCCTGCTCAGAGGCCTTGCTGCTGGATGTACGACCACTTGGGAATACCAGCTGCTGTAAGCTTGGATGTGCATGTGGGATAATGGTGCAGAATTGTTAACCAGAGAGTCAAGTCCCAATTCTCATTGGGTTTTTATATTCACTTACATGCAAATACCCTTGGGAAAGGTATGAATCTATCTCTTCTCCCCCAGCTATGGGTTTATTAGTAAGACTTGTAGCATTAAAACACTATTATTTCAAAAAGAATTCTTAGAATTTAAAAAATATTTGCTGGCTTTAAATATCCTGCAAATAGTTAAGCTGTAGAAAACAAATAAATTGGTTAAATTCTGATTAGCTACACAGGGGTGTTTTAGATTTATTTACATTCTCTGGAATGTAAATATATAGAAACTAACATGGCTAAAATGTGAGGGATCAGTGTACATATTGATTGTAATATAGTATTGATCCCCCACTTTATACCCATATTATAATTTCTTGTTTGTTTATCAAATTTTGATTAGGTATGAATGCACATCTTTTCCCCTACTTATGGGTTAATTAGTAAGACTTATATCACTAAATCATTATTATCTGCAAAAAAGAATTTTTAAAATATTTAGATAAACTGGAAATAGTTTATAAACCATAGAAAATGACAAAATTATGGATGAGAAGTCAGTTGTGGTCAGGAAAATATTAGGTTGGTGTAAAAATAATGACGTAATAATGTCGTTTTTTGACGTATTTTTAACGTCAAAAAATGACATTATTACGTCATTATTTTTGCACCAATCTAATAGTTGATTGCCACTCCTAAAAAAGCCTTCCTTTCTGTAACTTCAGTACCAATCTTCTTTATCCAGGACTCTATTTGGACAGTCACTAAAGCATGTTCACTATTGGTATGACTGTATGACAAACTTCCAAAGTGTTGTGAGTTCAAATTTTAATGGGTCATTACTTTCTCCTCATCCTTTTGCTATTAGCCTTTTATCAAAAGAACATGATGGATTAATGAATTACCTTTCTTGATATATTTTATCTTCCATCAATGTGTCAAGTTTGCATGTTCCATGACCCAAGGATTTCCTCCAGTTTATGGCTGTACCAGAGCTTTCCTCACGGAAAAACATACTTCACCCA
>OZ010585.1:41021205-41023705 GCA_963932145.1 Acanthosepion lycidas | reverse complement strand
GTGTATTTAGGCAGCAATGCCTCTTTTATACAATTTTCATTAAAAATGACTAACAAGGTAACAGTTAAGTCTTTTAGTTAATTTTTCTTATGTTCTTATAATTCCCTTCTATTCCGACAATAGTTTTAATGAAACTGATGTGTGTGTATATATTATTTACACTATTTACATTGTTTGAACTGTTGTCCTCATCTTTGTTGCCACAACAGTCTGAACAATGATAATAGTGTAAATAATTACAATATCTCATCTCAGAAATATATATATATATATATATATATATATATAAATGTGTATATACATATATATATAAAAATGTATATATACATATATATATATATATAATATTCATACAAAAACAAATATAGAGGTTAATGATTTAAATGGTGAGAATACATCGTTGCAAACAATATAAATAAGATACATCAACTTGTAAAAAATTAAAAAGTCCTTATGCAACTGGAATTTATAAACGGGGATCATATCATTCAAATACAGGTTCGGGGTTGGTGCATCTTATTTATATTGTTTGCGACGAAGTATTCTCGCCATTTAAATCATTAACCTCTATATTTGTTTTTTGTATGAATGATTCATGAATATATATATATATATATATATATATTATATATATATATATATATATATATATATATATATATATTTATATATATATATATATATATATATATCTCACTTAGTCTGATGAAGTCTTAAAGGATGGAACATATCAGACAAAACCATTTTCCACTTTGTCATGAATTTTTATAAAATTATTCTTGAGCTATAAATTTTTATATATTGCTCTCCTTATATATAAGAGTGGATGGACAGGTCTGTCTACAAAATTCTGCATTCAGAATGCTGTAAGGTAACATGAATCAGCTAAGTGACAAACTTTTACTCCTTTTGATCCTACGTATGTGTGTGTATATATATATATAAAATGAGAAATTTCAAGTGCCACCTTGTATTTATTTCAAAACTATACAGCATATTTTCCACTTGTAGATTGAGTATTGAAATAAAAGTCAGCTAAGAAACAAATTATAATCTAGTTCAGGCTTAATCATATTTTCCTATTAAAATATTAATTAAAATTAATTGTCTCCTTTAAATGTTTGAATGTATAGACATACAAAAATTCATGTAATATAAATTTATATGTTCTTTTTTAAATGTTCTTTCAGGTAATCATGACTCTCTAGAGATTCCTTTTTCATCTTTATCTGTGAATTGCCATCTCATCTTGAGAATGATAGTGGAATGTTTTTCCCCTTGCCTTTTCCATGGTTTGGAATTCAGAGGTTTCCATCTCTGAGACTGTCTGCCCACAAAAAGGTCCAGAGCATTAATGCAACAGTAAGTGCACTAGACAAGCCATGAATTTGAACTTGGTTCACCAGTTCCATTTTCAATGCCAACATCTGTTAAACTACCTCCACATCCTGAACATAATTAGTAAAATGAAAAATAAACTTTAAAAGTTAATAATAAACAGAATTCATCTAAAAAAAGTACTTATATACTGAAATATTTGCAATTTTAAAATTTATAATATTCTAAAATTCACGTGCATTAATTATTAATCTAGCAATTACCTATTTGATAATCTCAGACCTACCAGCTTAGTTTGGGTGGGGGGGCATTCTTTTGATTTTTTTTCTTATTCTAAGAATTTGTAATAGATGAAGCTTACCATATTCAACCAGCTGCCACCAAAACCTTGCGAATTTTGGTTCAGACTGTTTTATTTTCTTTTTCTTGAATTCCAGCACATTTAGACATACATTCAGACATACAATTGGGTTTGTAAGTAATAATAAATGAACTGACTACATAAAAAATAAGTGAAAAAAAAAAAAAACACATGCATTCTCATCCCAACCAAAATGGTAAGAATCAGGATTTTTATTTTAGCATTGTTTTCTATTTGTAATGTTTAAAAAAAGAACACAAATGTAAGTGAAAAGCTTTTTATCACTGAAGTTGCTGGACATGACTTAGAACTGTTTAGAACTCCTCATCTTATGGCATTCACTCTGTAGCTTTAACCACTAAAATCGAACAGGCAAAAAATAATAGCCCTATTCTTCAATCTAACCCCTGCTAGCAAAAACCTTTTTGATAAAAATGTTTTTATCTGCTAAGTACAAAAAAAAAAAATTGTAAAGTACAAAAACAAAACAAATACATTATAGAAGAAACATAACTCTGTATAATAAAACCAAAGAGGAAGCCATTTACATTGTACAAAAGTCTTTCTATATTTCCACAAAGTTTTCAGGTGTTTTAAGCATGAACCTTTTACTTCATAAATGACATCTTTCTCGTTTTCTCTATTTTACGTCAACAATTTTTTTTTGCTGTTATTTAATGAGCCTTGCAAATCCTATTAACAGTGGATGGTTTGACGTATTTCTCTTGGCTTTAAATCTCCAAATACAAGTTAGCTGAGATGAAGTCAGTTGATTCTTTTTATTGAGAAGTTTATGCTCAT
>OZ010585.1:40956205-41011205 GCA_963932145.1 Acanthosepion lycidas | reverse complement strand
AGGATGGAATAAAAACTGGGGTATCATATGTGTTAATTGGCTGATCTTCACACACCCGCCATTACTTAAAAAAATATGGGTTTGTCAGAGCTCAAAAGGTGGTTCTGAAGAAAAACTAAACAAAACCTTCTAATTGGCTTCCCCAAATCTTTGATTTCTTTGTCATGCTAAAGGAATTTCACCCTTTTAGTTTAATCTCTGGTCAGATTAGGAGTCTCATTTTTATCATTTATTTTTGTTATGTTTAGGACACAATGACCTCTAATCAGGAACAAGGTCAGTGAACAATGGCATGTTTCTTTTTTTTTTTATAAGAATAACCATTGAAAAATTAGATTGGAAAATAAAAAGAGAATAAGGAGATGTGGGAAGAATTAAAAGGAAAATAAAAGTGGAAGAAAAAGGAGAAATGATGTAAGAGAAGGATTATTTGGGAATAAAAGAAAGAGAAATTGAAGAAGTTGTTTAAAGAAGGAAGATTGAAAGAGATCATTCAGAAATATTTGTAGAAAAAGAGTGAATGCAAACGGAAAAGAAGAAAACAGTAAAAAGGGAGAAGACTGGAATGAAGAAAACAAAAAGAAAGAAAACAAAAAGAGAAGAAAAAAAATCTGAAAGAAAAGATAGAAAGACAATGAAGTAGAAGAGAAGGAAAAGAAAACTGGAAGAAAGAAAAGAAGATAAAAATAGAAAAAAGGCAACAGAAAGAAAGAAAGAAAGAAAGAAAGAAGAGAAAGCTAAAGTGAAGAAAAGAAATAATTGTTTTTAAAAAACAAAGTGAATGGAAAGAAAGAAAACAAGAGGAAGAAGATAAAGCAAAATAGAAAAGAAAGAAAGAAATTAAAAATAGAAAGTGATCAGAAAGAGAGAAAGAAAGTGAAAGAAAATCAAAGAGAAGAAGAAAGCAGAAAGAAAAAAAGCAAAAAGAAAATGAAAGAAGAAAATCAAAAAGAAAGTGAAAGAAGAAAAGCAAAAAGAAAGTGAAAGAAGAAGAAGAAGAAAACCGGAAGGAAAGCAACAGAAAAAAATGAAAATAGATAAAAAGGAAGAAATCAAAAGAAAAATAAATCTAACAGAAAGAAACAAAGAAAAAAAACTAAAACAAAAGAAAATTAAAGCCAAATAAAAAGCAAAAATTAAAAGGAATATGAGATTGCATCTAAGAAAAAAAAAAGAATGAATGAAAAAGAATGGCAATAAAATATGGGAAAGTTGTTAGAGAAGTGAATGAAAGTTAAAAAGAAGTAACATGGTGGCAAAAAGAAAATGAATAAAATCAAACTTATAAAAAAGCTGATATTTGGGAAATAAAAACAAAGAACAAATCGCAATATTTTTAAGAAAAGATTAAGAAAAGATAGAAAGAAAATGCAGAAAGGAAAAGAAAGAAGTTTAGAAAATAAAGGGGAAAAGAAGCTGAACCGAAATATGAGACGAAATGAGGAAATGAATAAAAAGAAAAATGATTAATAAAACAGAATCAAAGTAAAGTAATAAAAAAGAAAGAAAAAATATAGAAAGAAAAAAGGAATAAAAAAAAAAGAAGAAACAATAAAAGAACTTATAGAAAAAGATAGAAAGGAAAAAAAAAAAGAACATACAACATGAAAGATTATCAGAAAGAGAAACAAAGAAAAAAATTAGAAAAAAGAAACTGACTACTTTAAGAATGAACAATCAACTTTGCAGTGTTGTCAAATTCCTGTAGTGGTGGCAGTTCAACAACACAATCCAGTCCCAACAGGATATTTCATTATCATTGAGCTGCTTGCTGGCCATGGGCAAAATTCTTAGCCAAGGAAACCAGATTGCAAGACACAGATTTCTCCAAGAAGCCTCAAAGCAAAGTGTTTTCCATTTCTGCCATTCTCCTTCATGGGGCTCACTAAATTACTCCTGATTAATGGGAAAATTAATGGCTTCTTGTTATTGTGGCAAGTCAGTGAACAGTTGACTGTCAGAAGAAGCCTTTCACCAAAATGCCATGAGGGCAAAACTTACTAAGCACTAGAATCAAATACATTTGAAAGTGATGATAAACATATCTCTTGGGTTTCTTATTAAAGTGGATTTACTTATGATCAATCATATTTATTAAATAAGAAGATACCATTACAATCACGTGTTTACTCCCATACGTACATATTGATTTGAGACAAGTCATTTTTTTTAAAATGAATTTCAAAGGAAATATTTAGGTATTTGTATATATATTTATTCAAACATGTATGTGCTATTTTGTTTCTCTATTTTTTTTGTGCTCTTTGTGGAAGCTTCATCATTCCATCCTCCTAGAACTTGGCATTTTAACGAACTGCTCTAAGTTGTTTGTAAAGGCTTTTTTTCTTTTATGATAATATTCACCCTGCATAAGACTAAGAGCCATGCAAGGTAACAGTTTTACAAAGTAAGAAGAATAATTTTATAGAGATATTTGAGGAAGATAACAGTTAATGCTACACTTGAAAAATTTAAGATTGTAATGATCAGAACAGCATCCTAATAGCAGTCTGTTCCACAAAGCAGTGGTATATAAGAAGAAACTGTTTGAACAGAACTTATATCTTGCCAATGGCAAAGGGAATAATGGCTACAATATGCATGTCATAGTAGATCCTAGCCATGGAGGGTACAACTGGTGGAATTTAGGGATATAGTTCATCTGAACACTTTCCATAGAAATAGTGATAGAGAAGTGAGCGGCTTGCAGTGTTTTGTCTCGGGAAAGGGTTTATAGGTTGGAAAATAATCCACAAAGCCATGTAGATGCTTTTGAACTCTATCAAGACTGGAAAATGAAGCTTGGGAAATTCCTGTTCATATATAGCAACTGTACAATAGTTTTGGTCTGATCTGGCTATTTTAATGACAGAGAACAGCACAAAGAATTGGGTACATAAAATGAAAGCAAATCAAGTTTCATCCTCAAAAATGAAAGATCATCAGGTCATGTTCAATTTTTCTAAGATAACTATTCTCATATGGAGTGTATCTAGAGAAGAGACAAAATAAATGAAAAGACAATAAGAAAAAAAATATCTATGAATGCAAAAGAGACCTTATAAATTATAATTTAGCAAATGCACTAATCATACAAAGAAATAAATTTGACCACAATTTTGATAGAATACCAAATTCATCAAAAGAGAAAGTAATTTACTCAGAAGGAAAATCCTCCAGCATGCCACCATTGAATATTATCAAAATATCAATCTACATGCTGTTTCTTTTTTCCCAATCTCACCATTCCTGAAAGAATTAGTCATTTTCCAAGCCAACATACACAAGAAACATGTTGAAAAATCAAAGGGAAACAGCTGAATCCATCATTTCAAATGTTGGAGATGTATAATACAAACGTCCATCTTATATTTCAATGCAATAAACATTTTCTTCTTTTTCTATTTTTGCTTTCTTGCATTTTTTTTCAGCTAACTTGACATTGAGCATCTTTAAATTTAAAAATTACCCTTTAAAAATTCTATTGACTTAATCTAGGATCTAACACTTAAATCTTTTCAGTTATCTTGCTGAATATTCATGAGTGTTCCTAAATTTGTAAATTTTGAGTAATTGTCAAATATATACTTGTTTCAAAATGAAACCATCACATTTGCCTTGAAAAAGTGTGTTGAATGACAAAATATGTCGGTTAAACTAAGTATAGTTTTCCTATTGTCTTTATATATATATATATATATATGTTATACTCCGTGCTAATAGGAATATATACTTGAACAATATGGTGGATAAAATAAATAAAGGTTTATTATAAAAACTAATGCAATAAGAATAAAGGTAACAGTTATGCACAAGGTCGTCGCAAGTCAATCCAGTAGTGAGTGCTACTACTGAAAAGTCGGTAGTTCTCACGTAAGTCTGAGTCATACTCAACAGATTCCAGCTAGTATATTTAGCTACCCCACCATGAGGGTTGCATGTGACACAAGGTCGGTTTAATGTGGGTTCTCCAAGGCTGTAGGCTTGGCCAAAAATATTCCCTTCTGAACCTGTATAAACGAGTTCAGTGGCAGTATACCTCCCTGAACGAGACTCTGCCCTTCGGTGGAGCCTCGTCCGGGTTCCTCTCTGCTCAAAGGTAGAGAGTTTGACCGTCTAGCTGGAAGAGATCCCAGCTAGACTCTGTAGTCCATTGACTTACAGATACTTATAGGTAATTACTACCTGTAGTGTAGTCACTCATGGGAGTGACAGGTTATTCCATTACACCAATATATATATATATATATATATATATATATATATATATACATTATAGAGAGAGGGAGAGAAAGTAAACAGAGGAATCCTCATATGTGTCCTGTCAGTTTCATGTCTCACAGTAAAAGTATTCCAAATGTAAGGAAAAAATTCCACTCAAACTGTTACTTTGTGGATTAAACTCTTGTTTGGATGCTTCCTGTAATACTACATTCTTAAGTTCTTCAAATCAAGTCTCAATTATTATCTATCCTCCTTATCCTCATGATATTCACTTCCTACCACCACTTTCATAATAAGCATTTTAACTGTAACCCTCTACCTTCAGTGGCTGTCAAGCCTTGTATTGTGTGAACTTTAGTATATGAAAAAAAAGAAACCTGGAATGTTCTTAGAAATGGACATGTGTCTGATATAAAGTTCATACATTTTAGTAAATGTCATTTCGCACAGCTTACAGGAGAAAAGTAAATACAATCGTATTGACCTTTCAAAAAAGCTGACATGTAGTTGTCGATGAGTCTTTTGATTTCTAGCCACTTCCTTTATCTTTTTTCAGGAAAGAAAATTTCTTAGCATAGATTTGTGTAGATGGCATTTTTTAACTGGATTACAATATTTTGTCCTCTCTCCTCAGCACGAGACAAAAACAAGGGATTCTGAATTGAAAATTCTCATTTTATACTTATTGGTCTGTTTTCTATGCCCATAAATTTTAAACTTTTGGCAAACTTTTCTCATATATAATTTTTCACCCAATACCAGGCACAAGAGCCACTCAGAGTAACGGCCACTAAAAGAGGATTTTCAATGACATACAAAGGAGGAGCAGGAGGTGCATATTATGAGGAATTTTAAGATAGTTAACAGTTTCCCATCAATTGAAAGATCTTATGATTGTCCTGATTGGGCAATCATCCTCTCAGGAGTTCATGCTTCAATGCAACAGTTTTATGTAAGAAGCTGTCTGAGTGGAATTTCACCTCACCAATGGAATGTGAATGGAATGAGGATGAGTTGGCTCAGTGTATATGACATGGTGTCTCCTATCTGTAAATGTCTGAACTAGTGGAACAAAAGAAAATATATAATATATACTGCAGTTCAAAAGTTTGAAGCCACCCCCAGAATTAGCATGGGATGATCTTGACACAAAAAATAAAAAAAAAATAAAAATATAAAATGAGCTCTTAGACATTGAAAAGAGAATGGTATCAATTACCAAATTTATACTTTGCGAAAATTTTGCAACAAATACCAAAAATTTGTGCTGCAGTAATCAAGGTTAAAGGAGGACATTTTGATGAGAGCAAAACTTAATCATAAAATGAAAATGTTTTTTATCTTTTTGTCATGATAAAATTTCTAATTCCTGTCTCACTTTTTTTTAACCATGTATAATAATTTTCTCATATTTAAAGTACAAAACAACTACTTTTAAGGCCAATTTAAAAAAATTACCAGTGTTTAGTCAAACTTTTGAACTGTAGTGTGTGTGTGTGTATATATATATATATATATATATATATATATATGAAGAAAAATATAAGGATAAAACAAACAAAAATCCTAATATGCATTTTTTTAATGTTAACATGTTTTAATGTTAATATAATGTCAACGTCGGACGTTTCGGTCTAATAGACCATCTTCAGGACATATTCATAAAACATAATTAAGATTAGACCATATTCAATTCAACATGAAAAAGACGATGGGCATAAGAGCAAGTCCAATCCAAACAGATAACTGAAATCTTTTAAAAGATCAGCGTTCCGTTTAAATATGATCACATCGTCGTCCCGTGGCCGATGTTGTGAAAACGTATTCCTAAAATTTGTGTATTTTGATATATATTTTTATATATATATATATATATATTATTTTATATATATATATATATATATAAAATATTATTATAGTATTTTTATTATAATATTTTACATTGCTACACAAAAATTTCCATGTTTCGGATCTTTTAAATTGTCCTTCATCTGGCAATGTTAGATAACTTATGATTAGAATGATATACTTGGGAAATCAGAAAACAATTTGGTAGCTTATTCAAGAGTTAAAAAGGAGGTGGGAAAGCCAAAATTCACAAATTAAAAAACACATTTATGGGCATGTCCTGATTAATCAATGAAAAGACGGATCAAAGTTAAAATATAAAAATGAAAAATAAGATCAGAAGGTGAAGGTTATTAATTCATGTCTTGATAAAATCGACACATTAGAAACTTCCAACATGGATGACATCAGGTTTAGATACTTAGAAGTAGACATATTTAACACAAAATTATTTTTAAGGAACTGCAAGATTTAAATTTTTTTTTTTTTTCGCATATCAGAACTATCTTAAAGGGGACTCTAGTGTAATTAAAATATTTTTGTTAATTTTTTTAACTCTAGATACGATACTTATATTGAATGGGCAATAAAACATGGCAATATTAAAGTTGAAAAATCAAAGACTTAAATAAATATTATGTGGACCATTATATATTAATAAAATAATGGATATGTAGTTGTAATTTGTAGATATTTTAAAGTAAACATTATACAATGCCTACAGATTACTGTTAATTGCATTTCTCTGACTTAGGAGAACTTTATTTTTTTCTCTTCATTTATGTGTGTGTGTGTATATATATATATATATTCAATGTATGTGGGTCTAAGTTCAGCTCCCAGAACTGAATAACTAGACTACTCTATGCATATGATTTGATTATAGAGGTGAAGGCTTGTGAAGAATCATCCATAGTTTTTGAATGACATGGATACAAAGAACTGGTGCACACAGTCTGCCACAAAATCCTCAAACAGTTCTCTGGTTTTGAATTTACAGTTGTCTGATACTAATTATCGCCTAAGGCTAAAGAGCCCAGTCTATCCTATTATTTAATCCATAGGTGGGAGTAGAAGGGATGGATTCATACCTTTTCTAATGATATTTGTTTGAAAGTGAATGCAATGAACTTGATCTGAATTCAAAAACATTTCTCATTTGTAGTTATTACACCACTTGCACATCTCTGTGCATGCAACATTCAGTTTCTGTATATGGCAGTCAATTTTCCATAGTAGTATGTGTGCATATATACATGTGTTTGAAGACGTAATAGCAGAAATTATGGCTGCTACGAAGGGTTTGTGAAAATCCACCATTCAATAACATGTCAGTAGAAATTGATTGAAAGCAGACAAAATATATGACAAGTTGAATAAATCAGAGATTAGAAATGCATGTCATGCAAACATTGAAAGAAAAGCAACTGGCTATTGATTTACTGGAATTGATTCCGACTATTTATAAGAATTTGATGGCTCAAACAAAGGCTAAATTTTACAGAGAATAATTTGTTAATTAGAACTCTAATTGGATGAAAAATATTAATGTAATATGTTATGGACATTTTTATTGGATAATATATTGAAGACAATCTACTTTTGCTTTTAACTTCGTAATATCTATGTTCAGATGGAAAGTTTAGCATTTGCTACAAGTGCTTCTATTGGTTAGAAAATTTAAAAGTGATGTTTTAAGTTTTCATTGGTTTTTAATTCTTATTTGCATAAAAAAAACCCAAGAAACAAAACACTTCCATTGACATTGACTCTCACCAGTTTGATACTTTCACTGAGTACTGTTTTGGTTCACCTGTTAGAGCAGCCAGGAGCATACTGGCTGTATCCCCAAAACAGGGATAAGATGCTTCCTCCCAAAAGTGGCCAAATTCCTGGATGGGTAACAGACTTGGATATAAACTCTACCTTATGTCTCAACTGTAAACTTGACCTATACATTTTGTCTCAAGTATAAATATGACATTTGATATTTATCTGCACATAAAATTTATTTAAAAATTTTTTTTTAAATGTACCAAAAAGCTACCTTGCACCTAATACAGCTGTATTATGGCTAGAAGATGACCCAAAGCTCTACTGTTAGGCTAAGGCATAGGAGGAGCCTGTGTCCACTAGGTATAAAAATTGTTAATAGGAATAAAATATTGAAAATTATTACAGTAAATTGTGTTAATACTAATAAAATATGGATGGTAGTTTGTAACAGTTTCTGTTAGAATCCATTCAGTTTTTTCCCTGAAGCTTGTTGTATACTACGGATAATATTTTTAAAAATATTCTGCTTTGCCTGATTGCACTGAAATTATCTATAAGAATTAATTCACATTTATTGTATTTTACCGATTGCTTTTTATATGTATGCGTACTGATTGATACAAATATACAAATATTTCTTTACTTCATTGCAAATTTATTTTACAATATATGATCTCATACTTTATTCCAGTATCCAGCTACAATATTGCATTTTCATGCACAAAATTACACATTTTCTTCTACTTTAAAATATATTTTAATAAATATATGATGAAACATACTAAATCTTTTTTAACAAAATATCTTTCCTTGCAAAATAGGCGGCTGCCATATTATGTGAGGGTGTATGCTATCCAAAGGCAAATACGGTATGTGATCCTATTACTTAATTAATTGTGATTCATAAGATGCATATTTGACATTAAACAGCCTAACCACATTCTATTTTTGAAGCCCACAGTGAAATATGACAGAATATATATATATATATATATATATATATATATATATATATATATATATAATAAATGTGAATGTCAGTGAATCACTGTGTCACACATTTTCAACTTTACTCCTAGAGGCTGTATCCCAAAATATCATACCATTCTGGAATCAGGCCGACTCTGTGAGTAAATTAAAATCATATTGGCCCAGATCCTGACACACAATCCTGAAATTTTGTATTCCTAAATTTTCATTATTGCAATTTTTTTTGTCAATTTTCTTTTTTATGTGATTTTTTGTGACAAATCTTTTTTGTACAATAACAATTTTTATAGCTAGGAAATAAATTTGGGAATAATCAAAATTAATTGTGAAATCTAGTGAAAGTTACCCATGAAGTAAAATAATGTTTTGTACAGAAAATAAGGACCCACATAAATAAGCGATGGCAGAATTATCATTGGACTTTTAAAAGGTAAGCTTAAATATTAATACAATACTTAAATGCAGCAATCAATTTGAGTTCTTCTGTAGTTTATTGTTGCCAGTCACATTTACACCTCCCTACTGTGATGAAAACCCAATCAAGAACCTGAACGAGGCTACGCTGAAGGGCGGAGTCTTTTTCGGGGAGGTAAACCAACCCTGAACCCATTTATACGGGTTCAAAGGGCATATTTTTGGCTGAGCCCACAGGCTCGGAGGTCCCACGGGCTCGGAGATCCCACGGGCTCGGAGATCCCACGTTAAACTGCCCTCGTGTGGGGGTGACTAAATACCGTTCAGTCTGAAGTCTGGAGTGAAGTCCGTCAGGAGTCTGTCAGTCAGTCAGAGCGAGTCAGTCCGAAACAGAGTCGTGTTCAGACAATTACTACAAGACATTGGAATAGTGATACTGGTCGAGACTACATTGTTCTCCCTACTAAACCTGATTGTTCGTACTAACACTTTCTACTTCTCTCTATATATTCCTGTTTGTAATATATCTGTGTTATTCCATATCTGCCTTTGAGTTCTTCTTTATTGGTTCTACCTTGGACTATCACCGTGGTACAAGGAACTGGACCATAACACATATAAAAGTTTTCATTCAATGAGGCTATTTAAGAACATGGCTCAAGTTTTTTTGTTTAATGTTTTGGTTTTGTAGTAATTTGCAGTGTTGGGCATAACTACCCCTAGCCCAGCCTGTTCCATTTTCAATTTCCTTATCTCCTATACTAAATTTTCGTATAGATAAATGAAGTTGAGATTTTTTTTTGTTTTTTTTTGTAATGGAATCTACCAAATTTTGCAAATGTAATTTATGTTTTCGGAAGTTTTAAAATAGACTGTCATTTCAGAATTAGGAAGTCAAGTGAACTAATATTCAGTCCAAATCACAGACTACAGTTCCATTGTTCAACTATGAATTATCTTTTGACTTTTTAGTCATTAATTCCAGAAAAGGTGTGAAATGGAAAATGCATAAAAAAGATATTTTACACATAGCTTAACAAAAAAAAAAAAAAAACAGCTATGAAAACAATTTTTTTATGCTGAGTTTTTATAGCAGTAAATGTTGTTTGGTGAAAAATAACTTAGCAAGGGTGTCTATGACAATAAATCCCTTCCAAAGAAACAGCTTCTGTAAGTACTAAAAATGAATAGTACTGAGAAGAAAATAAAAAAAGGTTTTATTGTTTCTGTCCAAAGATTAAAATCTGTAGACATTTTTATTTCAAACGGGAAAAGTTGGTACTTTCTTTCTTCTTTTCTCTTTTAGAGATTCTCTTTTAGTTTTTATCATACTGGCACCAGAAATAACCAAAAAGAGAAGAAAATTATGACACAAGAGATTTATTTCCTTTTTTAGAACACAAATTTTGAAACTACACTGAGAAATTATTTAGAAGAATTTAGGAAATCAGTTACCCCCCCTGTGCTTAATTGATGAAACTTTTAGAATGGAATTGCAGTTCAGAAGTCAATTATTTTAAAATCTGTTACCTGCCCAGAAAGACTTATTCTTTTATAAATTTCCAGTGTTCAATTATCTATCTATTTATTTGAAGCAATTTTTATGGTATATATTTACATGTATAAATATTCACAGAGATAAATAGTTTATATATATATATATATATATATATATATATATATATATATATATATATGTGTGTGTGTGTGTGTGTGTGTGTGTGGAAATATATAGAAAATAGGAAAGAACTCGTTAGGTAAATAATCCAAAGTTCTTTAGTATTTTTGTTATTATTTTTTTTAAATACTGGTGAGGCCTACTTAACCAAAGAAAAATAAGCAACTGAAAAATAAAAATAAACAAATTTTCTCTTTCTCTTCCATTTTTCATATTCTGCTGAAGATTTAATAAAAGTGAAACATGTTAAATTCATAAAGGTTTCCTATTTATTCTTTATTGATCATTCTGTTTGATTCTAATTCATATTTGATCTATATTTAAGATCAGTCATAAATTAGAATGATTCAACCCAGTGCTGCACTGACTTGACTGCACAAAAGCAATGACTTTAGAACTCCTGCTAGACAGATACATATGCACAATTATGAACACACATTACCATCCAATGCCCACTGAGACATATAAGAATCTTCACAAACTTGCATACATATAGAATTATCTAGAGTTTTAATGCACATTACACACTAGCTATTAGACTTGAAAAAATATTCTTTCCTGAAAAATTGTTTTAAGGCAAAAGATTTTATAAATTTCAACAAAAAGCAGTACTGGCTGCTTGGTCAATGAATACCAAATGATTCTTTGTCGGAAAACAGCTAATATTAATTATTAGCATCTCTCATTACCCAATTGAGCACTCTAGAGAATGCTTTTCAATTGTCCAACCATGAGTCCTGAGCTATGGTGTCTGGGAAAGTCAATTTTTGTGAGAAGGCACTTCCAGAAGGATGCCATAGGAGTAAGGATGAGATGATTTCTCTGTTCATTAGGTGGCAGTGGCCAGCAAATTTTAATCGTTGTTGAGCTTAAGAGAGATTGGTCTCAGTTCTCCATAAATGGTGTAAATTCCATGGAAATACCAATAGAGCAACAAGAGGTTTGCAATGGTGTATCTATGGGAAAGAGGTTGTACAGTAGAAAATAATTGTGCCAACCAACGTGGAAGTTCAATGATAAGATCATTACATAGGTTATTCTCTGCTTTTCTATGTCTCTCATGTCTATAGTATGTCTTGTGATTATCAAATTCTCAAGGCCTTCTTTGTTGGATAATAATTGTATTCTGCTAAACAGTAAGTAGAATAATGGTCTTGTAAAATCTGACATACTCACATGGTATTAAATGCATACATTTCTTTATTTATGCTTGTATTTAAATTACTTTTCTAAAGGATTCTTCAAATTGGACAAAGGTCATATTGCATTCATTAGTGTATGAATTTTGTCATATGACGATGCATACTTGTAATGTTTGCTTTCAAAAGAAAACTAAAATCTTTTTTTTATATTTTTGTTTTGTAAAGAATTCAATACACTTTCGTTTCCTGGACTTAAATTTGCTTCAGGAATGTAGGATTTCTAACCACATTTAATTGTTTGAAAGAAGAAAAACAAAAGCAAAAAAAAAAAAAAAATGAATGTGAATACAGGCAACAATTGCGATTACATTCTCAATTAGAATTTTCTAATTGCTAAAAAAGCAGTATAACTTATACATAAAAGTCACCAAGGTCTATTTCAAATGCAACATGAAACTAATATTTGATGAGTTTTATCAATTTAATTAAAGTTAACAGGTGCACCTAAAAATGTAAATATTGTACCAAAGAGAAAATTTAGTAACAATAATGAATATAGATCAGAATACACACACACATACACGAATATATATCTTTGTGTATATGCGTATGTGAATATATATATATATATATATGTATGTATGTATGTATGTATGCATGTAGTCATTGGCAGAAATCGTCGCTGAGTATTGGGGTGCTCATCAACATTCCTTTCTGTGTGAAATGGGTCCTACGTTGGATCTGAAAAACTTCCAAAGCCTCCACATGGTAGGATAGATGGGTTCAAGGGATGGAGAGCTCTGGTTTTCTTTAGGCTCTCTTCATCTCTTATGTTTGTCTTTTGGTGTTTTCAAATGATTATATATGTATAGGGTAGGTCAAAATATTTGATGTATATGTAAATAAAGTGAACAAGTTTTCGGATCAACCAGAGATATATATATATATATATATATATATATATATATATATATATATATATATTTGTACTGGCAGAAATAAAACATAGATTTAAACAAAATGAACGTCATGTTATACCTTAGGTACCTTTCAACCAACACTTTTTCAAAGGTATACGTTGGCAAATTGGAAAACATTCAAAGACACACTCAACATAACGAATGAGGAGGCAGTTCATGATGCAGCCATTGGACAGCATTTGCTTGACAGCCATGTTTGTGCCACCTATTATGAAGACACTTGGTTCTCAGTATTACACAGTGCTTGCTCGGTATACCATCTCCGAGTCCTGGAGGCTATATTGATAAAATTTCATCAGCCTAGCCTGTGCAGACAGAGGGAGTATTTTGTACATTCCTTACATTGTTGGAGGAACTGTGAGTGTCTTTTTTCCTTTTTATACTCTTGTGGAACTATTTTCACCCCCTTTTAAATTTTAATTATTTGTAATTAAAATTTATCTTTTTTTTTTTTTAATCACGTTCACAACTTTCCCTCCTAATTTGTTACATTGATTGTGTCTGATTGTTTTCCAATTTGGCAACATATACCTTTGAAAAAGTGTTCGGCAAAAGGTAACTACAGAATAACATGACGTCCGATTTGTTTAAATACATATGTATATATATTCATATATATTATAAAATATTGCACATTGACTGCTGGTTTGAATAAAATTGTGGTTGATGTAATATAAGAGAGCTATGAAGTATATATTAATGATATATACTCCACTCAGTACCTGAAGTTTGCAGTATGCCTGGAACTCAGAATCATGCTACTAGTGAAGAAAAAAAAATGTATATTTATTAATATACTCCTCTGGAAGCTGGCCTTTGGGCGGACTTTAGGCTAGCTCCTGCAGAGAGCTTTTGAATGTTCAGCCTTTTGCATTCATCGTCATGTCTATATAAAAGTTATAAGAATTTAGAATTAATAAAATTATTTTATCTTTATTTGACACCTTAATTTGGCATAATCTTTCAATGTTTAATAAAAATTTTTAAACCTTTCACTTTGTTTCATATTTAAATTTAACTTCAAATGAGTTATTCGTTTAATTTTTAATCGTGTGTAACTATACTAGTTACTAACTGTTACATCAGGTTGTTTATGATTTGCCAAGAATGAAAAATAGATGGACGCACACATATACACTGCATTTATTTATATAAGATATAAATTATCTATGTGCAGTACCATTTTCTGTTTGTTATAGCTGGTATCATCTCTTCTTTAATAAATATTTAACCGAATATATCTTCTATTTCCAGTGTAATATACAATTCTATTTCTTCCTCAGTAATTATGTTCTGCCATTGCATTAGATAAATAACAGACCATTCCATTTTGACTGTTTTTTTTTTTGTTTGGATAGGGGGTATTTGATTCTGTTCTATTCTTTTAGACAAACTATTCTCGATAACATGTTGTAAAAGTAATAAAACCCAAACCTTACTTCTCAGACATTGTTATTATAAATTGGAAAGTTCTCTATTCAGTAACAATGGATTTAATTTTCAGATGTTGAGTATTTTGATGGTGAATATAATGTAATATCAATCCTCCTATATGACAGTGAATGCTAGACAGTTTCCTCACAAACAAAGAAGAGATTTAGGGTAACAGAAATGTATTTCTTCAGAAGGATGCTGAGAATAACATGAATTGAACATTTAAGTAACAAGGAAGTTTAAAAAAAAATAGAAACAAAAAGTGGCTTAGCTTTTGAATCATAAAGAGTTTAAATTTGGAGTCAACATTATGAGGAAAGAGGGCTTGTAAAATTTGACACTCACAAGACATATTGAAAATGTGGCACAAAGGAAACCAGTGGGTAATCTACCTAATGAGTAAATGGGTATTAAAACGGATTGGGTGCATAAAGACAAATGTTATTAAAACTTCAATGTATGGAAAGGTGTGGAGAGCCATGATCATACCACATTCTGAAGACAATAAAGGTAGTAGTAGTATCTGTATCTATAATTCTTAAAATGTGTGTGTGTGATCGGATGTTGTTTATACATTTTCATCTGATTTCAATGAAATTGTTTTTGTTTGATAGATATTTCTTCAATGCTGGTTTTGAGTCCAAATTGTTGGCGACAATGGCTCTCCACTACTTCCTGTCCTTTCTAACTCTAAACAACTTTTTACTATTTACTATCTGTTCTTGGATATATATCTTTTATAAAAACGTTAATAAAAATAAATAGCTTATATTATTACAATAATATCTATAATTCTCAAAATGTGTTTTGATCGGATGTTGTTTATGTGTTTCCACAGTTTTCATCCAATTTCGATGAAATTTATTTTGTTTAATAAGTGCTGATTTTGAGTTCAAATTTGCTGGGAAAAAGTACAACCTTGAAGGTGAAAAAAAAATCGAAAAAACTGATTTTTTACACTTTGTGCAAAAATCAAAAACAAAATTTAATGTCTGTAAAAAACAGTGTACAATCAATTTAGCATGTTAATATCTAATGCAAAAGATTATTAAAATTATAGAAAAAATGATATTATAAATAAAAATTATCATATATTATTATTATGGTAGTCCATAGAAGAGGTTCCTTCCTTGCAAGATCGAGAACGCAAAAACAGCCCTTTTCAGGGTCACCCCCCAATCAAATTGTTAACATTTTTGGGGGATATGCCTCAATTTCACCCAAATGTTGTTACTAATATTGATTTTCGGGTGGGTGACTTTAAACTTAAACTACTCCAAGTGAATGGCAAAAAGTCAATGATGGGTTATACTTTTAGTATATTATATATTAATATATACTTTATATGTAATAGTTTTTGTAAAAGTAAATGCAACTATGAAAACATTTAATTCCAATATGTCTATTTTGTTCTAGGATTCTGAAACAAACCTTTATGAATAATTATGGTGTTAAAAATTAAATGCATGCTAGTGTCTCATATAAATAAGCATGTGACTCTTGTTGATTTGATGGCAAATAAACAAGTATATTTATTAGCCATAGATAAATGAGAAGCTATGAGTAATTTTAAATGTTGGCATTTACAAGTAGAAAATGTTATTATAAAGCAAATACAACAAAGCTTTATAAACTTAATGTCATGACCAGTTGGCTCAAATTTAAATTCCACCTCTTATTTCATTGTTTTCTTCTAATGTTAGATATGAATGGTTGATGACATCATATTTTATGCTTAACAAATATTCAATTCTTCCCAAACATTTTCTCGTATATTTCAAGAAAAAAAAGAGGTTAAAATTAAATAGAGTAACAGAAGAATATTGTTGTATGACAAGTTATTTCCTTGTTTTAATGTCACTGCTGTTGAAATATTCAGTTTTCACTGACAGTCCATTTTCCTCTTGTAAAAGGAAAAACTTTATTCATATATTGTGATTATTTTTTTTTTTTACATTTCCCAAAGTTGAACATTACGAGAATCATATCCTATCACATGACCTGCATAACAGTTTGAACTTTTTCACAATGTAAACTTCACCCAAAATGGATTCTCTGCATTCTAGAAAAAAAAAATATATCAATGGTTTATTGGTAGAAAATGATCAAATTAGATAGTAGCCAGAAATAGAGTTGGTTAAATCATTCTAATTCTATTACAGACAATCCTTTCATCTATGGACCCTCCATCAACAAAGTTTGGATGCAATGAACAAAATCTGCAGGCAAAATAAAAGAAATCTGCAGGAAAAAAAAACTCCCAAATTTTCAGTGAGGTATTTCAAAATTTGTGGGTTTAGCAAAACGAGTCCTCTTAGTTCTCAAAGTTACTGCTTGGTGGTGGTGGCAGGCCTTCCAACTGTAAACAAAGATGAGTGTACAGTATATAAAGTATAACACTTTAGTGCATGCATGAGAAAATAGCTGTGAGAAGTCTATTATTTTTGTTATTTTGATTAATATATCTATATAAAGTATATACTTATTTATGGCATATATATATATATATATATATATATATATATATATATATATATATATGTTTATAGTATTTATATCATGATCATAACTACTGGTAGTTATTATAGCGGTTTTATAACTCAAAAATAAATCCTTCAGCTGCAGACAATTGGCTGTAACTGACCACCCCTTCCCCCTATTATTCCATTGATGAAAGGTTAGTCAGTATATGTCTTTCCTTTTGGATTAGTATTATTGTCTTAGTTGTTATACTCATAATGTTTTTGCTGTTGTACACTGTGGCATTCTTCATAGACAGTTTTAACCAAACACTTTATTCAGTTTATGAGATTTGATTGTTCATATTCTGCTTTCTATGTTCAAGTGAGATAACTTGTATTAGTTAATTCAACTTGATAGTTTTGTTTATCACTCCTTTCAGGTATTTTGAACAGGAGAAGGGGTTTTATCCCTTGTTCCATGTTTAGGATTGGGTTTCCAGTTCCTTCTAAAATCTACTTCAAGTCTATACTTCTAACATAACTGCTTAAACTCTGAAATTTTATTGCTATTTTTTTTTCCTTAATAGGAGTAGATAGGTTTGACTATCATCTGATTTATACTCCTCTTTGGGTCTTTTGAACAATATGTTTTGTTTCCTGTTTAGGATAGGGTTCTGAAGTTTTTTTTCATTCCCTTTCTTTCTACTTGCATCTTAGTGGCATTATTGCCCTGTTTGGGGTGAACTTATCTTTTCTTCTACTGAAGCAGAGTGTATAGCATTTCCACACTGCCAGAGATCCAGATATGTTTTAAAGAATGCTTTAATACACAACTGCTTGCCATTTGCCTCTTGGACAACCCAGTGATGCCATTGTGGTAACTTAAACCATTGAACCATAACCACTGCTTTTCCCGGTGGTAGAGAAAAATGACTTAATGCCCAGCCACCAGTTGCATGGTGGGTAAACAGTAGAAGGGTTAAAATTGTTCAGGAATACAGGGCTCAAAGGTTTAAACCTAGTGTCTAAATTCAGATGATAGAAGTTAAGCAATGTTGAAACTGGCCAGTACCTAGATGAGTGGCTGCTTGGGAATACCAGGTGCAGGTGGTCAAATTCATAATGGCTTGTAATTGTTAATCGGGGGAGGGGGCAAGTTAGAATTTCAGTTGAGTTTGCTATAGTCACTTACGTACAAGTACTTTTGGGAAAGATATGAATCCACTTCTTCACACCCCAGCTATGGGTTAATTATTAAGACATATCACTAAAACCATTATTAACTCTCCCACTCCAAAATAAATAAAAACAAAAATTGCATAGAAAATATTTACATTTCAGCATTAAATAATTCAGAGTTTGATATGACACTAAACAAAATCAAGCAAGCAATTTCTGGGGTGAGAAGTGATCATTATCTACACTATTTACATTTGGACTATTATCCTCATCTTTGTTGGTGCTATCACATTTCAGTCATTGTGCCCTCCAGACTTCATTTAATATACAGGGGTAGACTGCCTACATCTGTAGATTAAGTAAAATGTTCAGTTTGGAATTCCCTGTAGGTTACCTGGCTTGACCGATATAAAAACTGGAGGGCATGTTGGCCAAAATGTTGCAATACCAACGACAAATATAAAGACAATAATCAGAATGTAAACAGTGTAAATAAAGTTTTATTTACTGTTTATTGATATTCCTGTCCTGTCATTCATTCACACAAAATAGTTCAATAGGTTACTGAATGTTTTCTCTACTTCTCTTGCCTTCAATATATACTATGTGTTTTAGAGTCTACACACCCTCTTTTCTCACATGTCTCAAAAATATCAAATTCTGGTCACAATTTTTCCTATCTTCATTAAGTTATCCTCATTGTTGATATATTCTGTTCATGATATTTGCAGCATCCCTGGCTAGAACCACACCCCTAAGTGTCTTCTCCCACTGTGAGAAGATGGCTCAGCATTCACTGCCATCTGTCCTGGGTATGATGATAAACTGCATCCGGCAACAAGGCCTCTGATTAAAGGGTTTTGAGGAACATGGAACCACCTCTTGCTGTTATTTCCAAGTCCACACTGACCCGGGGTGGTAGCACCTGTTAGGGTCCCAGACATGAGCAAATAGTTAACACATAAACTGGGTTTGAAACACTATAAAAGTATGAAAATAGATTTTTACTGTAATATTACCAGCAATACGTTTATGAAAAAAAAAGAAAAACATTATCAGCAATAAATTAAAAAAAAACAACATATTAGCAGCAATGCATTTGACTCTCAACCAAAACCCTCTTTACAAAAATATAATAAAGAAACCTGATCTACAAACTGATTTCTTACAAAGAATACATATCCTAGTCATATGAACATATCCTAAAAATTTTGGTATTAAATAACCCATTGAGGTTGATATTTGTTTTAAATTGGTATCAACTGATGTAAGGGTAGTAAAGTTACCAAAACACAAGGGGTTACAGGGTGTGGAAGAATTAGGAATAGAAACATTAATAATGAGTGGAAAGAGAAAAGAGCAATCTGGAGGCCAGTAGATAGCGATTGACAATGCATTTAAATTTTTGTATGGATAAAAGAAAAAGAGTTTCACAAATGAGATGTAAAAAAAAAAAAATCAAACTAAACTAATTCACTGCAATATAGGAGATCAGATATGAAATAGCAGTTCAACACTCTTTTCTTTGATTCTATGAATATTTTCCTATCTTTTAACACTTTGCTTAGTTTCTGAAAGGCTTCTTTCACTATTACTACACATTTTTTGTCATCTCTTACTGCAATACTCAGATCTTTAAATTTCTGTACCTGCTTGACTTTGATATCCCAAATATATAGCTTATAGACTAACTATTGCTGCCAACAATGCATTCTATCTTTTTACAATTAAAAGTCAACCCTTTCTTCTTGGTTTCCTTTACTGCTTTTTCTGAGTCTGCCATTAATAAAATTACGTCTGTGTATCTTGTGTTGTTAAGATTATGTCTGCTGATAAGTCTTGGTAGGTTTTCTTGTTCTTTTAGAATCATCTTGTATAGGCTGAATTAATCCGATAAGAAAACATGTCTTTGTCTCAACATTTCTTTCAATTTTTGTGAAGTCATTTACTGTGTCCAAGTTTATTTTTCAACATTGTCACAATTTAGCGCCACATATCTTAACAAATATTTTACAACTTAGTCGTTTTACTCATTTGGCATCAGAGTAAAAAAAAAAAATGTTAATTTAAATAAATTTTTTTTTTTTTAAATGTCTGGAACAACAGGAAGTCTATTGGGCTGCAAAATCAGGATTCTGCAGAAGGAGTGCAAGAAATGTGCAATTCACGATTATCATTGAGTGCAACATTTTCTTGACTTGCACCACAGTCTTACATTGGCATGATGCAAAATAATGTTCTCTTTTCCAGCCATCTGGCAGCAAGGCCTCTGATTGGGAGTTTTTGAGGAGTGTAGAAACACCTCTTAACAGCTGTTGTTACCCAGTCTAACCTGATCTGGGTTGTAGCACCTGTTAGGGTCCCAGCTATGGGCAAATAGTGAACCAATAAATAAAAGAAGACACTATGAAAGTATAAAAATGCATTTTTATAGTAAAAATACCAGCAATACATATTTTATATAAAAAATTACTAAAAGTATATTTTTATAAGGAAATAATGAACAATACATATTTATAGTAAAATTACAAACAATACATTTTATCCATAGCATACAATTCCATTCAAAATATATTTAGTTGAAGCCATGTTCAAAATATTTAGATTTTGGCATTAAATAACCCATAGAGATTGATATGTCGCAAAACAAAATCAACCAATGCCTAATTCTGCAGAATCATTAGATGATCATGTGATTTTATTGTATGTCTTTGTCTTTGAATCCTGACTGGCAGGGAAATATCTATGTCAAAAGGTTTGTCACTAATCACTCCCTTGGTTTTAGTACACATGATTAACAAATGCTATAGATTTATAGGAGATGTGATTGATAATGACTCAAAATGAGAACTTGGAGAGCCTAGTTTGAATTTCAATTGAGTTCATTATATTCAATAATGCACAAATACCCTTGGGAAAGGTAAGAATCCATCTAGTCTCCCCTAGGTATAGGTTAAATAGGACTAGTTTTATTCACAAAATAATTATTATTCTTACAATATTAACATATGTTTCAGTTTTAAATAACCTACAAAGGATTGATCTATCATTCACTTAACAAAGGCTGCTACTCAACCAATACACAATGTATTGAGACGAAGGCTTTTATTCTCAGTGTGTAGTGATAACAATTCCCCCCCCCCCACACACACACCTTGTCTGCTTGCTAAGTGCTGTACTATTCAAGGCTGTAAAAGCAAGGGACATGAACACATTTTCATATGTAGCAGTGTAAACATGAGTCTTGTTCCTACTGTAGAAAAGCCTCCAATATTTTTCTTCCTTTTCAACTATCTGTATACATAAAAGTATATTTTTCTCTTCTCCTATTGTTACTACTTATATTAGGTACATTAATGAAAAAGTGAAGATTATTTTTAGTGCGACATGTTTCGTCCTTTAGGTCTTAATTGAACAAAAGTAATGTTTTTGTTGATGTAATTATATACAGTACAAGGCAAAAAAATGACTGCACCCATAGAAAGTCGATTTTTGTATTTTTACTAAGATATAAGAGAATTCATTTATTAATATAGGTGTACATATGTACATTATACAAGTCAAGAATGATTTAGTCTTTTGTTGGGTAACCTTTTGCTTTAATAACAGCCTTAATTATTTGTGGTAATGCTATAGACTAAATTTTTTAGTAAGTCAACATCTAACGACAGGTTTCGTTCTTTAGGACTTGATTGAACAACAGTAATATTTTTGTTGACGTAATTATATACAGTACAAGGCAAAAAATGGCTGCAAAAGGTTACCCAACAAAATACTAAATCATTTTTTGACTTGTATAATGTATATATGTACACCTGTATTAATAAATGTATTCTATTACTCACTTGTCTTGGTAAAAATACAAAAACCGACTTTCTGTGAGTCCATCCAATTTTAGCCTCGTATTGTATGTGTAGAAAGAGTTGGGGAAATATAAAATAAAAATGTTGGTAGGAAATGCTGAAAATGTTAGAACATTGAAGTTTTTAAATTCAATATTTTTTTTATAGATGTCTCTATCTAGGCAATTTCATTTAGTTCTTTCTGCTTCCTCAGTCACTATAGTCTTAACCTGTTTAAGTCTAGTGTTAACTGTTATCTTCCCCTCTTATCCCAATATACTGTTCCGCTTACTCAGAAACACTCTGCTTCGAGTGGCTCTTGGGACTTGTATAGTGTGAGCAGTATTGTAAAAACAAAAAGTATCCCACATTGTAATAAGAGAAGATCTGCCAAGAAAGGTGAAATGCAACAAGAATCTGGACAGAAACCTACCATGGATTTTCTAGCAATTAAAGTACTTGTTTTCTCTTAATTATTGTAGGATTTTTTAATGAAAAATTATAGTCACACTCATTGTGGTGAGCGACTAATACATTTAATGTGTTGTTTTGTAAGAGATCCCTTTTGTGTTCAAATGGTCTTTTATTCAAATTCCTCAATGTTTCTTATATGTATTTTCAAATATATATATATATATATATATATATATATATATATATATGTATATATATATATGTATGTATGTATGTATGTAGAATTCCTCTATATGCTGAAATTTGTTCCTTTTGAAAATATTGGATTCAATTTCTTTGAAAATTTCCAACCTCAACCTTGCCCATTACCTGTTACTCAGCATCCGCTTCAGATGTGAGGCTAAATAGACACGAATGCATTTTTTTGCAAAATACAAAAATATATTAAAATAATACATCCATTTTATGTATGATTTAAAAAAAAATATTAGGTCCTAACTTCACAAAAAATCTTTGAATCATAATATTGTTTATGCCATTCTTAAAGAGATCAGTTTACGTATTTCCCAAATGAAAAAAACACATAAAAAAGGTGTATGTGGCCTTACACATTTCTACAATCACACCAAGATTAAACAATTCCCATATGATCATCGAAGTTAAGCAACATTGAGCCTGGACAGTACCTAGATGGATGACTGCTTAGATGTGCAGGCGGTATAATGGATAATATCTTGTAATTGTTAATCAGATAGCTGAGTTCCAGAATAAGTTGGATTCAAGTTATATATACACAAATACCCTTGCACAAATACCTCTTTTCCCCCCAGCTATGGCTTAATTAGTAAGACTTGTATCGCTAAATCGTTATCACCAAAAAAAAAAATTCTTACTATCTAGAGGTATTTTTAACTTTAAATAATTGTAAAGTGAAAGAAAACAAACTGATTAATAAAAAAAAATTATGCACTACCAAATGCATGCTAAAGCATATTTTTATTTCCACTTTTAGCAATGCCACTAAGTAAGAGATCTGACTTACCAGTCAACTATCATATTTTTTATAATGCTGGAAGTTTTAAAAATATATTGACAATATTGAAAGTCAAACCCATAAGCCATTATTCTCATATTATTAATACCATCTCAAGTTCTCCAGACTTAGTTAATACATTCCAAATTGTTCTTTTATTAGGAAATTGTTGCTGCTTCCATTACACTTGTGTCTATTATTATAACAAAAACAACTCTAAATTCTACTTGTACAATGCCTCAAGAATCAGTAAATGTCCTCATATTAGATTTTCTCCCGAGTCCTCTAGAGATGATGCCTTAAAGTGCTTTGACTGTGACCTTTCAAAATTGAGGCTTAGTCGTCACAATGAGGGAAAGGTTTGTCTTTTTCAAATGACTGTGATTAGCATTTTTACATCTCTTTCAGATGCTATTGTTGTGACGACTTCCGATTCCCTTCGGAGTAGTTTTGCCACCCAAAATCAGCTTTTTATATCGCTGAAAATACAATAAGAGCTATTTAGAGTTAATTCAGTTCATATCAAAGAGATTCTTTCTTTCCTATTGTACATCTCGTGTGAGTGTTGAAGATGAAGTGCTGCAAACAGAAAACATTTCTGATTTATAAATAGTTTAAGGACTGATTCTCTTCAGTTTGTGCAGACATAAGATGACTGCCATGAAATGTCTTGGGTCTGTACACATGTAAAATTATTCTTCTATATGTCAACTGTTGCTATAAGAGCTTGTCTTTTGAGGGCTTATGAATAGATTCAAGTCAGATTGAATTAAAATATTAAGGATCAATTTTCAGGCAAAATGGATGTGTAAATAGTGTAATGAATGTCAGCACTAAAAGGGTGTCAAGTTTGAAGGATGAAATTGCCAAGTTAAATTTGGAGTCACATTTAGAAACTTGGAAATACTCTTATCTCAATCAGAGACCATCTGAAGCAACTGGGAAAGCTAACTTGAAGGTATTTCTAACTGGGCACCACCTGTAAGGTTATACACTGCTTTTATCCAAACCTGTTGCCATATCATGCATGTGACTGGGTATACATTTATAAATGTATACCCAGTCACATGGGTAGATGATGGGTATATTGGGCTTTCTATATACTTGTAACTCAACATCATTTTATTCATATCCTGCTCTCTGATTCAATAATACTAACAGTGTTTTTATCAAAACTAGTCAAAATATCATGCAAATTTGACTGTGAGGTATGTGTCTTGTATAACATTATCATACTAGTTATATTAGGCTTCATATATTTGTACACCAACATCATTTTTTTGGTGTACTTTCACTCAATAATAATACCGTACCTATGGATGATAATGGGTATGTCCCAATTCCTAAAAATACAATGTTATATACTTTAGGTTGTCTTCCACTTGGAATCCACTTCCAAGCGTGCTGGTCAAACTCTCTGCCTCCAGACACAGAGGATCCCCAGATGAGGCTATGTCAAAAGAAAAGTCATCTGGGGAAACAGTTACCTGACCTTTTTATGGGGTCTATGAGGAATTTTTTCCTGGGCTTACAAGCTCGGATACCCCCACACTAAACTCCGGTCTTGTGCCACACCTGACCACGTGGAGCAGTTAGTGAATATCTCCACTTAGGATTCACTTGCGATTCACGTTGATTCACTTCCAGCTCATCGCTAGCAGTTGATTACTTACTACACACCACTTGCGAATCGTGTATGTCGTTCCTGTTATAAATATTATCATTCCATTTCCAACCTTCGTTCTGGTTATTCTTATTCAGTAACCATTTCTTAGGTTACAACAAGTATGTAAATAAAAATGGCGCTTATAATCAGAAAGAAACAGTTGAAATTTTTAGATTCTGTTTCTATATGCCATTTCCCTTCAGGACATTGCAATCATGGCTCTCCACAACTTCCTCTCGTTTGTAGCATTTAATAAATTTTGTTTTTGTTATCTCTCCTAAACCTTGTTCCACCATCCATTTACTCAAGTTCACAATGCTTTTATCAAAACCTGTAGCCATATTTTACACATTTGGCTGTGAGGCATGTACCTTGTATACCGTTGTCATACTGGGTGTCAAACTAGTTATATTGCGTTTCATATTTGTGCACAAACCTCACTTTGTTGGTGTATTGCACTCTCATTCAATAATAATAATCATAATAATAATGCTTTTATCAAAACTTGTCCCAATATTGTACACATTTGGCTGTGATATAGGTGTCTTGTATACTCTAACCAGCTTCAGGTGTCATAATAGATACATTTGGGTTTGTGTATTCACACCCCTGTGTCACATAGTTGTCAGTCTGCTCTCTCATTTAAAAATAATATGTTTAATTATTCTTCCCAAAATGAAAAAGTACAATATGCTATCTTGATCCATAGGCAAATTTTCTCGGCAAATAATTAATTATAATAAAAGGGAAAAACAAATTCCAAATGTATTTAATTATTTTTTTTTTTTTAATGTTTTGATTGATTACAAAAATAAGATATTTATTTCTCTCTCTTAGGAATCTATCTTCATTTTCTGAAATTGATATCAAGCAGCTTGGAATGTACACCACAATGAAAACGTAAGTCAGAAAGGAAATAATAGATAAAAAACACAAAAGAAAAATTAGTGAAATCACACATCTGTTGTCGGAATTTCTAGATAGACAAGATGTCTGACAATTCTTCTGTGGTGAATTACTTTCTCTCATGGAATGGAATTAATAATCTTAAGACAGTGTTCTTCATTTTCTGTGAATGATTATTAAATTCCCTGGTCTAGCACAATAGAAAAAAAAACCCTGATATATTTGGAGAATGGAATATATAGGTGTGTAAACATGTATATGAAATGAGGCATACATAGGCATATTTGTGTGTGTGTGTATGTGTGTGTGTATATATTATTTACATTGCTTGGTCTATCATCCTCATCTTTGCTTTTTTGCCATATTTATCATGGCCATTGTATGCTCCGCCTTTTTCAGGTCGTTGGAATGTCGACCTGAACCCTTTATTTCGCTTGCTGGGGTGGACTGTTCTAGTTCCACATGCCATGTCTAATGTATCTCAGTGGATAAAGACATTTATTAGATCCAGTGACAGGACCCAAAGAGTCGTAAGTTCAATACCTGGTTCAGGCAGTGGAGAACTTGGAGAGGGGAATTAACAGGAGATAACTGATATCTGACATCCATTAGACATGGCATGTGGAACTAGAACAGTCTACCCCAGTGAGTGAAATAAAAGGTTCAGTTCAACATTCCAGCCACCTGAAGAAGGTCAGAGCATACAATGGCCAAAACATTGGGATCAATATGGCAAGAAAGATGAGGATAATAGTTCGAGCAAGGTAAATAGTGTATATAATACCTCATCTCAGAAATATAGACAGATATGTATGTATATGTAGGGGTATATATATGTATATATTCTTTTGAATTTTTAACATTTTTTTGATTGTGTATGAGGGCTTTGGAAATCAATATCAACTGTCTTAGACTGAAAAGTCTTACTGAAGTCAAATGTACCTCCTGACAGAAATTGAACATGTATCCTTCTTTTTCCATCAAGGAAACAACTCTTAGAGCCAAAATGTGCCATTACCTCTTTGGTCATGGGAGGTCATCATGATAAAGCAAAACTCAATGACCCACTTATGGAATGATAGCACTTCATTTTGCTACCTGGACTTAACAGAAGAAGGAAAAGAAAATGAAAAAGATTTCTGAGAATCTCTGAAGAAAGAATGGAATCAGTTATCAAACTCATACTTTGAGAAACTTTTGTAATGAATACCAAACCTTTGTGCTGCAGTAATGACATGAGCAAAATTTAATCATAAAATGCTTTTTTCTTTCCATCATAATAAAAATTCTAAATAAAAAACATGTCTCACTTTTTTAAACCACCTATAGAATAAATGTGAATGTCTGTGTGTCACTCTTTTGCAATTAAAGTGACATAACTCTCTAACTTTTAATAGCTCATGTTACAAAAATTCTGGATTCCCAAGTTTTCATTAATATAATTGTTTTCAGTATTTTTAAAATGATTTTTTGCGACAAATTTTTTTGTACACTAACAGTTTTTATAACTTAGAAATAAATTGGGGAATAATCAAAATTAATTGTGATATCTAGCAAAAGTCACCCATGAAATAAAAATAATTGTTTGTACTGAAAGTAAGGACTTAAGTACATCAAATTGCATTTAAATTAAGTGACAATGGAAGAATTATTGTTGAACTTTTAAAAGGTAAGCTTAAATATTAATGCAATACTTAAATGCATCAATTTTGAAATTCTTCTGTAGTTTATTGTTGCCTATTGCATACAGGAACAGTATGCCTTGCAAAAAGAAATCTCTGTCAACAGAGGACCAGATTGTAATCAAAAGAGCCAAGGCTGCAGTGAGGAAAAGAAAGTCTCATGCAAATGAATACCCAGATCAAATGGCAGCCAGGAAAGCTTCCAATGCTGAGAATATGCAAAGACTTAGGGACTCTCAAACTATTGAACAAGCCAAAGGTCTAATCAAGAGTCCTCAGTAGGAGCTAAATAGAGTGGCTTTTAAGCTAGTGTATAATAATTTTATCTTATTTAAAGTACAAAACAACTACTTTTTGAGCCAATTTAAAAAAAAATACTAGGGGTTACCTCAAACTTTTGAACTGTAGTGTACCTGTTTTCTTATTTTTTAAAACAGTGAAATTTTCCTTTAATAGAACGTCTCAATCTAGGCCGGTTGATATTAATTTCAAAATGCCAAAAAGGAAAGTGTGATTGAAACAATGACAGAAGAGTTGCAAATGGCTCAATGTATAATAATAGTAAATAGGAGGGCATAGTTTTAATTTGTTGAATGAATGGTATTTTTGTGATAGTGTATGGGGATGGGAGGAAAGTCATGGTGAATAAGCATTTGAATGAAATGTGCCTGAGCATTGAAATTTTTTTAAAGAAAAATATTTAGAATTTATGACTGCTGAGTTATGTCAAATTTAAATCATAGAATGTGGGATTTCTGGCATCATTTCAAATATTCAAATCATATATTTTTGTAATAATGGTGTTAAATATACTCATTCTTTCTCACTTCCTCTCTCATCCACATTTTCTCTTACCACCATCTATGTATAGATAATATCTCGTCTTGGTTAAAAGTGACTGCTAGTCCTGTTACATTGATTCTGATTCTATCTGTACTGCCTATCCCAGAGATTGAACTCACAATTATTATCACACCAAATTCACTAACCAACCCTTTCATCATTTAGACCATTGTTTTGTGGGAAATTACTAGAGCTTGAACTACGGAACATTATTTTTAAGGCTTTCAAGGTTGCAACCTTCTTATCAAAGTCTTTTGCCATCACATTTTTCTTATGTTTTGCCTATTTTTTGCAACAGTAGTCTTCAAGTACTATTAGTTCTTGTTATTTCTGGCACATTAATTAATAAATTATAAAACCTACATTTCCATGTCCCTTTAGGACATGGGTGATCATGGCTCTCCACAACTCCCTATCCTATATCACATTAATATCCCTCACTGTTCCTATTCTACAATCCATTTACATGTCAGCTGAGTTACTCAGTTTTCTTATATCCTTCTAGCATTCTGTATGTCCTGTGAGTGTCAAATTCTTCAAGCTTTGTTTCCTCATTATGGGTATCTGAAAATTAAACTGAATATATATTCTAAATATAAGTGAGCTTTTTGTTTACATTTTCCTGAAAACTTCCTCATTGCTCACATGCTCAGTACAATTAATAATAATACTTTGCAATGCTTCATCTGAAAATAAAAATAAAGATTATTTTTTTTTTACATCTGTATCAGCTAAGAGTAAAAAGGTTTCCTTAGAATGCACTAGGGGTAGTTTCTCCCAACACTGCACATTGCTACAAGACCAAAATATTAACTTAAAAACTCAGTCATGTTCTTAGAAAACCTCGTCAGATCAAGACTTTTGTAAGGATTATTGAACCTCATAGATTAGTGCTACATAGTCATAAACAAAGCACTGTATTATTATCTTGTTGTTCCAAATAACTAAAAATTAGGAAGACTGTAGTTAGAGAGAGTATTGAAGGAACAAAACATGAGGTAGAGGAAACAAAGAAGAGATTTATTAAATACTTATATATAGAATGAAAAACCTTGAGTAAATTAGCTACTCCTCAAATCCTACTCTAATGTAGCTGCTTGCCATATTTATAAATAGGAGCAGTTTATTGTCATAGCAGTAGGGAAGAGCAGGAAGTATATTGAGTCCTACTCTCCAACACAAACAACTATATCAAATAAGAGAATCAACATCACTTTACGACTTTCAACAGCATGATCAAATATTGTGGATATCACATTAAACTTGAAGAGAAAATAATGAGAATGAACACGATGTCCCACACTACTTAAAACAAAAAGTTAGGAAGGAAATCCCCATCAGTACTGGAAAGAGCAATAACAACTACTGGACTTGAGAAACCTATTTTCTTGGAAAATTGTCTGAAGAGAAAGATTTTATAAATTTCAATCAAAAGTATCACTGTTTGGTCAATATCTGCTGACTGTTTCCTTATAAGGAAATGGCTAATAATACCATTACTATGACCATAATCTAAGATTATATATGTCTGCTTATGTAAGTCAAATTTCTGCCAAGTAAGAGATTAAATTATAGATAAATAAGTGAATAGGTGTTGAAATAGCAAACATTCATCACTTTCAGTTTTGTTACTAAAAGTAAAAAAAAAAAAGATTAAAAGATTTTATGTTTAAATCCATGCAGCTAGCTGACCATATTTTATTTTTTATTTGAGAAAAAAAAAGAAAAAAAGAAAGAAAGAAAAAAAAAGAAAATCAAAAAAAAGAAAAGAAAGATGACCACCTGTCAGTGGAATGCTGGGAAATCAAATCTCTTTTTGGCAACATTTTTATCAGTGGAAACCAGAAGATAAATATTATGCTACTAATCTTGTCATTTCTTTGCCAAATTCAATGTTAAACCCAAAGCAGATTTGAAGTTGATTTATTTACAATTCAAAAAAGTGGTAATTATTCTCAGAATATTCCCAAGAGACTTCCAATCCGATTGAATTGTTTAAACCTGTGAATCCAATAATGAAAACGGTTTCCTGTAAAGAATGTCAAGGACATTAGATTTCATTTTCTTCAGGGCATTTTCTTAGTTGGTGTATGTGTCTTACTAAATTGTGGCAAAGCTGTTCTATTTGTAGGTATTTGCCAAAAGTTAGAAACTTCCATATACTTTCATTAGTAAGTTGACAAACAACAAAGGAATCCCTAAAAATGAATAATACAAATTTGAAAATGCCTGTATACGCTTCAAAGCAACTATAAGCTCATACATTCTAAACAAGTGGCAAGAGAACTATTAGCCAAATGACAAACATTACAAAATTAAACTCATTCTAGGAGAAAAACATCATGGTTTCAGACTTATGTGGAAAGAAGAATTTGTCCTATCAAGAATTAGAATAGGAAATATGTCACTCACATATTTCTAAAAAAAAAAAAAAAAAAAAAAAAAATGAAAAATCACCTAAATGTTAGGAAGCATAGTGTAAAACATATTCTAACTGATTGTACTGACTTTGTCCCTCCCTATATGTCAATTTAATAACAAGACTAGTTCAGAGAATCTTTTCAAGAAGATAAAACTATCTTAGCCTACTTGGTTAGTCTATACTACAAATTATAGTACTAAATAACTCTGTTCTAAAGACATAGGGGACGAACAATCCAAGGGATTGTTTAGAAGTCATATATTTATAGAAAATCTTTTCAGTATTAAATAACTGACAGAGTTGATATGCCTTTAAAACGGAACAATCAATGAGTCAATACTTTTATTTAGCAGCTCGTTAGTTCTTTCTTCCTGATTGAGTTAAAGTTAATAAGACAGGATTTTCTGAAAATTGAACCTTAGACCATATGATCACTAGCTTTGATTTTAAATCTATCATATGCAAAAATGAGGTTAAAATAAGGCAGGAAAGTCAAAACAAATGTAGGAAAATAAGAACAAAAACAGTGAATATAATAAACAAAAGGAAAATGAAAGTTATGTCTTTTTCCTAAATACAAGCTTTATAGGTTATTTCTAGGTTATAACCTTAAAGTTGAAAATCTGCATATACTTTCATTTAGAAGACTTTTAGGGTCAATAGCCATCTTGCAAAATGCGGGGACTAAATCTCATAGTTATGTATGCAACTAATGTGGTGCCATTGCTGGGCAGAGGGCTTCCTATACTGAAATCTACTGCAAGGGCAGATGATTCACCTGATAGAATAACCATGTATCTATGACCAAGGTGAGCCTTTAAGATGAAGCTTACTAGCTCTTGTTTAACCTTGAGAGGGATGGGTTGATCAGGTCTACTTGCACAAGATGCACTATACATTTGTGAATACTGTATATACTTGAGTATAGTGCGAGTTGTTTTTTTTTATGATCAATTTTGTTAAGCAAGAAATAAGTGGTCGCACTATATACGGGTATTTTTTTTTTAAGAGGTTAAAAATCATGAATTTTCAGTGACTAGTTGTACTAAATGCAAGTAGATTTTTTTTCTGAAGCGGTTAAAATTCATGCAAAAAATTCAGGGGTCACACTATACATGATATCTGTATATGCTGTACCTCTTTAGCTTTCAACCCAGATATGTGGAAGTAATTAGGTGCTCAGTGCAGTGACCTTATGACCACACCCAGTCATGGGAGTGATGATGATCGTAAGGAAGAGAAGGTTCTTTCTCCTGAGAGAGTTAAAATTAATGAGCCATACTTGTCTGGAGATTGAACCATGAACTATAGGATGATTAGCTTTGAATTTAAATCTACCATAAGTGAAAATGAGACTAAAATAAGATTGGAAAGTATATCGACAAGAAGAGAAACATTGAATATTGTAAGCTAAAATGAGAAGGAAATTAAAAAAAAAAAAATAACCCTTCTTTTAATGATACATTCACATCAATAAGTTTAATTACCACAGAAAAACACTTACTGATTCCCATTTTTCTTTAATCCAACTTTTAATGAAAATAATAAGTAGCTTTCCTTTTCGTCTCAGACTTGCAGAAAGCATTAATCTGAAACACTCGAAATTATGTTCAGCTGACAAAATAATTAGCATTCACAACCAAATGAACTAATTTTTATGAACACTTTCTAACTAGACTGGAAAATTCCATGATTAGACAGAATCAACTCAAATTGTCCACCCTCCCAATACATCAGTATTTATAACAAAGGACATCCCAAGTTGTTACTCAAGTTTTATGCTCTGGCGATCTTCAGAGCATTTTTTTGGCCCCCTCTTGATAATCTGGGTGTTGAGCACTTGACTTTACTGAGTAGGTAAGTGTTTGCCATTTAGTCTTTATTTTTCCTTTCCTTATTTGGGATTTTTTTTTGTCTAAAGTGTTAGACCTTTTGGCAAGTTGTCTGTTTGTCACACAAATATATTTTGCTTTTCTTTAGTATATATTATATATATATATATATATATATATATATATATATAAAATAAAGAACAAATAAAAAATGTTTAGCAATCTAACATGTTTCACCTTTATTAAAGCTTCATAGAAGAATAAAAGGGAAACATGTTAGATAAACATTTCAACATTTCCTATTTGTTCTTTATCTTATCATTTTGTTAGATACTGATATATTTTTGATCCCAATTCAAATATATATATATATATATATATATATATATATAATATATATATAAGGATAATATGAATAAAGATAAAAGCTAATACTAATAATGTCCGTCAGAGGATGAAACATGCTGGCTAAGATAAGTTTTTCCTTTTATCTTTATATATATATATATATATATATATATATATAATTATAGCTGGCCTCTCGTCTATTAGGGCAGCTAGTCAATCCCTATTGCAGACGCTCGCTCAGGCACATTTGTGTTTGTTCAACAAACGTGTGGTTTATACTGCAACTATGCTTAGCAAACCTTAGTTATAGTTTCTGGGAGAGAACAGGTTATCTAGCATGATCAACAATCTGAATAAGCCCAGCACACTCTCGGTCATAATGAATTGTGACTTCATGCCAGCACAGCTATTGAGGGTCCCCAAGTGTTCTGTCTACCCAATTCCACTGACAAGACTTGGATAAATCCATGGCATGATTTTCAGGCACATTCCAAAGGTGCAGTACACTGGGATCAGCCTCTTCCAGACTGATAACATCAGGAAGTCTCCTTCCTGACAAATTCATCATGGTGAGATTTGAACCCGGGTCTCATGGTCAGAAAGTGAACATTCTAACCACTCAGCCCTGCACCCATATATTTAGATGACTTGACTATTGCATTCAAGCATGAAAAAGACTGTTACCTCTTGATATTGGCATCAGTGTTCACTTTTATATTTACATACTCTCTATCCCTGATATTCTGCTCTTTTACCCATATAGCACACCTGATATGAGGGGAAACAAATACATAAACTCAATGGCTTCATCTACCATAATTCAATGTGATAGGTTCTGATCTGGCATCTAGTCAACAGTTGCTTTCTCACAGACATACCATGCCTTCCCTCTGTCTCTTCTATAAGTATTTTCACAGCAACTGTTCTGATGAGTTGCTTTCGCTAGTTCTTAAACTGCATGAATTTAAGCAAGCTACTAGGTTGTCATCTCGGTCTCACCCTTTTACTGTCGAAACGGTTAAATGTAACCGTCTCTTCTACTCAAACAGCTTCTTCTCTCGCACATCCCATCTGTGGAATTCTCTTCCTCTTACTTGTTTCCCTGATAACTATAATCTTCAAATTTTCAAGTGTAATGTCAATTGACATCTTCTGATATCTTGATCTTGTTCCCTCCCAATCCTTCTCTTTATTCTCTCCCCAAGAACATCTCTTTACTCTGTTCTCTACCCTCTGTAAGTTCTTGTGTGCTAGTGGCACCCCTGACTTGCTTGTGGGGAAATGCTTAAAAAAACAAAAAAAACTTTAAAACTATATTTTTATCATATATATATATATATATATATATATATATATAAGGTGTGTGTGCAATATTTGGACAGTAGTTAGATTTGTTAAGGATTTTAAAAAAATTTTCTTATATTTTGAATCATTTTTCTTGTTTTTCATCAAAGTTTATATCTAAATTGTCCATTCAGTTTTCATAAACCATTATCAAATTGTTTTTTTTGTTTCGTCATTCTTCAAATATTGTGTCTTCATGTATTATGCAGAAGTCAAGTGACTTACCTGCTAGCATGGCTGCCTTCTTGAAAAAGCAAGCCAGCTAATTTTACCTCATTTCTATAGGAGAGTGCCTAATGTTGTAGGTGGGTTGGTCCATCTTGCTAGAAGGGACCTTCCAAACACATTTGCATAAGTGGTCTCTATTCATCCATATATCTCTCCATTAAGTGACTCAGAATTAGTTTTTAACTTGGTGGCTACACTAGTCGACTTGTGTGTCAGACCACTTGCAAGCTAACCAAGATTCCACATATTATGTCAGTTTTTTAAAGTTTTTACAAATCCATAAAATTTGTTGTGTCTTATGTGCCCCATAGATGTGTACAATTAAAAATTGTTTTACTGTGAAATTTCCTGCAGTGAGCTTACCTGCAAACCATGTAAGCAGATGCCCTCCCTGTGACAAAACCAAGTTTATCATGACAGTAGAACTTATCATGGCAAAATGTTCCATTGAAATCTTGGTTTAGACAAAGGTACTCTCTCTTGTGAGTCAATATTTAGTCTTCAGGATGGAATCGTACATTTTCTTAATTATGTTATTAGGCAGACAGAAAATGATAATCTTGCCCAGTTTTGTTGAGCAATCAATTGAGACTGTCATGAAATATAAATAAAGCTGAATTACTTGGGAGGGTTTCTGTCCATTTTTATTTCTTCATTGCTTGAAATGGTTTAATTAGATAATTCTAAATGATTCAAAAGGTCTACACTGGTTTGTTAAAAATTTCAAGTGATATTCTGGCCAAGGTTTTATTAATTCCTTTTGCTTACAGCCACATCACATTAAAACACTGGTTCCTGCATGATCACCAAAGTTAAGCAACATCAAGCCTGGTTAGTATCTAGATGGTGGATTGCTTGGAGATACCAGGTTCTGTAAGAAATGGCTTGGAATTATTAATTGGAGTGCTGCATTCCAATACCAATTGGGTTTCTTATATACTCTTATGAGCAAATACTCTTAGGAAAGGTATGAATCCATCTTTTCTCTACTCAACTATGGGTTAATTATTAAGACTTGTATCAATAAATCATTATTCCCCAAAAAAAAAAAAAAAATTGTTAAAATCTAAAAATATTTTTTTGGCGTTAAATAACTTGTAAAATATTGATAAGCCACAGAATATGAATCAAACAATCAATCATTCTTTTTATCTTGATGAGATTTAACCATAGGAAAAAATATTTTGGTTGGTTTAAAATATAAAATTAATAGCCAGGTTCAATATAATTTTTTCATTCAAACTTATTCATCTTGCTTGTTTCCATAATGTCTGTTGTATATAGTGACTTATGGTCAACAATTTTATGACATAACTAGCTTAGAGGATCTTTAGAAAAAGATAAAAGTAGAGACTACCCTAGCTGTTTGGTTGGTCTATACTACAAATTATAGCACTAAATAACTATTCTAAAGACACAACTGGAGAGTGATGCCTGTTGTATGTTACAACTGGCAAAGAAGGTTGAACAAAACTATCATTATTGTACGATAATGTTTGATTTTATCCTTATCTTGATTGTTTTTATTACAGTGCTTTAGCCAATTGTCCCATAGGCTAGTGTAAACAGGCAAGAAATAATTGAGCAGTACTAAATAAAAATAAGAACTAGACTGCTTAGTTAATATTTTTTATTTGGTGCTGCTCATTTAATAACCGAATATAACATCCATCAGAGATACCATCCTGGAGTATGATCATAAACAACATCCATGTCCTGAAATGTATCCAACAACAAGGCCTTTGATCAGAAGGTTTTGAGGGGTGTCGAACCGCTTTATGGTTGCTGGTTTTCTTGTGTCCAGGTTTTAATACCAGCAAATACATTTTTGAAAAAAAAAAAAATACTGCCAGAAATACATTTTTGAAAAAAAAATATTTCTAGCAATACATTTTTGAAAAAAAAATATTTCTAGCAATACATTTTAGAAAAAAAAATATTTCTAGCAATACATTTTTGAAAAAAAAAAAATACTGCCAGAAATACATTTTTGAAAAAAAAATATTTCTAGCAATACATTTTTGAAAAAAAAATATTTCTAGCAATACATTTTTGAAAAAAAAAATACTGCCAGAAATATATTTTTGAAAAAAAAATATTGCCAGCAATACATTTTTGAAAAAGAAAAATACTACATTTTTGGAAAAAAAAAGAAAAAATAAAATTACCAAAAAAACAATTTTGGAAAACAAAATGTTACCAGCAATACTTTGAAAAAAAAGAAAGAAATTTACCAGCAATACATTTTTGAAAAAATATTACCAACAATATATTTCTGAAAAATTACCAGCAATAACCCATTAAGGTTGATATGCCATAAACCAAACCAAACCGTCAGAGATATTTGAAACTGGACAATAGTTATGATGCAGTAAGCCTTTTAAACTTGTATCTTTATAACTGAAATTTCTTAGACATAAAATAAGTGTGAAGAATTTGTCACAGATCATATCAAGGACAAGAATGACTGGGGAAGACAGCAGGCCGTATACATAATGGGCTTATGTGAATGGATGGTAGAAGAGGAGGTTTGAAGCTTGACAAAGTGATAAAGGTTACTGAGGGCTACAAAGTAGATGAGGTTGTGGAGAGTCATAACCACGCAAGTCATGAAATGACATGGCACATAGAAGAAGAATAAGTGATGTGTTTAATTTATTTGTCTTTTATGCTAGGTGATAAGTATCTGTAAATTATTTGTAGGTTTCGTATATTTTTTTTGTTTAGTTTGTGATTACTATGTTGTTGATTCTTGTAGAATATTTTAATGGTGTATTTTTAAATTATTATTATTATTATTACTATTATTTGCATTATTGTTTTTATTTTTTTTTTTTAACATTAGTTTAATTTGTCCATAGTTATGTGCTTAGTGAAATTACTCTTAATAACAAAACAATAAGAAATATGACAAATCCTTACTAGTAACTCAATAATACTATATTATATAAAATGTGAAAACTAAATTCAAAAACAAGAAACACTCTTCATCAGGTAATTTATGAAAGTAGAAAGACGCTTGGGCTGAAAGTGAGCCACAGGGAGATGCGTGCATTGATTGCTTGGGCCTTGAAAGACTAGCCTAACATCAATAAAATGCTGTCAAAATTAGGAACAAACATACTAAATATATTTTGTAAGAACGTAATATAATAACATATAAGGGATCAAATGGAGATCAAATAAGGATCAGAATCCGACAGAACCATAAGATAAAGAACAAATAGGAAACATATATTAATCTAACATGTTTCACTTTTATTAATGCTTCATCAGAGAATGAGATATGGAGAGAATGCTGTTGTCCTTTTGAAGTAGTTTCAATGTTCAGACAAGATGAGCTGAGATCAAATGGAGATCAAATATGGATCGGAATCCGACAGAATCATAAGATAAAGAACAAATAGGAAACATTTATAAATCTAACATATTTCATTTTTTGGGATATGACAAAAAATTTTTGAGTATTTTTATTTTTGTGTTTGATGCTCATTGGTTAAGCAGGCTTCACATGTATTTGACTAATCAAGCAGCGTTCATGTGTATAATCTATGCATGTAAGAATATCGTAATTCTAGATTGTTGGGGTTGGATTTAGATGATAATATATGCATATATAATTATTGCCCTGAAAAAAAGAAAAAAAATTATAATATATAAATAAAACTTAACCACAGCACCTTGTCAGTAATTTTTAATGAAATTTGCATATATATATATATATATATATATATATATATATATATATATACACACACACACACACACTAGCCACAAATTTACACAAATGACAAATGCAACCAAGTTTACATAACAGCACAGTGCCATTCACTGTGAACTTAATTACTCAAAAATGACGGATTTGAAGACATATGTTTATATGAACTTTAGTCCTTGTTTTGGTGTGAGGAACCCACCTCCAATGTTTGTGAAAGTATTTTTGACACACCCTGTGTATATACATAAATACATGTATATATATATATATATATATACAAAAATTGCTAAGCATTAAATTTTGTCATTTTCACATCTTCCTCTTTTTAGCCTCAGGTCAGAAAATACGTGTTTATTTGTTGAATTATCTTTAATTATTTCATGATCCATTAGGATTTCTTTTTTTTTTTTTTTTCTTATGTCTGTTGATGCCATTTTTGGTTGCTTCTTGTTCTTGGGATTGAATAATGAATCTGGATGTTGTCATGAAATATGCAGAAAAATAGAATGTTTGCCAAACAAAGGAAATAATCTTTTATCAATGGCAAATAAGAAAATGATGAATAAATTTTGGTTTAAAACAAAAAAAAAAAAAGCTCTAATATCAATGATCTCTAAGATTTGTTTATCACATTGCTATGGCCTTTATTATTGGAAAAATAAATAGACAGTTCAAAAGTGCTGATCTCAAAATACATCCTTAATTTGAAGTGTTTGTTTTAAAGATAGGATGGAATCTGGATACAAAAAACATGATTCCAAGAAATTTCAAAATCTGGTTTGTTGTATGCAATTATCACATCTTTAGGCAGATATACTACTGACAAAAGCACTTTATACCAAATTTATTCAGAAATTAAATAAATTTGTCACATACTGTTGAAACTCCAATTCTTTAACTCCAGTGGGCATGCTCAGTTTGACATACACAGCTCATATAACAAAAAAACGACCTTAATTTTGTTCAGCACCACCCCCACACACCCACATCTAGAAAACTGCCCCCAAATACCAGGGTCATAAAAAATCTTTTTTGACCAATCAGAAAAGGCCTATGTTTTTACAGCTTCTAAGACACTATAAAGCCAACACTAATTTTGCGCATGAGGGCAGATCCAACCAGGCTGGCATTAGTGACCAACCCCATTGCAGGCAAACTTAATGGCACCAAGATGCTTCTATCATCAATGATGCCTTTGGGCATTGACCAAACCAACAGCAGAAGCAGAGACTGACTCTTGACTAGCACGAAACAATAATGTGTGTTCATTTCCTCCATGTTTCTCTCTTGGCTACTATCTCGAATTAATTCTCAGTTTTCCCCAATCAAACTTTGTAAGTCACAGAAAATAATAACTCCTTTTCTTATCTCAATCATGTATTATCTCTCTTTATTTTTTACTGCTTCCAATTTTTACCTCCTTGTTAACAGTAAAGATGACATTACAAAGTGTGCTAAACTGTTATCAGTCCTCCTATAGTGGTGTACTTGTTGTGTGGAGTGTAGGAACTTTTATTATTATTATTATTATTATTATTATAAATAAAATAAAATATAAAATAATAATAATAATAATAATAATAATAATAATAATAACAAAAATTATAAATAAAATAAATTAATAAGATAATGATAATAAAATTATTCCCAGTATACAAATACGGACATCCCGCCAAAAGATATGAGGTTAAATCTCCCTGCACAAGGAGTGTTGGTCTGACAACACATGTAAGTTCCTACCCATATAGGACTTGTGATATTATGGAGTGAATTACTCCCTTTTATAACATGAACCTTATCATAATTGTAATATAAAACACACACACACACACGCACACCAATAGACACAAATACATAAATAATATTGTATGAAATTACCATATAATTTACCATGTTTTTCTTATTGTTATTGTGTATGTTTGTTTGTATTGTTTTTCCTTATGAACACAAGCCCAATTTTTATAACCACATGGTGTGAGTGAATATACCTCCACAATTTTATGGTGACTGCTTGAAAAAAAAAAAAAAATCTTATTCCCCATACCACCTAAAAAAATGATGTTCAAAAGGAAACCAAAAGAAGCCACACTTTTGTTGAAAATGATGTAAAAATAAAAAAATATATTTCTGGCAGGAACAGTCACTGTTGCATACTGGGAATAATTTTATTATTTTTATTTTTTTTATTTATTTTAAACAAGGTTTAAATTTTATTTCATTTATAATTTTCATTATTATTTTATAGTTTATTTTATCTATAATAACAACAATGTTCCTACAGGATTGGTAAATAAGAGGTCTCATCTGGTGGGGGACTGGGACTGTGACATGAATGTTCCTTCAGTGGACGTCACTGTAGAGCTAACCTTCAGAAATGAGGATATATCACTGAGGACGATCCCAACTGCCAATGCAGGCAATTACAAACTATAGAGTATCTTCTTGGTTACCCCAATCTTGAAGATTCATGCACACTTATTGACCTTGAAACAATAGCACCCCAGGCATGTCTCTTTGAGCAACACTGGATGAATGTGGTGTAGTAATGATAAGTAGTAGTCCTTCTATATGGCAGCGAATGTTGGTCAATTTCCTCACAGATGAAGAGGCGACTTGAGACAACAAGCTACAGCAGGCAAGCAATAAGTGTAAAGTTCCAAGTTCTAGATTCAGGATTGTCCCAAATGGCAATGGCAATAATAGATTCTCTGATTTCAATTTCTAGGACAGATACTACAGACACAGAAAGAAAAAGAAAGAACAAGATGACATATTCCTAGACATGAACAACAGAATGAGAACAGTAAACTCCTATAGATTAAATTACGGATTTAGCTTGATCCTTGATGTCTCTTTGGAGTGACGTATACCTAAAGAAAGCCAGAGGGCACAACAGCTGAAAAAAAAACCCAACAAAGATGAGGATATTAGTTTGAATGTAAATATTAGGTTGGTGCAAAAATAATGACGTAATAATGTCGTTTTTTGATGTGTCAAAAAACTTCATTATTACGTCATTATTTTTGCACCAACCTAATAATAACTCCTCATCCCAGATATCCAAACAGGAACATAGATATTTTATAATAAGAATGCTAATGCCATAGAGGGAGTTTTAAAGAAAATGGGATGCAAAAAAAAAACATACTTTCTCTATGGGAGACATAATAAGGAAAGAAGGCCTAGAGAATTTAACATTCACAGGGAATAGTGAAATGAAGAGGATCAAGGGAAAACTGATGAGCTCTTCACTATGGTACCTAGACTTTTTGAATTTAAATGCAGTACTAGAATGGTACTGAGATCTCATCAATTTACAGTTGAGCTGGCTAGATGTAACCGTAAATTCTGTGCCAACAGTTTTTTTTTTTTTTTTGCACTTCTCACTTGTGGAACTTCCTTCCGGCTCCATGCTTTCCAGTCAACTTTAATCTGCAAAAATTTTAATGCAATGTCAATTCCTATCTACTCTTCCGATTACTCTTTTTTCTTCCCACTCATGAGTAATGTTTATGTTCTTAATTCTTCCACACTCTGTAACTCCTTGTGGCTTTGATTTGGTTTGATTTGTTTTATGGCATATCAACCTCAATGGGTTATTTAATGTTGACAAGATTTTTATTGCTGGTAATATATTTTTTTTTAAATGTATTGTTGGTAATATTTTTTTGGCAACATGGATTGCTGATAATAATTTTTCTTCAGTGTCATGAGTCCTTACCTATAACTACAGAATGAACTCTTCCTAATACTACGCCTCTCAAGAGAGAGGGTTGAATCCAGTCGAGCCGATAGTAGTTCACTCCAAACCAGACTGACAGTCATACTAACACCTTCTACATCTTGTATTATTATTTCGTGTAATATACCTCCATTATTTCTACTCTTCCTTGGTCCTAACCTGGATCATAACATTCAAAAATTTATTGCTGGTAATTTCTTTAGAAAAAATTATTGCTGGTATTAAAACCTATTTTTACACTTTCATAATGTTTTGACCTTAGTTTGGTGGCTTAATTATTTGCCTATAGCTGGGACCCTAACAGGTGCTACTACCCTGGATCAGGGTGGACCTGGTTCCACACTCCTTAAAATCTCCTGATCAGAGGCCTTGCTATCAGATGTAGTTTATTGTCTTACCCAAGATGCCTTAGTAGTTTTACTGCCTTATATGAGATGATACTGATTAAAAAGAAAAAGAAGTTTTTTTTTGTTAATTATTTCACTCCAAGCAAGGTGATAAAGCCACTAAGAAAGTGAAGGAAACTGAGAAAACATTAGGGAGAAGAAAGGACAATAAAAAGAACAAGATTCAAGGTGACAGATGATGACAATTGATGTTGCATTTAAATTTTTGTAAATTATAGTTGACAGTAAAGCAAGAAGCTGGAAGAGACTTTCATAGGTGTGAAGTGTGATAAAAATAAATATTACAATAGAACATAGGCTCACATCTAGAAACTTCCTCATTAAAATGATGAGACCTAGCTGCCAATCTAGTACTACACTTAATTTCATGAAGTTACAGTACTGAAAAAAAAAGCTCATCAGAACAATTTCCATGAAAATATTTATAGTAAAGGTACAGGGAAGCTATGTTACAGCAGGGGAAAAATGACTGAAGCCAAGATGTTAGCTAACAATGCAGATAATTCTTTGGACTTTGTTGAGAATCTCTAGATACAGAGCAGAAACCCCATGACAGATATGGCAACAATATTCAAGTTACTTAGATCATCAAAAGACAGTAATAGGCAAATGGACACAGCTTGTAGAAAGAAGATGAAATTTATTTATTTATTTTTTACAGTGGTGTTCATCCAGTACAAGGCCCGCGGGCCATTCAAAGCAGAGATTTACAGAGTAAGAAAGACAGCTTATATGGATATGTGTGAAAGATATCGGTTAACCCTAGACTTGAATAGGTTAAAATTGTAGTGATCAGGGTTTCAACCTCTTTTGAGTTAGTTCTACAAAGCAGGGGTTTGTGCGAAGAAGGTGGAACTTACAGCAGGGGAAATGAAGGGAATGAGGATGGTTTACTACAATGTACATGGCTTGGTGGATTTTAGCTGTGAATGTCAGGACTGCTAGAATTAAGGCATGTAGTTCATCTGAAAACTCTCCATGGAAATAGTGATAGAGCAGTGAGAGGCTTGTAACGTCTTGTCTGTGAGAAAGTATCAAGAGTGGAAAGTGAAGATTGGACAGCTCCTGTCCATATATGGCAGCAGTTCTCCATTTTCAGCCTGATCTGGCTCTTGGTAAATGGTACCTTCTGAAAAGATAAAAGGAACTGACCATTTTCCCAGAATCTTTAGTGAATGATCCTGTGTACAAGTTCAACTTGAGGTTTGGGTTGAGTTTAATTTCAAATAGGTACTCAAGATATGGGGCCTCACAGGTGAAAGTTTTGGTCTGATACATATAATATAACAAAACCTTGCTAACCATTTTGATATAAAAAAAAAAACAAAAAACTTTTAACTCCTGTTTATATTATTTATTTCATAACTTTCTAGTATCCATGATTCATAAATATTAGGGAGTGAGCAAGAACCCAGCGGTTTTTCGCTGAAATTACTTGTGATCTGAAAAAATTAAACCTGATGTCACTTCATTTCCTGCCAGAGAAAATTCATGAATCATTATTCACTCTGAAAAAGGAAAGAAGAAAAATAAAGACGACTCTCTTATAATTTCTAAGTATTGACATGACCAAAGATTTCTTTATTCCAAATTTTCTTATTGATTTGTTAGGACAATTTCTTTCTTTCTTTGGCATGTAAGTTCATTGTGTTAATGTCATGAGGAATTTAAAAGAGGTGCTAATTGCTAGAGTCAACTGTAAACAATAGGGTTCTTTTCAATGGTTTCATGAAAAACAAAAATGAAGAATATGCCATTAAAGATTTGGTATTGTTTGACATATTTTATCGAAGAAAAATACAAAGCAAATGCCATAAGATATTATTTTCATTTTCATGTTTTTGATAGGAAGAACAAGAACTGAGAATTTTCATTATCATCAACAAAAGACTGAGAAAAGATGCAGATGACACAGCTCAGGAGTAAAGTGTTCAAACACAATACTATTGTTTAATTGCTGAAATGAGACATGTGATGTCTAGTGGTTGAAGGAACACAATAGAAAATAACTTGACTCCTACATAAGTGATTTTTGACAAATGACAACCTGGAAAAACAAACTCCATTCTTAAAAAAAGAGTTAGAAATTGCTATTCAGTGAAAGATGTCTGTATAAAAATCCCCAAACATGGGTAATTATTGATAGCCTCACTGACCCCATATTTTGCAAATAAATAGAAAACAATACATCTTTGAGTAAATTATATTTATTTTCCAGATCAAAATTGTGACACAGATTTCAGTGACAGCATTAGATATGTTTTTTTTAATTTTTAGTCATTTTCATGTTCATATATACTTCATCAAAAGCTTCGTTAAAACGCAATCTTCAGGCACATAGGCCATCATTGACAATTGCAGGAAATGATGGCATGACATGAAAAAATAACTCATTCACCTCCATCCTCTGTGCTTACTTTTCTATTTAGCATAGATCTGATATTTAATTGGTTAATCAAGACATACCCACAAGTCTAGTTTTTTATTCTGACTATATGTCCCCCACCTTTAACTTTTGGAAAAGAGATAGCACTTAGTTTTTAAATTTCCTTAAGAATCATTTAACTACAAGCTACTTACCATCACCTGAAGAAGTACAAAGTATTGAAACATGAAATCTTTTGTGTAGCAATTTCAATCCAACAATATATATATATATATATATATATATATATTAGGTTGGTGCCAAAATAATGATGTAACAATGTCGTTTTTTGACGTTAAAAAATACGTCAAAAAACGACATTATTACGTCATTATTTTTGCACCAACCTTATATATGTATATGTATATATAAATAATAAATATACATATTTTTTCCTTACCAGTAGCATGACAAACTTCGGGTTGCACTGTGCATGAAACTCAGTCATGCTACTTTTGGGGAAAATTATGTATATTTCTTATTAATATATATATATATATATATGTAAGCAAATATATGGATATAGATCCGACAGTATGAAGAACAATATACGGAAAAATCAAACAAAAATCCTTATATGCAATTATGCTGTCTTAATGTTAATATAATGTCAATGTCGGACGTTTCACTCTAATAAACCATCTTCTTTGTCATGTTGAATTGATAATGTTAATTATATTTTATGAATATGTCCTGAAGATGGTTTATTAGACCGAAACGTCCGACGTTGACATTATATTAACATTAAAACAGCATAATTGCATATAAGGATTTTTGTTTGTTTTTTTCTGTATATTTTTCTTCATATATATATATATATGTATGTATGTGTGTATATATATATATATGTGTGTGTGTGTGTAATCGTAAAAGAAATCAGTACCATTGAAATCCTTTGAGAAATACTTGTACACAGTTTATCTGTCTAAACATGGGAATAAACCTTTACTTACAATCTGAGAAAAAGCTTTAATACTTAACAGTTGTTGTCATTAAGCTATTTTGATATAATGGCTGGCAACAATACTAATGGCTTTACCTTGTAAACACCAATGCAGTCACCTCTGTCTTGAAAAGATATTCAAACTAGTTAGCAAGTCCATTAGTGTAAGATGCCTCTAAAAGCACAGATTTAATCAGATAATTAATTTGGATTTGTTAAACACAGAGTAAAGAAAAAATCAAATGACACCAATTAATTTATCTCTCACTGGCCTTATCTAATCAATTATTTTTAGCAAAGACTTATAAATTCAGAAAACGTAATTTTCTTACAACTTTGCATTTTTTCTTTAGAACTTAACATGTTGAAGCAATCTCAAGGGTTGTTTGTTTTCTTTGATGGGCAGATGTTATATAAGCTGAATGGTAAAATAATTAACACTTGTACCAGAAAAGCTATGTTTTTTATGGAATTACCAAATTTAACTCAGTCTGGCATTATGCCACTAGTGCAGAGTATTCAGTGAGGAATGAACTCCCTGTATTTGTAATGACTTTCAAGGCTAGCTAGCCAACATTTGCTCAATCTGAAGGAAATCCAAAAGTTCTAAAGTATTATATTATTATTATCATTCTGGTTATTCCTTAGTTAGCATGTGCATTACATCCAGCCAATACTTCATCAATGCTGGATTGAAATGTTTTAGTTGCACTGACAGACAGAAAAGCAATCTCAGAGATGCTGTTTGGTTTCAGTGAGAAACATGAAGAGGAGGAAATGATAAGACTCTTGTGTGTTTAAGAACTGCTTCAGTGAAATGAAAAGAAAATTGTTGACACTAAGACTACTTGTATAAATAAAGTAAGAGAAACACAGCAAGAGAAAAGACGAGTCAAAAATTCATACTGATTATAAGTGCTTAATCTAATCAAAATTCCAGGTCATATTAATGCTAATAATGCTTGTACATAATAATATGATAGAAAGAGAAGAGGTTTAATGGTTGAAATGGAAGAAAGGAGGGAAATAGAAAGGAATGGTAAATGGAGAAAAGAACAGAAAATATACATAGAAAGGAATCGAATAGTGAGGTAGGAAAGAATTTGTTCGCAACAGTGAAATATATATATACATACACATACATATGTACATATACATACAGACACATACACATACATACAGACACATACACACACATATATATATATATATATATATATACATACATACACAAATACATATATACATACATACACACATATATATATACATACACATATATATATATATATATATACATACATACACAAATACATATATACATACATACACACATATATATATACATACACATATATATATATATATATATATATATACATACAGATACATACACATATATATATATACATACAGACACATACACATATATATATACATACAGACACATATATATATATATATATATATATATATATATACAGACACATATATATATATATATATATATATATATATATATATATACAGACACACATATATATATATATATATACATACAGACACATATATATATATATATATATATATATATATATATATACAGACACATATATATATATATATATATATATACATACAGACACATATATATATATATATATATATATATATATATACATACAGACACATATATATATATATATATATATATATATATACATACAGACACATATATATATATATATATATATATATATATATATATATATATATATATACATACAGACACATATATATATATATATATATATATATACATACAGACACATATATATATATATATATATATATATATATATACATACAGACACATATATATATATATATACATACAGACACATATATATATATATATATATATATATATATACATACAGACACACATATATATATATATATATATATACATACAGACACATATATATATATATATATATATATATACATACAGACACATATATATATATATATATATATATATATATATATATACATACAGACACATATATATATATATATATATATATACATACAGACACATATATATATATATATATATATACATACAGACACATATACATATATATATATATATACATACAGACACATATACATATATATATATATATATATATATATATATATACATACAGACACACATATATATATATATATATATATATATATATACATACAGACACATATATACACATACATATATACATACAGACACATACACATACATACAGACACATACACATACATATATACATACAGACACATACACATACATATATAGACACATACATATACATATATACATACAAACACAGACACATACATATATACATACAGACACATACACATACATAGACACAAATACATACACACACACAAATACATACACATACATACATACACATACATACATACATACATACACATACATACATACACACACACACAAATACATACACACACATACATACATACACACACACACAAATACATACATACATACACACATATATATATATATATATGTATATATATATATATATATATATATATATATATATGAACGCCTTGAAAATGGCTAAGGATGTGGCTAAAGCACTTGAGAAAATGGATGGTATTGAAAATATTTGTACTCTCTCTTTCCCACCAAATGGCAAAATGGAAGAATGCTGGAAAAACTGAATGAATTTTTCTTGCTCATCATATTTAACGAAACATGCTTTAAGGAAAGGTTGGTGCCCAAGTATACATCAATCATGCACACACACACACACACACACATACATATATATATATTAGGTTGGTGCAAAAATAATGTCGTTTTCTCACATAGTAACATATGTGAGAAAACGACATTATTTTTGCACCAACCTTACACGCACACAATATTTACATTTTTTGCACTGTTGTCCTCATCCTTATTGTCATATTCCCATCTTTTTGAGCATTGTACACTCTGGCCATCTTCAGGTGATATAACTCTTTATCTTATCTATAGATTAAATAAAGAGTTCAGTTCAAAATTCCATAATGATTACTTAGTAATAATCACCTGATGATGGTCAGACTGCACAGCAGCCGAAACATCATAACATACAAAGAGAAGGACAATAGTCTACCTGTAAATAGTATAAATAACAATAACTCTTCAATTCCAAAAATTCCAACAGAATCTGCACCAACAAGTTTTTATAATCGAGCTGATGGACAATCCAAATTGCCACTGTTTGAGTGCAAATCTCCATCTTCCAGAAGTCATCCCCAAGAGTAGATTAATACTTCTACTCGGAAAATGCAAAGTCATTTTCATTGACTTGCAGTCTCTGACCAGCAGCTGCGCATCACAAAGATTTCAATCATTGTCAGAGTCGGGAATCCACAAAATCCCACAAGTGGATGGCACATTTCAGAGATTGGTATGTCTCGGTTCTGGTTGACTGAGTTGTGACAAGACGACTGTCTGGTCTGCAGGGGTTTTTACAAGTGAATGCACACACAGCAGATGCTTCTTTATTAACAATGCACCAAAACGAGAATGGTAAGTAAAAGTGGAATTGTTGTATGTCAGTATGCTCAAGAATGTATTCACCGGGGCAGAGAGACAAAGATGGAAATAGACATATGTGACGTTATTAGTCTTATAAGTTGGTTTATTTTTTTGCTATTTTATGCACACGCAGTAAATTGTGTAAGTGCATTGGTGGAGAAAACTTCTGTAGATGACAATATGTTTGTACATATAAATGAAATCATTTCTCTTTGCAAGGATGTTTGATTTTAAAGGTATTTATCATTTATAGTCCTTCCTGGCTAAAAGACTATCTAGCTAAAACTCTATTCATTTATATTGATCTCATTCAGACCCTATGTATCTATCACACTATCTTTATTTTTATATATCTAAGTTTGGTTTCTTTCTTTCTTGGTATGATTTTTATCTTTTTATCCATATCTCTATCTATCTATCAGTCCCTCTATCTAGCCCAGTTTCTCACTCTATCCCTCTATCTATCTATTTATCTTTCTATATCGGTCTCTCTCTCTATCTTTCTATATCGGTCTCTCTATCTATCTTTCTATATCGGTCTCTCTATCTATCTTTCTATATCGGTCTCTCTATCTCTATCTTTCTATATCAATCTCTCTCTCTATCTATATCTATCTATGTCTCTCTATCTATCTATATCTATCTATCTATGTCTCTCTATCTATCTATATCTATCTATCTATGTCTCTCTATCTATCTATCTATCTTTCTCAGCTTCTCACTCTATCTATCTAGCTATTTCAGTCTCTTACTATCTATCTAGTTTTGGTTTCTTGCTTTCTTTCTCAGTTTGTTTTTTATCTATCTATCCAAACAAACAGCTTTAAAAAAAAAAAAAAAAAAAAAAAAAAATTCCATCTATATTTTCTCATAAACAAGAGGAAAACATTATTATACTTGTTATCATAAAATCAGAATTCATTTTGACTGAGAGTTTGAGTGTATTGGCATTGAACAACTACTGATCACCAGATTATGTGCTCTCTCCCAGAAACTATAATAAAGTATACCTCACTATAATCGTAGTATAAATCACTGGTTACTGTAAAACAATTTTTAGCCTTTATCATACACACCCTCATAAGCACCCCCAGGTAAATATATATTGGGTGTGTACAAAAGTTTCCATATTTTCTTTTTCCAAAACAATGGTGCTAAGAACTTTAACAGGTATATGACTTCATTATTGCATGCAACCCCCCCCCCCAAAAAAAAAAAAACAATGAACACCTATGTCAAATTTAAGGAAATTGTTCAGCATTCATTGCCATATTTGAGGAGAGATACAACATGGCAGCTTATCACTATTTTCTTTTTTACTTACAAAAACTTTTTCTTTTTTTTTATTTATACTTCTCTTATCTTTACATTCTATTTAACCTCTTTCTTTTCCTCTCTTTTCTTCTCCCCTCTTTGCTCTATCTTATTCTCCTTATTTCACTCTTTCTTTTCTTCCTTCATTTTGTCTTTCCTCCAGTCTCTACACTCTATTTGTCCTTTTTCTTCTCCTCTCACTTTTCTTCTTCTCTCTTTGCTGTATCTTATCCTCCTTATTTCACTCTTTCTTTTCTTCCTTCATTTTGTCTTTTCTCCACTCTACACTATTTGTTCTTTTTTCTTCTCTCTCTTTTCTTCTTCTCTCTTTGCTGTATCTTATCCTCCTTATTTCACTCTTTCTTTTCTTCCTTCATTTTGTCTTTTCTACACTCTATTTGTCCTTTTTCTTCTCCTCTCTCTTTTCTTCTTCTCTCTTTGCTGTATCTTATCCTCCTTATTTCACTCTTTCTTTTCTTCCTTCATTTTGTCTTTCCTCCCCTCTCTACATTCCATTTATCCTTTTCTTTCTAATCTATTCTATCCTTTTCTACATCTCATTTTTCCCTTTCTTTTTTTCCATTTTCTTCCTCACCCTATATTTTATATCACATTTGTCTTTACCTACCTTCCTCTTCTTCATTGTCTTTTTTTATTTTTTTAGCACATTACTCCAACAGACTCCACATTTCTTCAAGCTCCTGCCCAATCATATCAATCCAACCAAACTCAAGCCATTATTTACAGCAGACAATGTCTGATTCAAATACAAAACTCCATAATATTATTAATTGCTGCCAATTTGACCCACTGCCTTGTATTTTATTTGATTACCATCTGTACTTTTGGCTCTGAGCATTCAGTAAGCATTCAAAGTAAGATTTTAGACCTGTAGCTTTATTAAAAGCATAATTCTCTTGTCATCAACACTTTAATAGCATCATTTGTAGTGAAAGAAGAGCCTTTTAACTCAGCAATCACTCTAATAGTTTCTAATTGGAAGATTGTTTTATCTAGCAAACCAAAAGAGACAATTTTCAAATAGCAAGCTCCTAGAGACAGAAAGAAAAGCAAGAAGAAATAAAAAGCAATATTTATAAATGTTTTTATTTGAGAAAATTAGAGATTTGTTTCTGGGACAATCACCATTAGATTTCTAGTTCAAAGTTGAACTTTGGCCAGAAGGGTAACATATTAAGCTTTCTTAGAGTGAACTTCAAAGATAGTAAATTATTACATACAAGGGATAAAAAAAAATCAGATTGAGAGATACATAATAGTAGGTAATGAAAGTTTGATTATCAATAAAAGAAAACAAAGAATCATTGATTTTGGTAAGATTTTAGCGTTTACTAAAACAAATTTATATATTTTAAATTGTATTTAAGCTATTAGGATATTGTACGTATGTATTTAATTTATTCTGATGAATTTTCCTCTATGGTACCTAGACTATAGGAATTTAAGCACAGTACTAGATTGGTTGAAAGGTCTCATCATTTTTTAGTTAAGATAGCTAGATATAATCATAAGTTCTATGCTAACAGTTTCTTCTCTCATCCTTCTTGCCTGTGGAACTTTCTTCCAGCCTCTTGCTTCCTAGTCAATTTTGATCTTCAAAAATTTAAATGCAACAAAAATCATTATACTACCATCTTCTTAGTTTCTGTTCATTTGTTGTTGTCCTTGATAGTGTTTGTTTTTTCTTATATTATTTCACACTCAGTACACCCCTGTGTCTTAGTGGCTTTATTGCCTTACTTAGGATGAAATGATTTTAAAAACACTAGAAGAATTTATGGCACAACACTTATAACTATATTAGAGTATATAAAAAGTATTTTTACAGCAAAAAATTTTTCACTTGTGCATCTGAAGACAATCTATGACTTGACTCTTATAATTATCGATTAGGCTATATAAAAAGAATTTTCAAATTCCAGACTACAGCTAAATTTTCAGGACTTTGTTGATTGATTTGTTTTTTATGGCTTATCAAACTTTTGAAGGTTATTTAAAGCCAGAAGTGAATTTTATATTTCAAGAATTTTTTTTAGAGATAATAATAATTTTATTGATACAAGTCCTGCTTATCCCAAAGCTGCGGGATAAAAGGTAGATTCATACCTTTGTCAAGGATATTGGTATATAAGTGAATATAACGAACTTAGCTAGAATTTGAACTCGGCTCTCTAATTAAAAATTCCAAGCCATTATCCATTACACCCCCAGCACATCCAAGCTTACAGCACCCGTTATGCCCAAGCAGTCATCCATCTATGTACTTACCAGGCTCACTATTGCTTAACTTTGGTGAAAATACAGAAACCGGTGTTTCACTGTGATGTGGTTGTAAACCTTAAGGGTTTTTATTCTAGACTACAGCTAAGGAATTTTATTCATGACTCTCAGCCAAAGTCTGTGATTCTACTGTATTATTATTATTATTATTATTACTGAAAAAAATGTTTCCTTAAAATACCTTCTTTGGTATATTACTTGTCGAGTGTCAACCAGTCACCTGGAGCAGGAAATGGTTAATGGTCTCATTTGTGAAATTATTATTAATAGTGGACTTTATTGTTCCTATCGTTGTTGTTGTTAGCAAAATGTTTCAGCCATTTTGCCTTCTGGCCTTTTTGTGATGTCAACAAACACCCGTTGCCACTTTTGTAATGGCAAAAAATACTCGCTGTCACTTTTGTAATGCTTCTTGTAGTAGAGACTTTGTAATTGCAGATACAACTATAGTATGTTGTTGAACAATACTGGTGTTAGACACCTTCAAATAACACTTGCACTGACTTGCTTTATAATACTCACTTGAATATAACCACTGATCAGAATAGAGAAAAGGTATAGTGAAAAGAGTAGAGAATAGAGGTCTGTATAGTAATAGAGGATAGACTAAAAATAGCGATCATTTAGATGTCATGCAACTTCTTATGTGTTTCCTCTATGGTCACATGGTCTACTTAATTCAATAATGGGATCGCCTGTGTTTGCTCACTGGCGATCTATGTTCAAACGCAAGTGTCGGCAGTGACACTTTATTCCTATATAACAGGCCTTCACCAGGTGCTCGTTGATCTGGGTAACCATCAGGAAATTTTGAACTGAACACTTTTAATCTGTGTGGGGAAATTGTTCCCATTCCCCTGCCCAGCAATATATCATTTAGTTATTATTTAGTACGACTCAGTTATTGCTCACCCTGTTTCCACTGAGTCCACTGCCCAACCCAGCGTCAGAACTCACAATTAATCTGTTACCATTTACATTATTTTGACTATTGTCCTCATGTTTGTTGTCATATTTATTACAACATTTTGTCAGGTGGTTGGAATGTCGAACTGAACCCTTTATTTCGCTCGCTGAGATAGACTGTTCTAGTTCCACATGCCATGTCTAATGGATGTCAGTTATCAGTTATCTCCTGTTAATTCCCCTCTCCAAGTTTTCCACCACCTTAACCAGGTATTGAACTCACATCCTATCACTGGATCTAACGCCTTTATCCACTGTGCCATGCATCCTTGGGGACATCTGTGTATGAATTTCTGGATATTATAAATCTAATGTCTTCAGCAAGGCTAGGAGAATTTAACACTCATAAGACAAGAGAAGCAAAAAGAAACATCATGTAAACACTTGAGTAGAATTTTCAAGCATGCTATTACAGGTTATTATAGTAATACGAGAGGGATTACTATCGGAGCAAATTAAGGAAGAAGTGAATAATTTTTTTTTTTTTCCTTTTTTAACATACGTGTGTTAGCACTGTCTCCATCAGCCGCCGACCAGGGGTGATATCACGGTTTCGGTGGCTATGGCAGGACCGCCACCCCTGGCGCCACCAGGCAGGGTATGAAGATATGCTAATTGATCATTCCTTTAAGTAAATTCTATCTGTAATGAAAGTTTCCTGAACATGTTTGCCATTATTGATGCACTCATAAAAATCGTTATAGACGACCATGCAAATACTTCACTTGCGCATGTTAGGGCGTGATGTTGCACGCATTTTATTTGCTTGTTTTGATCTCGACCAAACCCAACTTGACGCATGTTGAACAGTTTTTTTTTAATGCAATGCGAAATTCTTTTCTATCAACGGCTAGTGATTTATATATATA
>OZ010585.1:40933705-40948705 GCA_963932145.1 Acanthosepion lycidas | reverse complement strand
ATTGGAAAAATTATAGTTAAAAATATTAGTGAAAATACATTCTCATAGAAATGTAATATATTTAAAATTAAAAAAGGATATTATTAGTAGAAATATTTTAAGCAAATATTAAACATCGAAATCTTAATATATATATCTATCTCCATTTTTCTTATTTTTTCAGTCTGTTCTTTTGCAACTCTGTACCTATCTATCTATCTCAGTCTGTTAATTATCGATCTATTATTGATTATCTCTATCTAATATTGATTCTATTTCTCTTTATTTAATATTAATTCTATATATTATTGATTATCTATATTGATTCTATTTATCTAACTAATATTAATTTTAATAATGATTCTCTCTACCTATTTAATAGTGATTCTATCTTCGGCCCTTTTATCTATCTTCAGCCCATTTATCTATCTATATTCAGCCCATTTATCTATCTATCTATATTCAGCTCATTTATCTATCTAATCAGTTATGTGCCATACATGATACATGCTTAGGCGATCATGTATCTTTCAATACATGACTGACGAGGCAGATTTTTTCCTGCAGCAGTTTGCCATTTCTTTATGTGGTAGACCAATTGCCATCCACGGCTATAAAACCCTGTATCTCCTGCTATTTACCCATAGCTGGGGGGAGAAGAAGAGGGTTCATACCTTTCCAAACGATATTAGTATATAAGTGAATGTTATGGATTTGACTAGAATTTGAACTCGGCTCTCCAATTCCTCAATCCGAGCCGCTATACATTACTCCACCATACTGATTCTATTTATCTATCTATTCATACTTTTTGATCATACTATTATAATCAAATATGTCTATCTATCTGAGTTTATTCATTCTCTATCTAATGTTGTTTCTATTTATCTTAAATTATTTCTGTATATCTCATATTGATTTTGTCTATCTAATATTGATTCTTTCTATTTATCTATCTACGTTCTTCTTACTTTCTCAGTTTATTCTTTTGCATCTTTGCATCTATCTAATATTGATTCTTTCTTTCTATATGAAGATTTATTAATATCCTGAATGATTATTTATATATATTACACTTATAAATTGAAATTTGAATTTCACAAAATTAATTGATCAAAACAGTTATTAATTGATTAAAAGCAACACAAATGCAGTTCCAGTTTTTAATCAAAATGTCGCAGCCATCTTCTACATGATTTTTAGATCTCGTCAGATATATTTACATGCCAACATGAACCAAATATTTACATATCTTCTCAAGGAATTAATATTTGGGAAATATGAATTAAAATTTACAATCAACAATATGTATTTATGTATTTATTATACAAAGACATTTTTTCATTTTTTGTTGACCCAAACAATCTAATAGGCAAAGATATTGTCAGCAATCTTAAAGTAAAAATTCCCATTGCTTAACAACCATGAATGAAAAGCTTATGTCTTAAGAGAAACTGAATGAAAAAATTCTAGCAATGTCCTTTTGCCTTCAACTGGTTTACTTTGGCTTTTCCACATTCCTTAATAAAAACAAAACAAAACAGAACTTCTTTCAGCAAAGCCTATATCAGTGTTTTAGTCTTGGGCTTCGATCCTGTGAACTCTGCAGTTGATAATAGTGTGTAAACAAGTTTAGATTACAGCAGATCAGTACCCCACTGTACCCCAACTATGAAAGATGTTATTTTTGCACTTACAGCTAATATCAGTTCAAACCATCTTGTGAGATTAGAACAGATTCAGTGGAGACTGGACGAGAGGCTAAGGAATAATTACTTCTTGTTTACATGTCGTATAGTGAGTGTGAGAAAAAAATGGACTTGGGAAAGAGAGAAGGAAATAAAGAATGACAAAAAAGTAAATTGGATTAATGGAATTAAAGAAGATAAAGCAGAGAGTGATAAAGAAGGACAAGAGATGAAAGGAAATTGAAAAAAAAAGGAGAGGAAGCAAAAAAACAAAAATTATGGAAGGTAAAACAGTAGTAAATATAGTGATGGTAAAAAGGAAAGAGAATATCTTAAACTTTTATATATATATATATATATATATATATATATATATATATATATATAAAAACATACATTGTTAAATATAACAGATATGAATGTCTTATGTCTGATCATGAGCCATTCGAATGTTTGTATATTTGCTTTAATTTCGGGTGAAAATAAAGACAAAAATTGTCCAACATTTGGATATTTTTATTAAATTGGTCCTTGATCTAAGCTTTTGGCTCACATGAGCCATCTTCAGAGTGGTTATACAGACATTTTAACAAAGATATTCACCATCGAAGATAATATTTTGTTATGTTGACATAGAAATAGACAGTTCATAAGTTCAAAATATGGTTTTATGATGTCATATCATGCGACAAACCAAAGTATTACAACAGAACCAATGTCTAGATGCAATGTAATGTGTTGTGGCTAAATCAAAATGTGATTTTGTTGAGTGTGGGTTATCTGAAGATTCTTTTTACTGCGTGTATGTGCGAGTATTATTGTGTTATTATCTAATATCTGTCTAATATTATGTACATGGCTATATTGATGATATTAATATTATACAGATATCACACCATATATATATATATATATATATATATATATATATATATATATATATATATATATATACATGCACACAAAGGGCACAGAAAATTTACCAGCCTATCAAAATTCTCATGTTTGGTAATCTGCTTAGATTTTAGTTAAGAGCTAAACCAAGAAATTAGCACTCCCTCCTATAGTCCTTTATATATATATATATAGGAAATGGATTAAATCTGACATATTTCTTATATATATGTGTGTGTGTGTGTGTGTGTGTGCATATGGGTATTTTAGTGTGTATATGCATATCTATGTGAATGTCTAAGTATATTTAAGGTGTTACATATACATACGCATACACATATATGTGTGTGTGTGTGTACGTAAATTTATTATTCTTATCTTGTTCTGGCAGAAATAGTTAACAATAAGGTTTTCAGTATAACCAAAATTCAAAAGTAATGATTTATAAGCTTACCATGATATAATACATTGCCCTTTGACAAGAGTCATATATATATATATATATATATATATATATATATATGTGTGTGTGTGTGTGTGTGTGTGTGTGTGCACGCTTTTCAACCAGATGCATTTATACTATTCTCAGTTAGTAAAGGAAGGAAAAAGAAACATGTGTGAATATGGTTTATCAGTAATATACACATTGAAATTATCAGAAATTCTTTTATAATTGCTCTCCTTAGATCCGCAAACTGTCAAGGCTTCAAGAAGTGATAATGACATGAACTAACCTAAGAAAACACCAGAACTTCTGCCATTCAGCTAATCTCTTAGAATTCTAAAGTTATGTCCCTTTCAACATTCTGGTCCTTCCTTGCTGCTTACATTCAGAATGATTACTGACATTTAATATTCATACCATGTCTATATGTGTGTGTGTGTGTGTGTGTGTACAAGATTGTCCATCATTTTGCCTTGCCCTAAGCTTCTTACATTCACAATCAAAATTCTCCTTTTCCTGAAGGCAAACAATTAGAAGACCAATCTCCTTGGCACTTAAGAAAGGAACTAAACCTTTCCCAATCCATTCTTTGCTCTTCCACAGTGCCATTCAATAAAGTAAACGCTCCTTGTTCATGAGAGACATTTAGGTGATAGGCCAAATCACTTTCTTCTCTCTTGAAAGATTGCTAATGTGACTCATCAACCTGTCGCCTTAAAATGCACTTCATACCCATGACCAATTTTTGTTTTGCTTTTAAACTAAGACTTCTTTGAAAATAGCAGTAAATATTGTTTTCAAAGCTCAAATTTTATATTAACCCAATAAGGCTCACTTTGAAATCTATTATATTATTATAGATTTACAAAAATTCTGAATTAATTATAAGTTTCTACTTAGAATCCATTAATACTGACCATCCCAATATTTATGCCCACACCACATTAAAAACACCAGTTTTCATATGTTAAGCAATGTTAAACCTGGCCAGTACCTAGATGGGTGACCATGTTGGTTCCAATCCATTTGTCTTTATCCACTGGGCCATGTGTCCTTGAGAATAAAGATGTTGGTTAGATCCAGTGACTAGACCCAAAGACTTGTGAGTTCAATACCAGGCCACAGCAGTAGTGAACCCAAACTTAGAGAGTTGAGTTTTTTATTAGGGCGATCATGGCCCTTCACATCTTCCTGTCCCTTGTAGCTCTTAATAAGTTTTTTTTTTTTTTTTGTTATTTCTACCAATCTCTGTTCTACCATCTATTCAAGCCCATCAATTATGTTACGTGCTGTTTTCCTCTGTCCCTCAATATGTCCTGTGAGAAGCAGATATTCCAAGCCCTCCTTCCTTTTTAGATACCCCAGAAATTTCAACTGCCTCTTCCTGATGTTAAGTATATGTTTCCTTTTCGTTTCTCTAAAACATTGTCATTTCTCACATGTTCAGTTTAGGGCAGTGTTTCTTTAAGGTTCTGCAAAAGGTCCCCAAGGGTTCTGCAAGAACAGGGTGTTACCCAATTCACTTTATGTCAACATTGTCAGTAAAGGATAAAAATATAAAAAAAATGATGCAGCAATTATCCGTTTTCGTTCTGTTTACATTTATATTATAGGTATATGATATTGATTACTTATGTTTATATAAGGTATAATGTTTATAAGTATATGATATTGATTACTTATGTTTATTTTTTACATTTGAGTTTAGAATTTTTTTGTGTGAATGAAAACTCCCTGATGAAGTATTATAAACGAACAGTATTAATTTTATTTAGCATTACCGAAAAATTTGACAAAGAAGTATTAATTTTTGCTTAAACCAGTTATTCAAGAATATATGCTATAATATTTACCACGTGAACTACGATGAAAATAAAATGAGAAAGATATAGTATATAATTTTGTTTTCACGCAGGGGTTCCTTAAGACATGTAATTTATTTTAATTTATCTTACAAGGGTAAAAAGGTTGAGAAATGCTGGTCTAGGGTATTCTCAGCATCTTTCAGTAGAAGCATATTTCTGTTGCTTCAACTCTCTTCTTCATCTTTGAGGAGTGTAATGAATTCAATAAATAAAGGGCACACCAGGATTGTGGCAGACTAAGTTAATCTTAGTAAATTTCTGCTTTTGTGAATTAGTTGCGCTGGGCAGGAAGTGAAAGAACACTCCAGATAAAGTAAGCCCTTTCACTTCCTTCTCATATTTCCACATCCGTATTTTAATTTTGTATTCTCCTCTCTTATTTTAAAAAAAATTCTATTAAGTATATTTGTTGTTGTAATTTTAAAAATTCCACTTTATTCTGTCTCTTCTTGCCTAGTTGACTCTTTCTTTATCTTTTAGCATTCTCTGTTTTTCTTTCTCACATTGCTTTTCTTTCTCTATTTACAGCTTTCAACTTGACTTCTCAGTTTCTTTTTTTTACAATTTCCCCTTTGTCTCTTTCTTCTTACTGTTTCTCCATTCTCTCTTTCTCCTATGGTTTTGACTTTCTCTCTAACTTTAATCTTGTTTCTTTTTCTATTTTTATGTTTTCTCATTCACCACCTTTTTCTTACTATTCTCTTCCCTCAATGTTTTCTTCTTTTTTTTCTTGCTAATCTTTTTCTTCTCTCTCCTTTTACAAGTTTTCTTCTTTTTTCTTGCTAATCTTTTTCTTCTCTCTCCTTTTACAAGTTTTCTTCTTTTTTCTTGCTAATCTTTTTCTTCTCTCTCTTTTTACAAGTGTTCTTCTTTTTTCTTGCTAATCTTTTTCTTCTCTCTCTTTTTACAAGTTTTCTTCTTTTTTCTTGCTAATCTTTTTCTTCTCTCTCCTTTTTCTATCTATGTTTTCTTCTCATTATTTTTCTTCATACTCTTTGCCTTTTCTCTTTTTTCTTCTATGCTTTCTCCTTTTGTTTCCTTGTTACTCTGTTTCTTCTCTGTTTTTAATATCTGTTTTCTGCTCTTTTTTGATATTCTTTGTGTTCCCTCTCTTCCTTCTCTATATGTTTTCTTATTTTTCTCTCTCTTACTGCTCATTTTCTTCTTTCTCTTTATTCTCCTTTTCTTTTTAGCTCTTTCTCTTTTTTTTCTATCCCTACACTGATCCCTGTAAGTTAGATCAGAAATTAAGGATTTGCAGATATCACTATGTAAAAGATGACAACCACATTTGTTGGAGAGGAGATGGGTGTTGCCAACCTCTACTATTTTTTTTTTCTATTTTGGTTGAATTTTAATTTCTTTCATTTATTTTTTCTTTCTCGTCTCTATTCTCATGATTTATTTACCCTTTCTTTTTAAATTTTTCATTAACTTTTTCTTTTTTATTCTTATTTCCTTACTCTTATCAAATATTTCTTTTTTTAATTTCATTTTCTTTACAGTATTTCTTTTTTGTGTTTTTTTTTCTTTTTCTCCTTTATATTCCTTCAATTTTCCATTTTTTACTTTCTCCATTAATGTAGGTTCCCTCCTTTTGTCACTTCTTATGCTCTTCCTTTATTTCCTTTGTCTTTCTTTCATTAAACTCCCCCTTTTCTTTCACCTCTTCCTTTTTTCTCCCTTTCTCTTCTTTCTCTTCTTTCTTCCATTCTCCCTTTCTCTCTTCTTTCTCCCTTTCTCTTCTTTCTTCCATTCTCCCTTTCTCTCTTCTTTCTCCCTTTCTCTTCTTTCTTCCATTCTCTCTTCTTTCTCCCTTTCTCTTCTTTCTTCCATTCTCCCTTTCTCTCTTCTTTCTCCCTTTCTCTTCTTTCTTCCATTCTCCCTTTCTCTCTTCTTTCTCCCTTTCTCTTCTTTCTTCCATTCTCCCTTTCTCTCTTCTTTCTCCCCTTCTCTTCTTTCTCCCCTTCTCTTCTTTCTCTCTTTTTAATTTTTGTCTTTTCTCCTTTTCACATTGTTTTTCATCTTCACTCTTTCTTCTTTTTATTCTTCACTTTTTTGTTTTATCCCCTTTATTCCTGACCATTCCTAGTCTTTACTTTTCTTATACCCTTTTCTTAAAAAATCCTTTCCTTATTTCTCGATTGTATCTTCAAGAGGAAAAACAAAGGAGAAAGGCCAAAAAAAATAAATTCTTTCTTTTCCTCATTTTTTCTTTTACTGCTCTTTTTCTTCCCTATTTTTCTTTCTTTTCTTTTCACCCCCCTCTCTCTTTTCCTTCTCTCCTCTCCTCTGCCCACTCTGCCCACCATTTTTCAATGTATTTTTCTTTGAAACCTTTACCTTACTCACTTGTCTCTTTCTCCTTTTATTTATTCAATTCTCTGCCTTTCTCTCTTTCTCCACAATAAAACCATTTTTCTTTCTTAGATGCTAATTCCTCAATGCTTTCTTTATCCCTTCCTTTATTCTGCTAGAAATGTCTTGGCAAGGAATGACCAATATCTCTTTTACTAATGGAATCAGTGGGAAACCAAGATAAAATGAACATCACCTTTCCAATAAAAGAATAAGATATATTGCTTCTCCCCACCCAATGCACTGTCCCTATCTTGCAGGTGGTACAAGCTTTGATATATAGCCACAACTGAGAAAGGCACAAGAGACTGAATTTCACTTCCCTGTACAGAACTTTAGTTGACATGTTACTTTTGTGTTATTACTTGATTTAATATCTTTTAAGCTTGTGTGTGTGTATATATATATATATATATATATATATATATATATTGATATCATATATACTTAATATATGTATGCATACACATATATATAGTTCAAAATTTACTATATTTAATTGTATGTATACATACATATATGTGTGTGTGCGTGTGTGTATATAGTTCAAAATTTGCTATATTTAATATCTTGTATGATGTATAACATAATAATATATTATCCTATTTACAGGTTTATATTTGCTGTGTATATGAATAAAGACAAAAGGGAAACATATCTTAGCTGATGTGTTTCATCCTCTGACAAACTATATCAAGGCAATTGTGAAGAGTTCAAATTTGCAACAAGTATTTATAAACAAAAGGAAAAATGTTAATTTTAAAAAAGATTTTAATTCAAGAGACATTCATTAAGTTAACTGAAAAGTCTAAGTAGATTATGGAGGATGCCAAGTGGCATAAGTTAATGTCTTATAAAAATTATATATATATATATATATATATATATATATATATATATATATATATATATACATACACGTGAGGACAAAAATATAGTCAATGATTAAAATTTGGATTATTTATCTCTCACTTAATTAAAAAGTTAAATGTTTGTTCTTTTCTGCACAACGCAGTTCATAGTTTCATGCCCAAGTCAGTCATTATATATATATATATATATATATAGCTTTATCAGGATTGTTACCTGTGGCTAAATTGGTAGGGCACACTTGGCCTAAACATGTTTTCCCTGATGGGATAAAAATGAATACAGGTTGGATCTTTAGGACGATTAACATTACATTAATTTCACTGTTTAAAAAATAACAGGAATATCTATTCAAACTCATGTACAACACTAATTGCAACATTTATTTAATAATATATATATATATATATATATATATGTGTGTGTGTGTGTGTATAGAAATATATACACACTATAAATAATTAGTGGTACATGTGCTTGAGTAGATATCAGTGACTTTTTTTTTCAACTGTGAAATCAATGTCTATGATTCTGATGATTGAAAGTCTTACTGAATAAAATGTGCCTCCATACAGGAACTGAACCTGAATAATCTCTTTAATCTGAGCAATCACTTTCAACTCAAGTATACCTTACCATTTAAGCCATTGACTTAATAGTAAGGCAGTAAACATTGATTTCACCGTTTGAAATTAAATTTGAATTATTCCTGTTTGTATACTGACTAAGTATAATAGGTGTAGTAATAAGGAATAATGACTGATTAAAAATCCATTAAGTGTTTTTATATATATATATATATATATATATATATATATATATATATATAGATAGATAGATAGATAGATATCTCAGGGAGAGATTATAGTTGTTCCAACAAAAGAAAAGTGAATATTTTAAAGAATAAAGAGAAGATGCAAACGTTTTTGGTTCTAATGTGGATTTTTTACAATATATTATACTTTATTTTCTCTTTAATTCATATATACATATATGTCTATTCTCTCTGCAGAAGCATTGCAAAATATTCACACATCTTTACCAGATTTTTGCATTTAAACTGTCCAAAACTTCAGTTCAAAACTTTAAAATTCTCTTGTAAAGCACTATTCTAATTCTTCTTACAGTCAACGATTTATTATTATTATTAGTAGTAGTAGTAATATTGAAAACAAGTCCCGTGTTCATGAGTGAATGACTGCACTTATTAGACTAAGTCATAAATAATTTCAGCTTTTGTTTATAAATTTTATTCTTCAGAATATAAAATACAATTTTATTTTATTTACTCATTGTCTCCTGAGGCAGCTCTTTCATGTCTTTAGAGTAAAATTCCACAGGTTTTGATATGAAAAATTTACCAACAAATTCTTGAATCTGGTTTTCATTAGAGAAGGTTTTTGTCCATTAAATCATTTTGCAGTTTGCCATTCAAAAGCAATAATCATTTAATGCAAGCTCAAGTCGGGCAGAACCAACCAATGGAGTTTTCTCGTGCTATTCTCACTGCATGCACTCTGATTGAGAACAACATTTCTTTTTCATCCGCTGTTTACACTGCCATTTCTGTGTGAAAATCTAAAGTATATTAGTGTCCTCCAAATTTATTCTTAACTGGCACACAAGATTGGTAACTAAGGTGATATATTTGCTATTGCATTTTGTTCTCCAAAATGGAAATTATTTATGACTGAAAATAATACTTACAATTGCCAGATATAAGTATTTCACATTAAAAATCATGGATTTTATACTATTTTTCATAGCAAAAATATACTCTGTTGTACCCAATTTAACGGTGATCTACAATGCTTCACATATTTGAACTCACAGCACAGATATTGATTGGTGGTTCATATCTGAACTTTAATTCAACCAGAACTTTGATTTTCTATAATCTGAACTATTCCCAAGTAGTTTTGGCTGTATATTTTTGATCATTGTATTATTGGATGGTGAAATTGTGAGGCAAGTTGAAATTCCTGGCTGATTTCAAGAGATTCTCTTCAAGAATTTGGCAGTATATTGCACTATTTATTGTTTCCTTTATGATGATAAGAACCCCAGTCCCAAATGTAAAGAAGGCCCCATAAGATACAATACATCCAACTGTATGCTTGACAAGAAAGATTGTGTTTTCTGAATAGTGAGCAATTCTAATTTTATACCATTTATATTATTTGAAATTTGGCCAAATAACTTTACTTCAGAATTACCCATATGTACTTTTGCAAAAGTCATTCTCTCTTGAATGTATTTATTTTATTAGAATTGGCTTCTTTCAGGCCATCTTGCCTTTCAAGCCAGTTTCTCTTTGTGAGCTCAAACACATTCTACTATAGCATTTTGTAGATGCTGCATTTTTTGGATATTTTTATTGAATTAAATTTACCTATATTCTTTATTTTTGTATGAGAGCATTGTTGCCTGATTAGGCTACACGTAGGAATTTTTTTTATTATTTTCATCTGATACAAGGCTCAAGAGCCACTCAAAATAGAGAATTAGTGAATGAAGTTATTGTATGAACAGAAGAAGTGGAGGTAAGAAGCAAGATTTTACGGATATATATAGGAAAAATAACATTTGAATCCTGCCATTTGACGTTCTCCATAGCTTGCCTAAAATTTTTGGCTAACCTGATGAATATTTATGAGCTTTCTTTAGTTTATAAATTTTGAAAAACCAATGAAATATATGCTCTTGTATATAAATACTTGTTACAAAATAAAATCCTTGCACTTGCCTCAGAAAAGTCCCTTAGAGGATGAAACACGTCAGCTCAGATAAGTTTTCCTTTTTTTTTTATTCACTACATATGCACACACATGTGTGTGTGCATTGTCAGAACCAAGATATAGACAAAGTAACTTTTTAAGTAATTAATGAATTCATTTAATCTAAAAATATTTCTTATCACTATAAACATTCTAGTAGCATAGTGGTAAATTAATACTGGTTTGAAGATGGTTTCCTCATAATGCAATAGGAACAGAGTTTCAATTCCTGTTGTGGGGTACATTTTCTACAATTTGACTTTCAACCTCATGGTGATCCATAAAAACTTAAAAGATTTTGTCAAAGAGGAATAGTAGACTGGGATTCATTAGAGGACAGACCTAACTTGTTGAAAATTATACAAAATGATTGCAAGGGAATATAGACTACACTGGAAGTATATTTAAAACTGAAAGAAAAATAATGTCATATAACTGACCTAGCATCAGGAAATGCTAATAATTTTAGAATTTTGGTATTTTTTGAGTAACGTGAATTAACTTTGTTTCCGTGTGCAAAGTAAAATAATATAAGCTTTATTTATCAAATATAAAAGACAATAGGAAAACTGTAATATTAGCCAACGCATTTCGTCCAATGTGGACTTTTTCAAGGCAAAAACAAAAAGTCCACATTGGACAAAACACATCGGCTAATATTACAGTTTTCCTATTGTCTTTTACATTTATAAATATTGTCTTTTTCTACAGGTTAACTCTGAGAAATTTCTCATAATACAAGCTTTCGAAATAAAATAAATATAAATTTGGAAATGCTGTATTAGGAATGCCACACTCTATTAAACAGCATTTGGGATATAATTTAAAAAGAATTAAATTTTCAATGGGTGGTTAATAATTTTGTCCCCAACTGAGCATTATATGACGTGCTGGTATAAGAATGGCTTAACTTTAGCTGTGGCTTATGACCTAATTTGCTGCTAAATTTATTTTTAGCTGAAGGTCAAATACTTATGTAAAAGTAATTATTGCTAATTGTGAAAAAAGAAAAAAAATCTCTCTTATTTATTATAAGGTCATTAATTAAACAGTTTTAATAATTGGGCAGATAAAAGTTAATAAATTAAATGCAAAGTAATTAATATATAAAAATAAGAAAAATAATGTAAAAGAAAATACTTTTGCATACATTACACACACACACACATATATATATATATATATATATATATATATATATATATATGGTGCAATGGGCAAATTGTTGCCATTTCATATTTTAATTTTGTGCATGCATGTTGTTTGTTTTCCATTTTGCTAACTGCACAGTATAGTAGGGTCAGTTGGACACCACTTGTGAGAAAGCAAGCACCATGACGCAATTCACTCGGCCAGAAATTTGGAAACATCATGCTGCAATGCTTAACATTCATATTGGAAATTCCAATACTAATATTTCAGAGCAATGAGCTGAGGAGAGCGCAGAGGATTTGAAAAGTGTTGAATGAGTCTAATGGTGATTACAAAGGTACAGCAGCTCAGAAAACTCACTCTGATCATTCTGATAATTTCTATTTTCCCAAGTAACAGTTGAAATGCTTTAAATTCACAGAAGCACTTATACATACTCACAGATAACTTAAGACCCTGAAGATGGTCTCAAATGAAATTGAAACTACTTAGGAAATGAAAAACTATTCAAAAAAAATTTTGATATTTTTCTTACTCAATTTTCTAAGTCAAACAAAAAATTAATCCTTGAACTTGAAAGGATCACAAACTAATCAACATATGTCTAAATTATTTAACCAAACCTGTTTGAGTATATATATATATATATATATATATATATATATATATATATATATATGTATGTATGTGCATGTATGTGCATGTGGGCTGATGTCGTTCTGTCAGTTCCTAACAACTGATCTGCTTGAACCTCCTGCATCGAATTTGACAGGAGAGTCAAATATATATATATATATATATATATATATATATATGAAATTTTAAATGGATATATTGTTTCAATATATATATATATATATATATATATATATATATATATATGAAATTTTAAATGGATATATTTTTTTAAAAATTATATATATGAAATTTTAAATGGGTTAATTGTTTAAAAATTATATATATATATATATATTTATGAAATTTTAAATGGATATATTGTTTAAAAATTCATAAATATATATATATGAAATTGTAAATGGATATATTGTTTAAAAATTCATAAATATATATATATATATATAAACTGGTCTTCATAAATATGCAATGTATTAAGCAACATTTTAAATCTTAAAATCTTAAAATTTTAAAACCGAAAAACTATTTGTACCAGATGAATTTCAATCATCTATTTAAAGAATGGTAGAAATTTAAATATCTACATAGTAGAGTTTGAGCTACTGAAAAATAAATACTGGAACATTGAAATCTAAAGGCACATCACAATAACAAAATACGTGTTCCAGAAACTAAGCAAAGTATTAAGACTATGGATTTTATTAGGAAAAAAAACAGTGCTTATCTGCTATATCATATCAATCCTACTCTATGGCAGTGAATGATAGACAATAACCTTACAGATGAATAAGCTACAGAGATATGGTTCTACATTATTGTTCTACAATAATGTGATCGACAATGAAGTTTCCGAATCGATACAAACAAAAAGGACATGTATATATATATATATATATATATATATATATATATACAGAAATTTAAAGTTGAAATATAATGAGGAAAGAGGTTTGGAGAATTTAACACTTACAGGAAATATTGATGGAAGGAGAGGCTGAGGGAATAAACAAGTAGCAAACCTACTGACTTTGTATGAACAGATAGCAGAGTGGGGACAAAGAGGGATTGTAAAGAAACAAGTGTTGCTTAGGGTTACTAGAAATAGGAAGCTGTGAAGAGCTATAGTCGCTCACATCCTGAAGGGAGATGGCAGATAAAAGATGAATGATAAAGCTCTTGTAAAGTCTGTAATATTTAAGCAATAAACAAACAAAAACTAATGAAAGACTCCTTGTTTTATTGAATGTTTTCCAAGATAGGTTATATTTATGACCTCAGGGCAATCTGGTAGACCTTGAGAATGTCTTTGGCATTATAAATCAATCCATCATTGCAATTATAAAATCTTCTAATGTTCCTCAATTTCTCAAGTATTTGGGGAATGTTTACCGGAAGTTGGAATTTTGCATTTTGGGTTCTTCAATCAGTTTGAAAATTCAAGGACATGAAAAGCCTCCAGTGTGTCAGCCAAAAATACAATGAGTGCAACCGGATTAGGAGTGATGAAAGTAGAAAAAAGAAAAATGGTGACAAATTACTAAGTGACAGGAAGGAAAGGCTGGCTGGCTGGCAATCAGAATATTGTAATATAAGAAAGATATCAACATTGATATTGAAAAATATCAACATTGATATCAACAAATATCAACATTGATATTGAAAAATATCAAAATTTATATCAATATCGATATTGAAAAATATCAAAATTGATATCAACAAATATCAACATTGATATTGAAAAATATCAAAATTGATATCAATATTGATATTGAAAAATATGAACATTGATATCAGCTTTAATATTGAAAAATGTCAACAAATATCAACATTGATAATGAAAAATAACAAAAGTGATATCAATATTGATATTGAAAAATATCAAAATTGATATCAATATTAATATTGAAAATTATCAACATTGATATTGAAAGATATCAACATTGAAATCAGCATTAATATTGAAAAATATCAACACTGATATCAACAAATATCAACATTGATATTCAAAAATATCAAAAGTGATATCAATATTGATATTGAAACATAACATTGTAAAATATGAAATAGTGATATTGAAAGATATCAAGAATGAAAAATATGATTTCTTAATTAACACTGATATTGAAAAATATCAACATTGCAAAATAGGAAAATTTGAAGGATATCAACATTGATATTGAAAAATATCAGCATTGTAAAATATGAAAGTTATCAACATTGATGGCAAAAATAGAATCTCAACTAGTGAAGAGATTTACTGTGTGATGCACAATGAAACTGGACAGCTATACCCAGGTGCACAAAAAATAAATGCACAGAACACATGAAAGCAAACA
>OZ010585.1:40918705-40923705 GCA_963932145.1 Acanthosepion lycidas | reverse complement strand
AATATCTATAAGTATGCAATATGCAAGAATTCATGTAATTTGAGCATTATGGTTATGTGGATACTGCACATTTGTTGCTTCAGGCATTCTTGGCCAGGTGATGGCATTCACCTTGACGACAGCAGAATATCCAAGCAAATTCTCTATAGGGAGTTGATCTACAGTGCTTGACCCCAGCATGAACCAACAAAGTACTTTAAGGACTTTTTAAAAGAGTCTCTTGCAGCCTGTCCTCTAGAAGAACCTGAGTGGGGAAACTGTTGCTTGTGATCAAAATAAGTGAAGGCCTACAATTCATGATGGCACTGAAATCTTCTGAGAACATTCAGTGAGTTAGACAGATGTCAAACGTGCAGCTACGAGAGGGGAAATCATTAATCTAGCAATCCATCAATTTATATGTAATGAGTGTGGCAGAGAACGTCTCTTCAATTTGGGCCTTGTTAGCCAGAAGAAGAGTCATATTGATAGACCTTTGATAAATTACAATCAGTACTACACTGGAAATAACTTAGGTTGTGTGAGAAAGCTACAGAAACCCCTCCTCGTCTCACCTGTCCAATGAAAACCTATAAGCAAGCTGAACTGTATTTATAAAACAGGCCAGGCCCTTCACAAAATAAAAAAGTTTGCTACATCTGCAATAAGCTTTGTTGGTTGGTTGTTTGCTTCAAGAGCCATTGTCATTGATGGTAATATTTTTTTTAACAAGTCAACGGCCATTATGGATATATTCGTAGCATAGTTCTTATTGTTATCAGTGTGAAAAGCAGTGTGCTGGGTTCAAATTCTAACAGTTGGTATCATTTGTTTTGTACTGTTTTGTTTATTTCACATTAATGGCTGCCACTCTGAGTGTAAATCAGTCTGAACTGCAACTATTTTCTGCTCAACACACCCATGATCTTTATAGATCATGGAACTTGTGATCATGAATCTGATCATGTAAGCTGTAGCTCAAAACAAGTACATCTATGTAATAAGGAAATTGAACATAAAATACACAGAGCTAGGGGTAGTTTTTCACAAAACCACAAGTTGCTGCAAACCAAAACATTAACCTAAACACCCAAGTCACATTCTGCATCCTGGGAATGACGATAAACTACATCCGCATCCTGGGTATGGCGATAAACTACATCCACGTCCTGGGTATGGCGATAAACTACATCCACATCCTGGGTATGACAAACTATGTCCAACAGCAAGGCCTCTGATCAGGAGGTTTTGAGAAGCGTAGAACCACCTCTTAATTGCTGGTGTTCCCAGGTCCACCCTGACCCGGGGTGGTAACACCTATTAGGGTCCCAGCTATGGGCAAATAGTTAACCCTGAAACTGAGGTAAAAAGCATTATGAAAGTGTAAAAATAGGTTTTAATACCAGAAATACCTTGTAAAAAATTATTACCAGAAATAAAATTTTGAATAAATAAAACTATTACCAGTAATATATTTTTGAAAAAAATTATTACCAGCAGTATGTGTTTTAAAATAATATTAACAGCTATACATTTTTGAGGAAAAAAATATTACCAGAAATAGATTTTGACAAAACAAAAAAAAAAAGTTGTTGGCATTAAATAACCCATTGAGGTTGATATGCTGTAAAACATGACAAACCAAACCAAGTCACATTCTTCATTAGATCAAGACTTTCACATAAATGCCATGCACGATACTAGAATTGTTAAAAAAATATCTAAACTGTCCATCCTTCTGGAAACCTTGTCAGTTGGCACTACAGATTCATAAACAAAGAACTGTACCAAATAACAGAAACTACATTACTTGAGGACTTTCAAAAACAGTAACAACTAAAATGAATATAACATGTAAATTGAAAACGAAATAATAGCATAATTAATATGCAGACATTAAACAATACTTTAAACAAAAATATTAAGGAAACCTCTATCAGTACTGGAAAGAGCAATAGCAGTTTGTGGGCTTGATAAACATAGTTTCCAGAGAATTTGTTTTAATAGAAAGATTCTATAAATTTCAAATGAATGTAGTACTAGTTGATTGGTCAATGAATGCTGAATGTTTCCTTATAAGAAAATGGCTAATATTACGATTAACATTAGAAATAGTGTGAACAGATACTGCATTTTAATCTCAACATGATAGGTAAGAAGTGAAGAAAGGAATAACTAGAGTAACATTAGCTGCTTGGTCAATAAATTCCAAATGTTTCCCCTCAAAAGAAACAGCTAATATTCCTATTACCATGCACATAATTTGGTAAATAATTAACTTTTGTGCAACATCACAAAAATTCTGACTATGACTGCTCTAAAACATCCAGTCATGTTTGATTAATATTATATATTCACATATGGAAAACTGTACACACATACATATATAAAAATATATTGTTTAAAATTTAATATATTTATAAGGAAAGAATGCTGAATATCAGTGATAAATTGTTTATAGATGTACATGGTGTAGACATAGAAATCAACAATACATTGGGACTGTCAGTTTTACATCTTTAGATATCAAGAATGTCTGTACTCTCTTTCTCTCACTATATAAACACGTACATTACATATATATATATATATATACACACACACAGAGACATATATATATATATATATATATATATATATATATATATATATATATATAATGTCTGTGTGTGTGTGTGTATATATATATATATTTTCATTTATAAATATCTCTCTTGGTTTCACAGTTACATCCATTCTTCAGTGGGTTTGGTCAAAAAATGTGAGCGTTGGTGCTGAAATGTTCTTTGAACAATCTGCTTTCCAAAATCTGACCAAATGATGAAGTCACATTTATTTCCTTCTTCAAACTTTTCTTCATATTTTTCATATGCCTATTTTTGCAAAATACATTCATTGGTATTGAAATATAAAACAAATCTGACTTAAGAAATAAATTCTTTATTAAAGTATGTTTTTTTTTTCTTGATTGCGACATTCGTCAACTGTCGGCATTTCGAAGCCATAGAATCCAACGACAGCCGGTGAATGAAAGGAGAGTTTGAAGAAAATAATTGAGCTCATTCTTTCTGAGAGGAACTGTTTATTTTATTTTATTTTTTTAACTCACCATCTGCAAAGCAAATTTCTAAGAAGTAAGCAATTAAAAAGAAAAATAGTTGCAACTATACTCGAGTACAAAAGAGTCAATGATGCTTTTCCAGGGGAGGGAAAAAAAAAAAAAAAAAAAATATGTCAAATGAAGTTTGGCACAAGAAGTGGTATCTTAATGGTGAAGAAGGTTAACCCAAGTATGATTTAGAATATTGAGTTTCTAGAATGTAAAACATCTGAGGATTAATGTTATCCTTTCTTACCAACAAACATTCAAGTGCAATCCAATATGAAAGCTGATCACAAACATTTATATATTTAGGTGGTTTTACAAGACATTGTTGCCAAAGTAGCCATATTCTAAAAGTAAAGAAGGAGCCCATTTCAAAATTCTCTTTCTTCTGGAAGACTTTACAAGGGATAAAGTTGCAAAATCAAGTACAGCTTCCCACACATATATAAACACATCAATAAATACTTATGTACATATATATAAGCACCCAATAAACATCTTTTTAATCATTTCATCTCAAGTAAGATAAAAGGTCACTAAGATGCAAGGGGCTTACTGAGCATGAGAGAACAACTAAAATTGATAACATATATAACTTGAAGGGAAAATAATGTTATAATCAAGATGTTGGCTTTCCACGCAACTTTAAAGAAAAGGTTAGGAAGGAAACTCCAATTAGTATCAGGAGTAAAATATTTTATAAATTTTAACAGACAATAATGTTAATTGTTCAGTCAAATGTTTCCTGTATAGAAACGGTTTATGTCACTTGCAATATTAAATCAGACAACATATTAAATTAAAATTAAATAGAATTAAATAAAATCTGCCCATATATGAAACAGTAGTAGTCAAGAAAGAAAGCGCTCGCTCTTATTGTGGTGAGGAAAGAATGCTTCCAGGCCCATTTTTACTGTTTATTTGCACCATTCTTTCTGTAATTCCGTTTTTGTGGATTAAAAAGGAAGTGTTTTATATAGGGTACAACTGATAATCCTTAACCAAAAATTTAAATATTAGGTTGGTGCAAAAATAATATCGTTTTTTGACGTTAAAAAATACGTCAAAAAACGACATTATTTTTGCACCAACCTAATATCTAGGAAGAGGATGGAAAATGCAATACCAAAATCAGAAGGTGCATTAGGATAGCAAAAAGTTGCCTTTCAAAAGCTAAGCAAAATATTAAAAAAACAGAAAAATCTCATTAGAAACAAACACATAAAAAAGCATACTGAATCATTATATATAATGGTCCTCTTATATGGCAGTGAATGCTGGACAATCACCTCACAGAGGAAAAAGAAACTCGAGTCAACAGAAATGTCATTCTACAGAAAAATGCTGAGAATACCTTGGACTGAACATGTGAACAATAACAAAGTTTTAGAAAAGATGGAAACAAAAAGGAGAATTATACTTAACATCAGAAAGAGATATTTCTAGAGCAAGTTTCTAGGGTGCATAATGAGGAAAGAGGGCTTTGAAAATTTAACACTCAAAAGGACATATTGAAGGTAAATGGGGCAGAGGAAAACAGCATATAACCTATGTAATGTGCTTGTGTAAATGGTTGGCAAAGTGGGGATTAGAATAGCTACGGGCAGGAATTTGTGGAGATGCATGAACCCCAACAGTCTTGAAGGGACATGAAACATAGAAGAAAAATGATAACAGATTTCTTCATCGCAAAATTCTAGTACCTTATCTGACTCTAAAAACTGTAATATTCCATTTCGAAGAAAAAATTGCTCACAATATTTATCTCATTGCACAACTCCTTCTGTTAGAAATGCAGACAGTTTCATATAAGTTTATTTTTTAATCATTTCATCCCAAGCAAGGCAAGAATACCACTAGTATGCAGTGGGTTAGAGAGATTAAAAGCGAGAGAAAAGACTGGCTATAGGGGGGA
>OZ010585.1:40898705-40913705 GCA_963932145.1 Acanthosepion lycidas | reverse complement strand
TACTAACAATAAAAAAAAGGAACTAAATATTAATTAAATTTCATTAAATTCAGGCATAAACATACTAAATATATTTGGACTTCTAAAATACAAAACAAAGAAAAAATAGATTAAAATAAAACCTAAAATGGAGTACTTTTGCCGCATTTGGGTAGAAGCTGCCCAGTCATCACTTTCTTGATAGAGTTACAAAGCATCTCAGAGTCCTTGTTTGAGAAGAATTATTTTCCACCCTCTAACCTCTCTCTTCACAGATGGGATGTGGTGAGTGTCTCTCTGATCTGTCACTACTAGCATGAAAAGTACTCAGACAAACTACATTCCTTGGTTCTGCTAGGTCTAATCTTCACATCCAGGCCATGCCATGTCACTTACAGAGTAACAAACAACCCACATTCCTTCTGTATTCTATAAGATCCATTCAGCTTCTGTATTCTATAAGATCCATTCAACTTCTGTATTCTATAAGATCCATTCAACTTCAGTATTCTATAAGATCCATTCAACTTCAGTATTCTATAAGATCCATTCAACTTCAGTATTCTATAAGATCCATTCAACTTCTTCCCATGAACCACTGCCCTGTGAGATAGACTCCCAAGAGAATGTTTCCTCATCACTAGAATTTTAACTTATCCAAGTCTAGAGTTAATCATTATCTTCCACTCCTATCAATATAAACTATCCCTGAATGTAACCAAATACCTTAGTGGCCCCTGGGACTTTTATAGGGTGAACCTTACTATAACAAAAAAAAACAAAAAACATAATGCTACTAGTTGATTTTGTGAAAATACCACACCTGAAAAAAGAAAGACCCAATGCGTATTGAAACCAGACTTTAAAACCACCAAACACATTGAGACAAAACTAAAATTCTTTGATTATGATAGATAAAAATGCTCAGAAAACACTGGTCAGTTTATGTTTAAATTTTCTTTAAAGACTAGAAAATAGACCAAACAGTAGAAAAATTAAATAATCACTCTTAAACAAATTGCATAATCAAAACATATATATTTCATTAAAAATGACAGACAAGGTGCTTTTATTTAGTTTTTTATACAATTTCTCATATAGAAAACTAAATAAAAGCACCTTATCTGTCGTTTTTTAACGAAATGTGTATGAAAGAAGGATTGCTGCCTAAATACACAAATTTTAAATATATATAGGTTTTATAATTTACCTTAAATATAAACTGTAATTTATTTAAAAAAATTCTAGATCAATGTATTTAAGCAGATATTTATCTTTATGCCTTCATGTAACCATGAAATCATTTTTCTTGTTTAACAAGCTAGGGTTATTTAAGTATTTTAAGATAACCAATTTTTCATCAAGACACAAGTTACATTTATTTCCTTTCCCATTACAAGATTTGGCTCTTACTATAATATCCCAGCTGATGGAAGGTGAGTTGCTATCATACTTTAATTGCCAGGAACATTTGGAGAGAGTAGTGTTGTTTTTATATTTTATTTTATCTAAAGTCATTTGATGATGGTAGAAACAAAATTTCCAAGGATTTTCAGTGGAACCAAAACAAAAATTAACATGATTACTATAATGTATGCTTGCTCAGTATACAACATTATCAGTCATACATTGATCATTTAAGAGACGGATCATAATTTTTTGGCAGTTGCATTTGTTTTTAGAAAAATTTACATTGTCATTTTTGGAAATATATTTGTTTAATATAATGTTATTTATATATATAGATAGATAGATAGAGAGAGAGAGAGAGAGAAAATTAAATAGTCTTAAACAAACTTGCATAAAACATAACTATATACCTTTCTCTTTCTCTGCACACATGCATACACATCTCTATATATAATGAATCTGTATGTGTGTGTGTTTGTGTGTGCCTGTATGCATAAAATACACATACAATTCTGCTTGTATACTTTCCCGATTCATTTTGCAGATTATTTCAAAAAAATGCATACTTTGAAAAATTTTGCAGAAAGAGTTTATGACTTTTTCATAATTTTCAGATAATAATTTGATGAATCAATCAAAATTTTGTCACAGTTTGTCAAAATGTTGTTCAAGAGAGAATAATTTATTGAATCACTCAATATTTTCATACAACAAAAACCCATTGATTTATTTCCAGAACTTAAATCTAAAGCAATCCTCGTGAATTACTTTTAGCCGCACTTTTTTGTTTTTTGCTTATTTTTAAAGATAGATTTTTCAAAACACATGATACTATTTAAGTATGTGGTTTGAACAGTGCTTGTAAGTAAATCAGAAAATGTCTTGTAAGCTGGAAACCATGAAGTACTTTGTTTATCCCCTTCCATAAAAGCAGAGAAAATATTGTGGGAAACATTAAAAGTTTTTCATCTCAAACAACAATACAAAGAATATTTTGATAAATAGACATCCTAATTTCAATTCATAAAATCCTATAGCTAAAAGATAAAAACATTGTTTAACAATAACTCCTGAAATTATGCATGCAAGTGTTATTCAAAAATCTACGAAAGTGTGATTAGTGCATGGGTCAAACAACCGCACCCATTTCCCAGGCTGAGCTGAATATTGTCCAAGTTGTATATAATTATTTTTTAAATAAATATAGATATTATTTTATAAAGTGCAGTTATTACTTGCTTGAAAAAAAGTGCGCATTGTAAAATAAAAATTGTCTCCTTCCTAGCATTTTAAATTATCTTCATGTCTTTCCAAGGTTATGGAGTAATTTTATCTTCATGTTTTTTTCCAAGGTTACAAAACATATAAAGAACAAGAAAACCTTGACATAGTTTAATTCTGAAAAACCCCCAAAAAACAAAAAAAAAAAATGAAATGAAAAACAAGGCTTCTTTTGCAAACATAATTAAAAATAGTAACTAATTTTTTTCTTCAGTGGCACACATTACAAAATAATAAAATTTCGTACATAAGCATTTTCATGAAGGACATGTTTTGAATATTCATGCCACCTACAATCTTCAGAAACTTAAATGCAGCATCAATTGCCATCTTCTGCCTACATGAAACCTGTTTTATTGTTCTTTCTCCTCACTAAAATCTTTCTCTTTTTCTCCAAGTAACACCTTGAATCTTAGTGGCATTATTGCCTGTCTTGGGGTAAAATGATAAAAAGATCTACAATGGTGCATACTGTAGAGCCATTGCAAAGATTATGGTGCTCACAATTAACTGTTTAAGTGTTATGAACTCTAGGATCTTGAATGGATTTCAAAACCCAACCCCTGGTCTAGCACCAGACTAAACTAAAATATTAAATTTCCATAAGTCTACAAGAGTTGCCACCTAATAGTTTGAGGAACTTGAGCAATCAAACAGCTTTCTCAAAGAAAGAAAAAAATGTGTTGAGATGATAAAGTAGTTCTGAAGGTGGGTGTTTAAAAGTTCTCACCAGTTGCCATTTTCATGACTAAAATGTACTCTTGCATACCAAATAAAAGTGCCAACATGATTCCTTTATTTGCGTTGATTTTCACTCTGGCATGACACTTGTTATTTGCAATAGGATTAAACCAATTCTTGCCCACATGGATCATCTCAATAGGCTGTACATAGGAGATAGTAGAATAAATGCTGATGGGAAAGGCATGTACCACATGTAGCCCTAATGTGGCACATACTATGCAAAGATTATAGTGTCCATAATGAACAGTAGTGTGGGGTTTTGGACTCTAGGATCTTGCAGAGGATGATTTAAATGCTCTGCCTCTGGCCTAATACCAAACTCATTTAAGATTATTAAATATCTACAAAACTACAAGAATTGCCACTTAACAGTTTGAGGAATTTAAGGAATCAAATATCTTTCTCAAAGAAATGGCAAAAATGAGTGTTCTTTATTTCCTGGTGGTGTGGATTTGAAAGATAAGTCACCTGTCAAACAGTGGTGAATAATTTGATCTGTGAACAGATTGATGAATCTCTTTAAACACCCTGTGCTTTTGAGTATCTCTCTCTCTCATTTGCCATCTTTCTCCCTCTTTCTCTTTCACGCACATTCTCTTTTTCTCTCTCTTTCTGTTTCTCTCTCTTTCTCTTTCTCATCCTCCTTCTCCTTCTCTTTCTTTCTCTCTCATTCTCCATATTTCTCTGTCTCTCTCTTTCTCCCTCTTTCCCTTTCTCTCTCTCCTTCTCTTTCTTTCTCTTCCTTTTCTCTCATTGCTTCCCTTTCTCATTCTCTTGCTCTCTTTCATTCTCTTTGTGTCTCTTCAAGAGATGGATGATCGATATGTTGTTCTGAGCCTATAAATGTTAATGATAATACTCAGAATAAAGAAGAGACAGGTGAAATTCCTTGACCACATAATGAGGAAAGAGGGATTGGAAAACTTAACCCTCACAAGGCATGAAGGCAAGAGAGATAGGGAAAGGCAGCGAGTTACTTATTTGATGAGCTTGTGTGAATGAATAACAGAACATGTTGCTGGAGCCTTAGCAAAGGGAGAAAAATTGCTAAGTGCCACACAAGATAGAAATTTGTAGAGAGCCATGATTGCCTATGCTTTGAAGGGATGCAGTGCATAGATGAAGAAGAATGGTAATGTCAGCCTTGTAAGGAAATTTTGTGATGCCAACGAACTCTCGTTGTCACTTTAGTAATGCTCGTTGTAGTAGAGACTTTGTAATTGCAGATACAACTATAGCATGTCGTCAAACAATACTGGTGTCAGATGCCTTTGAATAATCTTACACTGATAATACTTGCTTGAACAGTAATCCATATAGTGATCCAAATAGATAGTGAATAGAGTAGAGAACAACAATCCGTATAGTAATAGAGGATAGGGTAGAAATGCCATCCAAATAATAATAGAGGATAGAATAGAAATAGTGATCGTTAGTCATCAGCTACTTCCTACATATATACGTTTTCTCTATGGTCACATGGTCTACTTAATTCAATAATGGGATCGCCTGTGTTTGCTCACTGGCGATCTATGTTCAAACTCAAGTGTCGGCAGCTACACTTTATTCTTATATAACAAGAAACATTCATCATTCACTGATTAAGCAATCAGTGCTACTCTTGGTTTAAATTGTTTTTTTTTTCAACATAATCTTATTCTGTGTCAATGCACTTAATACTTCCCCATACATACAATGAATATTATTCTGTAAAAACGTTTGGTTCAAAACTCATCTAATGAGCATGCCAAGCTACAGACTTACTGATCCACTAATGTAATTAAGCATTAATTGAGCTCTATAATTACCACCTGGTGAGAAAAACTCATTTATCTAAGACCATGCAATTTATGAAATGATAGCCTTAAAGCAATTACTAGCTAATTATTTTGTAATTCAAAATTAAGGCTTTTTATTGACGCCTAGTATTGTATGAATTAAACTAAAGATTTTCATACATTGTTTTATATTTTTTCTCAGTACAACTAATTAATATTCAAAATAGATTTCAGCTCATATGCAAATTAAATGATGTTTAATTTTCAATATACAGGTCATTTGCTCCAATTTTCACATATAATGTCAGGCTGCTCATTTACACATACACATATCTGCTAGGGTGGCTAGCTAATCATTGTTGCAGACACTTTTGCTCAGGAGCATTTGTGTTTCTTCAGCTCCAACCAAGCCAAGCTGTTGTTTTGACTGTGATTGTTCAGAGCGGAACTTAGATACAGTTTCTGGGAGAGAGTGTATAATCTGGTGTGATTATTAGTTGAACACAGCCAGTACACTGAATGTGCAGGTGGTGTAATGGCTCATCTTCTGTGTGTTCTATTCCGTTAGAGCATTGGTGATCATGGTTCTCCACAACTTCCTGATGAGAAATCCAGTTATGTCTTAAATAGCAAGACAGGTTTTAAAGCACTTCTCAATGATGCTGTGTAGTCGTATCATCTCTCCGGTTTGATATTTTCATGTCCTTAATAATAAGATTTGAGCTCCCTCTTTCTCATTTTCTCACTCTCATTCACTCTTTCCCTCATTTTTTTCTCTTTCTCCCCCTCATTTTATTTCTCCTTCCTTTTCTCATTTTGTCTCTCATTTCTTTTCTCTCCCTCTCTCATTTCTTTTCTCTCCCTCTCTCATTCTTTCTCTCCCACCTTTCCATTTCCTTCCCTTTCTCCTTCTCTCACTCCTTCCTTTTCTCATTCTCTTTCACCTTCCTTTTCCCATTTTCTCACCTTCTCTTTCTCCCTTGCATTCCCTTTCTCATTCTCCCTTCCATTCCCTTTCTCATTCTCTCTCTGCTTGTTAAGGATTTTCTTAATTCCTTAAAATTACGTTGGCCATATATCTGTCTCTTAAAATTACATTGGCCATATATCTGTCTCTTAATTTTATGATGGCCTAATATCTATTAATATTATGGTGGCCTAATATCTGTCTCTTAAAATTACGCTGACCTAATATCTGTCTCTTAAAATTACGCTGACCTAATATCTGTCTCTTAAAATAATGTTGGCCTATTATCTGTCTCTTTTAAAAATACATTGGTCTAATATCTGTCTTTTAAAAATACATTGGCCTAATATTTGTCTTTTAAAATTACATTGGCCTAATATTTGTCTTTTAAAATTACATAGGTTTGTGTTTTATTTATTTATTTTTTGAAAAGATGACAGTGTAGTATTACTTTTAGAACACTTTACCTCATTTTTTTATTGGCAATTCTGTATTTATTATTTAATAATTTACACTAATCAACACTCCTCTTTGATAAGGACTGGTTGAAAGCCTGGTCATTTAATAGGATTTACACCAACTTTCTCAATATGTCTCTGCCTCTTCTTTCTATGCTCAATTTTTGTAATAGAAAGAAATTGCATAAATAATTTATATACATCTAAAATAAATAATTAAGTAAATTAAATACCAATAATAAATAAATTGAAGTTCTATAAAAATAAAGGGATTTATGCACCTTAGACCTTATCCAACTGGAACCAAAAGGATTAATTCATTTAATCAATATATTCATTCAAATCTTTAATTGCTGCAAAGCAATACAATAATTTCAATTAACATGTATATTTGATAATTAGAAATTTAAAATTTTTCAGTAATTTTTAAGAATTAGAATTTCTTAATAGACTCATGGGCATTTTAAACACCTGAATATACCATAATTTTCCCAGCTGAAATAAAAGAAACCCTTAAAGTTGGAAAATATATCTTACAGATGTATTTAATTAAAATACCAAGTAATACAAACATGCCAATGTAAAGTGTTTTGCCTCACAGAAGCCGGGACGATGGTTATCAAAATTACACTTATAATAAAAAGATCAGAGATGGTCACATTAGGCTGTATCAAAAGCATTTTCATTTTTTTTTAAATGTTTACTTCAAAATATAATTATATATATATATATGTATATATATATATATATATATATATATATATATATATATATATTACTCTTATAATACAAGGGGTGGCAAAGGTATCACTTTTTTTATTAACTTCTATTGAACTAAAATGAATTATAGTAGATTAAGATGGCTTAAGATTAACTATAGCTTATGCATTTGGGATTGGTTAAATCATAATTTTGAGATGAATTGGATAAGATGATGTGAAGCAGTTGAGTGGCCATCATGATCACCAAACCTAACACCACCAGACTTTTTTTTGTGGGGCGTACTGGAAGATCATTTTTATAGGCTCAAATTTAAAACAATTTCTGACAAATTTCTGTAATTAATATAGAAATGTGTCAAATGGTTTGTAGAAGTGTTGCTGATAGGATTCAGTATTGTATTGAATATGAAGATAAGCATTTTGAATGTTAAATAGTTTGTTAATTATAACAAATCATGTGGTATTTATGTGAAACTACTTAATTTTCTGAAAGTACTGAGTTATTTTTGTCCAATAAAAATTAATAAATGAAAAAACTGTCTATGATCTAAAAACCTCTCACCTTTAGTAAAAGCCATGTTAGAAGAAGGACAACTCTGAATTTTTTTTTTTTTTTAAGCATTTCACCCTAAGCATGGCAAGAGGGCCACTAGTGCACAAGGGGTTACAGAAAGTGGGAACAAGAGTAAAGAGGCGTGATAGGAGAAAGGATGAAGAGAAGGATGGGGAATAGATCAAGGCATCTGAAGATGTTGCATTTGAATATTTGGAGATTATAGGTATTAAGGAAGCAAGTAAGAGGAAGGGAGTTCCATAGATGGGAAGTGCGAGACATGAAGCTATTGGAGTAGAAGAGATGGTTACATTTAACCATTTTAACAGTGAAAGGGTGGGCCTGAGATGCCAACCTAGTGGCACATTTAAATTCATGCAGTTTGGGAACCAGCAAATGTAACTCATCAGAGAAGTTACTGTGAAAGTATTTGTAGAAAAGAACAGAGGGAAGCGACGGCACATCTGTGAGAGAGCAACTGTAGATGAGATGCCAGATCAGGACCAATCAAATTGCATATCCGTCTCTGGATTGAATACAGGTACATGGCGATGGCACCTAGAAACCACAAAACTATCTTCCACAATAAGTCACAACTATTTATAGAAAAACAATCAATGGAGATGTATGATTACCTATGTTCAATTAATGATAATCTCAGCATTTATCAATAGATCAATATTCCTGTTGCTTCAAGTCTCTTCATGATATGTAAGAGGATAATCCAGTATATACTGCCATACAGCAGATTAGATATTATATAACAGTTCAAAACTTTTTTCTTAGGATATTTTCATATCTCTTAATACTTTGCAGTGTCTGAAGGCATTTTTTTTCTGTTTCTAAATGCCTTTGGATTTCTTTGTCGCATTTTCCTAAACAACCCAATATAGTGTATAGTCAGTTATGTGCCATACATGATACATGCTTAGGTGATCAGGTATCTTTCAATACATGACTGATGAGGCAGATTTTTCCTGCAGTAGGTTGACATTTCTTTCTGCAGTAGACCAGTTGCTATCCAGGGCTACAGAATCTGGTCTGTCCTGCTATTTACCCATAGCTGGGAGAGAGAGAAGAGGAGGATTCATACCTTTCCCATGGGTATTAGCACGTAAGTGAATGTAATGGATTTGACTGGAATTTGAACTCAGCTCTCTGACTCCTCAGTCTGAGATGCTGTCCATTACTCTGTCGTACCTCCCTTAGTTAGTGTATAACTAAACCCAATTAAAGGGCAAAAACTAGGCCTGGGCTATATTGAGGACTATTGGAAAGAAAAGGGACATTCAATGTCTGGGCAGCAAAAATATAAGATTCAATCGCTCCCCCGATTCCACAGATCACTAATCAAAACCATCAAAATTCACCCTTACAACTAAAAGCACAAATACTACACCCAAATTTCTGTCCTGCTTTATCATGACAACCCCCAATATGTAGTCCACTTCTTTGGCTCTCTGTTTGGCTGACAACCACGAATTCCATTTTTGCAGTTAATAGTCCTTTCTTCATGCTTTTCTTTCCTAATTTATCAAATAGTTCAGTTTTCTTTCATCATCTGCCATCAATTCTATATCATCTGCAGGTCTTGTTTGTTTTTTTTTAAATTATGTGCACTAATAATAAAACATAACTGATCATATAGTTTTAAGTTCATCTAATAGTTTAAATCTGGCAAGAAAATTGAATACAATGAAGTGTAAGACTACAGAAATTTGATGAAAATTAAAAAGATAAAAAGAAGTAAGAATGCCGTGCATTCAAATTTGGGATAAAGTTTAAAGTTCGAGTAAAGATTAAAAAATAAAAAAAAACATATTGATTAACGCAAGTTAATCTCATCTCGTGTGTAAATCAAGTTCATATTATTTCATCATTACAATTCAGACATGGAGTCATAATAAATAGTTGCACTCTCAATAAGGATTCAAGTTTTGAATGTTTACGCCATATTGACAGTGAGTAGGCGAGTGAAAAGCAATGAGCAACCTTCATAACAAGCTTGTGCAAATGTTAGGTTGGTGCAAAAATAATGACGTAATAATGTCGTTTTTTGACGTATTTTTTAATGTCAAAAAACGATATTATTACGTCATTATTTTTGCACCAACCTAATAGTTGGCAGAACAGGGATTACGAAAGATATTAGGTTGGTGCAAAAATAATGACGGAATAATGTCGTTTTTTGACATTAAAAAAACACGTCAAAAAACGACATTATTACGTCATTATTTTTGCACCAACCTAACAGTAAAAAAAGAAATTGCCAAGAGCTACAAAGAACAGGAAATTGTGGAGAGCCACGATTGTCTCTGTCCTGAAGCGACACACCACATAGAAAAAAGAAGTTTAATTTATTTTTTTATTTTTATGGTTTATCAAGCTTTTGTAGATTATTTAGAGCCAAAACATATTTTTGGATTGAATAATTCTTTTTTTTTTTTTATACAAGTGTATGTAAGATTAAGATCTGGGAGAAAAGGTGGATTCATATCTTTCCCAAGTGTATTTTCACATAAGTGTAGAAGTTTAAATATCTGGGAAGCGTTTTGACAGAGGATGGTAAGTGCGACACTGAGATCCGGAGACATATTGGGATGACCAAGGACGCATCGCAAAAGCTGGGCAGAGTACTGCAAGACAGGAGGATTTCATGGTAACAAAGAAAAGAATACTAAGCTTTTATGTGACATTGGCCCTTCTTTACGGCTGCAAATGTTGGACGATTTTCTCAAAGATGAAAAAGAGACTCGAGATGATGGAGATATGGTTCTACAGAAGGATGCTAAGGATATCATGGACCAAGCCTGTGAGCAATGATGAGGTCTTCAAGAGGATTCAAACAAGGAGGAGGCTTAAACTTAATATCAGGAAGAGGCAGCTGAAGTTTCTTGGACACATTATGAATGAGGGCCTGGAGAATATGATACTCACAGGTTGAATAGAAGGAAAGAGAGACAAGGGAAAACCTGGTGGGCTTAAGCAAGTGGATGACAGAATGTAGTCTTGGGGAGGAAGCAGAGGGAAGGAACTTGTTGAGAGCTGCAATGGATAGAGGGAGGTGGAGAGCCATGATTGCCTACGTCCTAAAAGGACATGGCACCTAAAAAGAAAGAATGTAATGAACCCAACTGAAATTCGAACTCAGCTCTCTGATTTCTCATCCTGATATGTTATCTATTACACCACCCACACATCCAAGTTTACAGCACCTGCTTATCTCAAGTGGTCAACCATGAAGGTACTGACCAAGCTCGATGTTTAACTTCCATCTTTTAAATTCAAGTAGAAAATTTCACTCAGTTTTCTTGTAAGAACTACCACTTTGGAGGACAGTCTCCTGTGTAGGTGTTTCCCTGAATGCTAGAGTCTTAACCTCTTGAAGTCAAAGGTCAGTTGTTAGCTATACACCTTGTAATCTCCACTTCCTATTACCTCCTCTTTCATTCATAACACTCACCTTATTCATCATAACCATTTCAACAAGAACCATCTACCTTATGTGGTTCTCATGCCTTGTTTTCTTTGATTTCATTTTAAAAAAAAAAAAAAGAAAATCAACATTTCTTTCCAGATTCATTGATCAGTGACATAAACCAAAAGAAAACATAAATCCTTATTTTGTTAAAACAGAAATATATTATTATAAAATTATATATATATATATATAAAACACAGTGAAGTTTCCTATCACTGATATTATGGGATCGGAATCCAAGTCATTTTTGTAATTAAAATTTTCTACTCTAGATTTTCCAGATCTATTGGTCAAGATCTGTACTTGATTAATACAGAAATATATTATTATGGTTGTATATTTCATTAGCAACTAGAAGATAAGGCTGCTAATACATTGTTCTTTTTATACATTCTAACACATTGTTTTTGTTAACTTTAGATATTTTTAATGATAAAAAATTCAAATTTTTTTTTTTTTTACCTGCAACAAAAGAGTTAATTGTATAGATAAAAAACCTAAATTACACACATGAAGGAAATCAAAGTAAAATAACTTATATATTGTTGCCATTTGTTTCAACCGTATAGCTAAATAAATTGTGTTTCAGCATAATTGTCCATCCCACAAAATGTTTAATATCTAAAAAAAAACACTAAACTAATTGAGTTTCTTTTTTTCAAGGTTTTCAGATAAGATGTTTAGACATCTTCACACCATTTCTTGTAAGAATCACAGGAAAACCATTTGAGTTATTCAGCTATAAAGAGAACAGGTTTTTAAAATCGTTTTCTGTCAGCCCCACTATGTCTACTCAACTGAGCAATGGTGAGAGGAAAAGGATCATTGAGGCCTTCAGTAATGGTACCAATGTGCATACTCTAGATTCCATCTTCAAAATCCATTCAAGAACCATCAAAAGTACGGTGAATAAGTTTAAAAAAGAGGCAGTAGAGATGAAAAATGGATCCTGAGATCACAACAGCAAGAGGGATCATCATTTCAACTTAGAGCTAAATACATTCTTATTACCTAAACTAGAGTCCGATAGTGTTACAAAAACCTTGATGGATTCCGGTAAGATATCTTTAATCATTTCTAAAATACAACAATTAATCTAACAATTAAACAGTTTTGCTGTTGAACAATTTGGACAATTTTGCCGTATATGTATTTTAATCAATTTGACCTCAAGTATAGCAGTAAAGCCACTAAGTTACAAGGGGCTACTGGGTGGAGAAGAATTAGGAACAGAAACATTACTAATGAATGGGAAGAGAAAAGAGTAATCAGAAGAACAGTAGATAGCAATTGATATTGCATTAAAATTTTTGAAGATTAAAGTTAGCTGGAAAGTATGGAGCAAGACGAGAGTTCCACAATATATATATATATATATATATATATACTAGATTATTGTCAGTTGTTAACTACGTTTATTTACAACACAAGTCAACAGATTTCAAGTTTCATGCTATGAAGTAATCCTCAGTCACCAAAGTTTTATGCCATTGATGTTCTGGGATTGAAATCCAAGTCATTTTTCTAATAACAAAATTACAATTTTTTTCTTTCAATTTTTGTGTTTTTTGTATATATATATATATATATTTATTAAAGACATTTTTTATGTTTAACGTTCTTTTTATAGATACAAGTATTTAAGTAAATGCTCTGTTTATAATAAACAGTATTAAATAACATTTATAAACAGAGCATTTACTTAAATACTTGTATCTATAAAAAGAACGTTAAACATAAAAAAATGTCTTTAATAAATAAATTCTCGGACTTTGTCCATTTCTTAATATATATATATATATATATATATATATATATGCATACATACATAAATTCCCAAGAAGATAGAATCCAGGTAGAACTCAATGTCCAGGATAGAGTAAGAATATAAAATAAAATATGTTTTTTGAATTTGTTGGTCTGATGAATTGGATTGTGATTATGATTCCAATGTAATAAATTATAACCATGGAATATTAGTTTGCGACTTTTTTTATTTTATATATATATATATATATATATATATATATATATATATATATATATATATATATACACACACAAGTACTGATCCATAAATAAAAATCCTTTCTTGATTAAGACACAAATATATTATTAAAGCTTATTAAGCAAAAAAGTTGAACTTTGACCTACCTTTTAATGTCACATGAGGCTCACAGATATCCGCTGAGAATACATTTAATCCAAATAATACCAAAAGAAGAAGGAAAGAAGTCCCAAGCGAATTCAAAGTTAAATGTGTAGACATTGCTAGATGTGGTCTGGCAGACATGATGGCTTGCATCATTTGTACTGCAGCAGAAATGACGATTGAAGTAGCAATGTGGTCTGGGTTGTTGAGGGAAAAGGGGGGTAAATTTAAAAGGCAGAAAAGGGCACACAGTTACAAAACACTGTTACAAGGAAGACGAAAACAGACAGACAGACAGACAATGTCAGCACATCCCTTTTTTATGCACTGTTGGCTGGGTGGGGCTGGCTGGCTGGCTGTCCACTTTAGGCTGTGGAGAAACTCCTTCAGGGTGACAGGGGACGTGTAGTTAAAGTCCCGGCTGAAATTAGAAAAGAAAAAAAGAAACAGTGAGTAAATAAAAAGATTAAATTCAAATATTAGTAAAACATGAATGTTGAAGGAAAAAGCAAAACAACCTCATTTCACACACACACACACACACATATATAAAATACATGCAGCTTGCTTACAAACAGAACTGTTCATAACCATTTTGGTTCTCACCAGTTGAAGTGTAATTAAATGCACTGAAACAAAGTTGCATCTTTGTAGTGAGTAAATTGTTTTTGTCTATATGAAAAAATTGTAATAAATAATTCTTGCACTACTATCAGTATTCAGCCCTCTTTTGAATTAATACTGTGAATGTTAGAATTTATATATTATTTTTGTTCTCATTACATTCGGTTATATATATATATATATATATATATATATATATATTAGTCATCAATAGACAGAGTGTTTCATGCTGTATTACAGTGTTTCGAGACATCTGATTACTTCAAGCTGAGATTGAAACATGACTGATTTGACATCAGTCAGATATCTTACTCCTAGACCATCATCATATGCTTGTATGTTTATATATATATATATATATATATATATATAGGTAATAAAATCGTTTTGTTAGAAAGATTCAGTACAAAAACTTGTTGTATAGACTAAAGTGAGGATTGTTAAGAAAAAAGGCACCTTTAGCCAAAGGCCACAAGGCTGCAAGAGTTAGTGAAATCTTTGGCCATTGCAGTTTGTCATTTATCAAATTTCTTTTTCTCTCCACTTTTTCCCCTCATTTCTTTCTTGACAAACTAACCTGAAGCACACAATGAATGGTTTAATCAATTTCTAATATTTAAAATAGTGTTATTTATTTATAATGTATGAATTTTTACAGAGAAAAATTAAAACATTGTTACTTACAATTAGATTTTCAGTGTTTTTGTCTTAGAAAAATTATTTGCTGTTTTCCTTTTTTTTTAAACTTTTTTACTTTAACTAGTTTCGCTTAGCATTTCAAAAAGTTTTTAACCGTTTCTCTCTCTCTCTCTCTCTCCATGTGTTGATGCTTATGCTGTTGTACCAATGAA
>OZ010585.1:40798705-40888705 GCA_963932145.1 Acanthosepion lycidas | reverse complement strand
AATATGCTGTCTAAGTAGTCCACCACTAGCAGTGGTTTGCCTACTTCACGCCACTGGCGTTGACGTTATAAACATTATCATTTCATTTCCAACCTCCGTTTTTGTTATTTCTCATTCAGTAACCTTCTCTAGGTTACAACAAAAAGTATATATGGAGAAGTTCCTATTATTATTTATTCCTATTACTAATTATGGAATACTATTTTACCACAGGACCTAAGTCGTATTTTTCTTCCAGAAATATAAAAACCTTTATTCTTGAATCAGGAACTGAACCAAAACACCTTAAAGTCAAGATCTTTCCTGACAATACTGTTACTGGCAAGTGAAATGATGACTATGAACTGACACTACAGCTCTCTAATCCGAGGGATGCGTTATGACAGAAAAGGAACTTGATTGTATTAAAAAAGCACGTTAATGAGAAAAAGAATTGAAAGAGGACAAAAAGAAAAAAGGATTTCTCTTTTATCTATAAAAATAGACTAGTGATTATTAATTTGTCCTTTCCGAGTCGGTTGTGATAAGGTTTTCGTTATTTATTCGACACGTGTTATGCTTCCGTTTACAATTAGGTACACAAGCCATGAAGACTTGACCCTATCTTTTTTGGTGCCAGAAACCTGATAAGGAATATCCTGCCCTGTCATGATGTTATTAGTCACACCCACTACAAATGCAGACTTCATTAGGAAATGAAAAGACGTTTGATAAAAGGTTTCTTTCAATAAGCGTCCCTTTATTTCGAAAAGTGCAATGAAGGCTCAGTGCAAATATTTCATGGCTTTGTATCATATAAACGTATCCAGTTTCAAATTATATTTTTTCAATCTCATTTTGTAAGCTTTCGGTTTGCAAAAAAGTAATTTACAAATTATAGATATTTTTAAAAGGAATATATAAAAATGAGGTTAATATGAGAGGGCTTTCCTCTGGATTTGAAACTTCTACCTAGGATCAGAGTTTAGTATCTGCACAATAATGTACATCCAAAGACAAAGGATCCTTGTTAAGACCTTTATTCTTGAATCAGGAACTGAACCAAAACAATGAAAGTCAGAGAAACTATTTTGATGATCAAATAATGATGGTATCAATTTAAATGAATAAAAGAGTCAGTAAAAAGAGTTGAGAACATCAACCTGACATACATACATACATGCACATTTATATATAAGTGAACACTGAAGTCAAGGCTTAGAGGCGGCAGGCGGTTTCATGCTAGATGCAATCGTCAGGCAACAGGAAACAGCAAAATTATTTGCAAATCAAAAATTCGAGGGTTTTTCGAAACGAGTCTAGTTATCTCTCTCTCTCTCTCTCTATATATATATATATATATATATATATATATATATATATATATATTTATATTTATATTTATATATATAGTTGAATGGATATGAATTTATAACCCATGGTTTCACACTTATGCGATACTCTGACAAACTGATTCATTTTTTTAAATATGAGACTATGTCAGTTTTTGTTTGATTATGTTTGATGCTGGTAGTGGGGGGAATTCTCCTCTGTGTCCGTTTTGGGATGTCACTCCGATGCACATAGACATACATACACACAGGTGTAGGGATTATGGTCCGTACAAACACATACATATATAAACAATTACAATTAAATTGCTTATGTTTGCATGCTCAAACATATGGATACCATGTCTTTGCCTGGTCCTGCATTGTTTATATATGTATAAAAAAGAAATGTATATATATATATATATATATATATATATATATATATATATATATATATACGTATATACATGTATGTATGTATCTTTATATACATGTTTCAATAATGTCAGCTGACAAGGTACAGTGATTAAATTTTCTATTCAATTTTTCTTACATTTATATATGTGTTTTCTTTTCTGAACTGAAGTGTATAAAACCGTCCTTATGTTCTTTATATCCAAGCACTTTCCATTAGCCATTATCAAGGATGTTGTCTTTTTTTTTAAAACTGAATATTTATATTCTTATATATGTGTATGTATAGTGATGGGAATTTTTTTTTATTTTCTCAAACATGGTCAGTACATTGCGTTTCTGTTCACAGTTGATATTATCGAATGTTGGCATTTTCTTTTTTATTATTAATACTTTCATTATTTCTATCCTTTTTTATCTGTGAATTATAGGAATGCAATTCCTTAAGAGGCACGTAAATTAATAAATTATATTGCTTCTCTGTAATTTGAATCTTGCAGATGAGTTGCAGGCTAAAAATAATGGAAGTATTAAAAATACAAAAGTAAAAAGCCAACACTTAATTATATCAAGTATGAACACGGCCTCAGCATACTGACAATGTTTGGAAAATAAAAAAAAACAATCCCATCTTTATAGATATGCATATATAAAAATCTATATATTCAATTAGAAAAAAAAAAAAATCCTTGATAATGACTAATAGAATAACCAAAATTGCTCACATATATAAAACATTTGTCAGTTTTTACATATTTTATGCCAAGAAAAGAGAACACTTATACGAACACAGGAAGAATTTGAATAAAAAGCTTAATAGCAGTACCTTGTAAATTGACTTTAATGAAACATATATATGTGTGTGTGTGTATGTGTTTCTATATATATATATATATATATATATAATCAGTTGGATAACTTTAGACGCCACTGCTATTATTTGCAATTCTTCGTTTTACTGATATTCAGCATGAGTAGCAGATCAGAGTCCTTAATGAGGGTCATGTGACAATAAATCACCTTATTACTCCATCATACTCTTGGCGATTTTTGCCTGTTAATACTGTTGTCTTTTTGAAGGAATAAATTCACAAATTTTTTGAATCCCTGAGTTTTAGAGGATTTTTCGAACAGTGCCAGTAACACTGAGTATAACTGTGTCGTTCGTATTCCACACACACACATGCATAAACACAAACACATACACACACACACATATATATATATATATACACACACACACATACATACATAGTTATAGTACATTTATTTTTAACTTTTCCTTTGCTTCTGTCAAAGATTTTCATAAAGTTCTTAAAATACTTGAATACAGTTGTGTCATATCTTGGTTACCCATCAAGCTCTCACAATAATATGCCATCTCTGAGGAGAGAGGAATTGGAGATAGTGGGAGAGGGTGACAGAGAGGAACGAGCAATAGGGCAGTTGTCGCCATGCAGCCTGGCAGGTTACCCAACCCCATAACATCCATCCGCATCTGATTAATGGATAACTTGATGTGTTTCCTTTATTTTAAAGAGAAACACAAGAAAAAAGCTCTTAAAAAATAAAACAAATCATTTTACTCTCTGACCAGACTTTTAGAGATTTGTCAGAGCAGGAAAATGCAGAGTGTTCAAATTAAACTAAGACTTAATAAACTTGGAAATATGTTCGACTCTTGTGAGTGTTGTTCAGAAAGACTCATGGTAAATATGACATTTTCTTTCAATTCAGGCCAGAAGTGGAAGAAAAAATTTCAAACTGATCCCTCTTCAAAGCAGTCAGATTTTTCATATGTATATAACATTCTTGATCCGATAATGACAAGATCCAAAAGAAATACAAGGTATTACATATGTGGACAACTTGGCTTCAGGAGTTGCTGGTAAATTTATCAGTGTAGACGGTCAATTGCCTTCGGAGTTCTCTATCTGGATTTATTTCCATAGCCTTTTACATGTTTGGATATGATTGCAAAGCAACAAAGGTTTAAAATCTGGATTTTCCTTCCCCTATATGGACTGCTTTCCTGGGACGTTGAGCTTCCTCTACCTAAAATATCTGGTTATAAGGCACCAGATGTTAGACTTTGCCCACTCTCTGTCTTGGAGGTTTATAATCAGGGTTTTTCTTTCCCCAAGATAGACTGCCATCCTGGGCTATCAAGCTCCATCTACCTGAAGCATCTGGCTATGAGACACCAGGTGTCTACCTTCAGCCATTCTCCAGATTGAAGCTGGACTTAGTTGTCAGGGGCTATTTGAGACACATTCTACCTTCAGCCATTCTCCAGATTGAAGCTGGACTTAGTTGTCAGGGGCTATTTGAGACACATGACAGACAAATATTTCATAAACAGTGGTATCTTGTTCTCACAATCAACCCTGGCTATGACAAACTTTGGAACATATATCGTGTATGTATATAAGTATTATATACATTACCTGTTTTAGATATTATTTGATATGAGTACAAGTAAATAAACAAGAAGAAAAAAAATGTATTTAAATATCTAAACTGAATGATGCCTACTGGTTGAAATTTAGTAATTTATTCAGAATGTTTCTGTCATTGACTGACAGTCTCCCCAGGATAAGGAATAAGAGTACAAATCTTGCTGGGAAGTTCTTCATTATTTTTGATCCATGCTGCTATCTTAACGGTCACAGAATAAATGTAAAAGTGACCTGAGACTTGTGATAAAAATCAACAATATAAAATGAAATGACGAGGTAAACATGTTGACTTGCTTTATTTGTGTTCAATAAACCATTTATTCAATAAGGTAAGGTTATTATCCAGTTGGTGGTCTTTCTATTCAAGTTTCAGGTTGATTTGGAAACAAGGAATGTGGTTCATTTGCTGAAGATATTGAGTTTTGGGTTTTGTCCATGCGTGATAGTTTGAAATTATATTGAATCAATAGCAAGGGTTACTTGATATTTGTTTTGTTTCTTTAGCTGATCATTTTGATGCAGGAAGCTTTTACTCACATGTAGTTTATACAGTATGAAAGATAGATGGAAAGATGTACGAAGCAAACTAATCTTACTATCAATTACTATTTTAGTGAATTTGATCCTTTCTCAGTCCGCTAAACAAAGCTTATAATGCATATAAATATATATAGCTGTCAACTATGTTTAGAGTAGTCTGGCACAAGGCCAGGTCAAAGTAGGAAGAAAGAGTTCATATCTCATAGAAATGTTCATGTCCTGTCATCCATTTACATAGGATATTTGATATTTTCCTTGGTCCTTCAGCATGTCCTTTGTGTGTCAAATGCTCCATGCCCTCTTTCCTCAATATGTGCCCCAGAAAAAAATGTCAACTGTTGAAATTAATTAAATGAAAAAGAATACTTGTCTATATCTCTGAGATGAGCTATTATGATTATTTACGTTATTCGGACTGTTATCCTCATCTTCATTGCCATATTCACAACATTTCAGCTGTTGTACGCTCCAATCTTCTTCAGGTGATTGGAATTTTGAACCAAACCCTTTATTTCATCCATGTGCCATGGCTCTTCTGGATGTCTCTGTTATTTCCCTTTAACTCAACCCTTCCTTTTTTGGTCCACCACTGCTGTAGCCTGTTACTGAACTCACAACTCTTTGGGTCTTGTCACTGGATTTAACCAACACTTTCATCCATTGGACCATGTTATATACCAGGCTACAGCAGTGATGAACCAAAAAACTTGGAGAGTTGGGTTAAAGGGAAATAACAGAAACATCCAGAAGAGCCATGGCACGTGGAACTAGAACAATCTACCCTGGTGGACAAAATAAAGAGTTCAGTTTGAAATTCCAATCACCTGAAGAAGGCTGGAGCATAAAATGGCTGAAACATTGTGAATATGGCAATGAAGATGAGCATAGCAGTTCGAACAATGTAAATAATATAAATGAAAAAGAATCAAATTAAAATAATTATAATTTTTAACTTAATATGACCTTGTATAAAAAGAAAAATTTCATTAGAAACAAAGAAAAAATTACTGAACTGTGACATAATATCAGTCCTCGTATATGGCATTGAATGCTGGAGAATCTCCACACATTTCAAGAAGAAATTTAAAGCAACAGAAATGTGGTTCTACAGAAGGATGCTGAGAATAACATGGATCAAACATGTCAGCAATGTTGAAAATGGAAAAAAAAGGACATTTTTACTTAACATCAAGAAGAGACTGTTGAAATGTCTAGGTCACATAAGGAAAGAAGGCTTGGAAAGTTTGATACTCTCAGGATATTGAAGGCAAGAGGAACAGAGGAAAACAGTGCATAGCCTATCTAGAGAGCTTAAGTAAATGGATGGTAGAACAAAGTTTAGGAGAAATAACAAAATTTATGAAGTGCTACAAAGGAAGTTGTGGAGAGCTATGATTACAATGTCCTGAAGGGATATGACACATAGAAGCAGAGTCAAGGCAGCAGAATCTAAAAATTTCAACTGTTTCTTTCTGATTATAAGTGCCATTTTTATTTACATACTTGTTGTAACCTAAGAAATGGTTACTGAATAAGAATAGCCAAAATGAAGGTTGGAAATGGAATGATAATATTTATAACAGGAACGACATACAAGATTCGCAAGTGGTGCGTAGTAAGTAATCAACTGCTAGCGGTGAGCTGGAAGGGAATCAAGGTGAATCGCAAGTGAAGATATTCACTAACATCCCCATGCATTCAGATGTGGTACAAGGCTGAATTTAATGTGAGGCGAACTCGGTGAAAAATTTCTTGTAGACCCCGCATACATGGGGTCTGGTAGCTGCCTCCCCAGACAAGACTCTGCCATTCGACATAGCCTTGTTCGAGTTACTCTCTGCCCGGAAGCAGAGAATTTGACAAGCACTTTTGGAAGTGAATTCCAGTGAAGTTATTCACTTACTGCCACATGTAGTCAGATGTGGCACCAGGCCGAGTTTATTGTGGGGTATCTGAGTCCGTAGGCTTGGCCAAAAATTCCCCGTACGCCCCAGATGAGACTCTACCCTTCAACATTGCCTCATCTGGGTTTCTCTCTTCCCGGAAGCAGAGTGTTTGACAAGCAGACTTGGAAGTGAATTCCAGTGTATCCCACATAGTGTATATTCCACTGTATATTTAAGGTTTTGGACATACTCATTATAGACCATAGGTACAGTATAACAATACCTTTTAAAACTTGCTTGTTACTCACAGATTCAGTGAATTTATTTTTTAACTACTATGTATGATTGGTAGTTAAGATGAAACATTTATCATTACAGTTGTTTCCACCACAAAACTGAAATTGTTTATGAATGGAAGAATACCATTAAAATATAGGAAGTATGAAGCAGAATAATATAAGATGCTGCAACAAATAAAAAATTAAATAATCTGAAAAGTAATAATAAATAAAATCCTTACTTTTTTAAAATAAATAATTCATTTTTCTATCACAAAACAACTTATAATCTAAATTTCATTTATCCACATTGTGTACCTGTATAAGAAAGCAAAGTCTGCATTGATAATTACAGGTTTATTATTTATGTCCTTATATTGATATATGCATATATAATACCTGCCTCAGGATGTCCAAGTTATGTTCATTAAGTATTCAGATAAGTAAAATATCTCAGGTAATCAATTACTCATACAATATGTATATTTCCAAGTATCTAGAGGCAAGATATGGTAATTTTCCTAAGAAAAAGGAACATTTTAAGAGTTTCCTAAAAGTTAACACAATAATATATATATATATATATATATATATATATATATATATATATATACATATATTTATATGCATGCATAAAATATATATATATAAGGTTGGTACAAAATTAATGACGTAATAATGTCGTTTTTTGACGTTAAAAAATATGTCAAAAAACGCCATTATTACGTCATTATTTTTGCACCAACCTAATATATATATATATATATATATATATATATATATATATATATACATACACATGCATGCATAAACGTAAATATATATATATATATATATACATACTACTCCACCATATATATATATATATATATATATATATATATATATATATATATATATATATAGAGAGAGAGAGAGAGAGAGAGAGAGAGAGAGAGAGAGAGAGAGAGTGAGTGAGAGAGAGGTGGGGGCACGGTGGAGTAGTGGATAGCAGCTTGGATTGAAGAATCAGAGAACCGAGTTCAAATTCCAGTTGAATCCATTACGTTCACTTGCATGCTAATACCCTTGAGAAAGGTATTAATCCTTTTCTTCTCCCTCCAGCTATGGGTAAATAGCAGGACAGACTGGGTTTTATAGCCTTGGATGGCAACTGGTCTAGAAGAAGGACAACTCTGATTTCAAAGCCTGCGGAGGTTTCTTTGGGGACCTTGTTGTATGTAGTGCACTAGGTCTCTGTATTCAGCCCTTCAAAAAGTGTGGTTGGTTCTGCACAAAGCCTTCATCACTATAATCAAATCATATGTGAAGGTGTCTGGACTGTTGGTTCCTAGGAACTGAGCTGTTTGACCCTGATATGCTGAATACGGCAGGAGAGTCCACCATAAATATATATATATATATATATATATATATATATATATATATATTTATATATTTATATATATAGATAGATAGATAGTTAGATAGATAGATATATATATAGATAGATAGTCATAATTGCTATCTATGCTTGTTATCCAAGTGCCCCCATTTAATGTAGATAGCTCACCAATCCCTGTTGCAGGCACCTATTCAGGGACATCTGTGTGTTTGACACTCACAGAGTCTGGTGTATATTTGAGAAAATATGCGCTCACTGTCAGGATTTGAACCTGTATCCTCCTGGGCAGAAGAAATCATTGTTAGATTCGATATGCTCTTGACTGACTGAGCTATGAAGAACTAAATGGTTCCTTTAAGTGAAAAACTTCTCGTCATAGACTCGCAAATTTTATATATCTACTCCTTTTCATCCCTAAATGAAGCTGAGGCAATTTTCTAAAAAAGTAATGCATTTTTATTTATTAATTATTTAAGAAATTTATCATTTTAAACGTAATTTTTAGCGGATGCTTCAATTTAAGTACATGCTCCAGTTAGATATACTGTTTAATAAATAAGCAGAGCCTCTACTCAAAAAGCAACTAAAAATAACATTTAAAGTGATAAAATCTGTTTGATTAATAAATAAAAAATCAATTAATTCTTTAGAATATATATATATATATATATATATATATATATATATATATGAATAAAGACAAAAGGAAAACATATAAGTAAATATAAGTTTTCCTTTTGTCTTTATTCTTATTGAAATTCTTACATACATTATATATATATATATATATATATATATATATATAATGTATGCATATTATTGTCCTCATCTTTGTCGCCATATTTATCACAACGTTTCGGCCATTGTACGCTCCGGTCTTCTTCAGGTGGTTGGAATTTCGAACTGAACCCATTATTTCGCTCACTGGGTTAGACTGTTTTAGTTCCATGTGCCATGTTTGATGGATGTCAGTTATCAGTTATCTCCTGCTAATTTCTCCACTGCCTTAACCGGGTATTGAACTCACGCTCTTTGGGTCCTGTCACTGGATCTAACCAACGCCTTTATCCACTGTGCCATGTGTTCTTGAGGATGTATGTATGCATGTATGTACACACGTGTGTTTGTGTGCAGGACTCCATACATGCCTACTTTGAGATATGTGTATAATCACACACACACACACACACACACACACACTCACACACACAGAGTGTCTTTCACTCTCACAAGCTTTCATAAAAATAAGCACTGATGCTCTCTCTCTCTCCCTTTCTACCCTCTAAGGGTTGGGCATCTTATTTAATTTTAGTTTCTTTTACTTCATCAAATTACTTGTTTCTTTGAAACGGCACAATTTTCCCATGACTTTCCATACTGATCCATATAGTATTTGTTCACCATGAAGAGTGTCAATTTTAGAGTCACGCCTTAACACAGTGATAAAAAAAAATAAAATAAGCAACAAGCACCAAGTAATAAAATGACCCCCTTCTTAAATGCACATTGCTGAAATGATTTAACTCAGGTCTCTTAACATCGCACTTGATCTTTGATTCTTGAGACTTAATCTTTGATTTCCAAAATGGTCTAGATGAATATCATGTATACTTTATACTGATTAACTACTTGAAATTGGTATCTTCACACTTACTTTGTTCTGGTCACGAAATTTCTTAAGTTTCTGTATTATGTGGGGAATGTCCATAACAGGGAAAAAAATGCTTAAGAAATTGAATATATCAGAGAATACTTCCACAATGAAAGAGATGAAAGAGAGGAGCCTACAGTACATAAAAATATAGGAGGACCTGAAATAATAAATTCTGTAGTAAAATTGGCACTGGTCAAGATGAACAGGGACTAAGCAGCAGGAACAGACACAGTTGTGAAATAGATGTTCTCAACCTTAATCAAGTTTGTGATAGACAAACTGATGGAAATAATAAATGAAATATATGACACTTGTGAGATACTGGAAGACATTATTATTAGGTTGGTGCAAAAATAATGACGTAATAATGTCGTTTTTTGACGTATTTTTAACGTCAAACAACGACATTATTACGTCATTATTTTTGCACCACCCTAATAGATCTATCTTCATAAGAAATCAGGTGCAAATGAATGCAAACTCCATCAATCAACTTAATGTGACAAATAAGTACGCTTGTGATCCATGTCGTTTTTTGACGTATTTTTTAACGTCAAAAAACGACATTATTACGTCATTATTTTTGCACCACCCTAATAGATCTATCTTCATAAGAAATCAGGTGCAAATGAATGCAAACTCCATCAATCAACTTAATGAGACAAATAAGTATGCTTGTGATCCATACTGGAATGAAGGGAATGCATTTCAGGATTAATTTGGAAATAGGAAAAAATATTAAAGACACTGGAACAAAAAATGCAATTTTTATGATTCAAATGCTATGAGAATAAGCATTACAAATACAGAATGATGTATACCAATATTTTAAAGGTTAAATAAAGGGATTATAAGGGGATGTAACAAAATATTTTTATGGGGGCAATGAGCTAAAAATGCTTCGTCAAGTAAAAATATTTAAAAATAAAGAAAAATCATTCATAAGAATTCTCTCTGACTGGTCTATCGCTACTTCCATTACTTGGATGAACTACATTTCTTGGTTCTGTCAGGCCTAACCTTCATGGCTAAGACCTGTGATACCACTTACATTGTAGCAAACCACCCATGTTCCCTTCATATTCCAATGGTGAGAAGTAAGTTCCATTCAAACAGCTTCTTCCCACAAAATGCTGCTCTGTAGAACAGACTCCCAAGAGGATGTTTCCTTAATCATTACAATCTTAACCGGTTCAAGTCTAGAATTAACTGTTATCTTCACCTCCTGTCCATATAAACTCCACCTTAACATAATCCTCTCCTTCAAGTTGTGGACCCTGGTCCTTATACATGATGAATTATACATATATATATATATATATATATATATATCAACCTCTTTTTTAGTCCTCTGCAAGGATTACACCATCCCCCAAGTGTGTAAGTCACATTAGCCCATAATTTATTAACAGAATTTTCCTTTTTCTAGACTGGTTTTCCTAGCAAGGCTAGAGATCCCAATCTGCCTTACTATTTTACACATAAATGAGTGGAGAAGGGATGAATTTTTACTTTTCCAAATGCCATTATTGTGAATAGGACACAGCAGCAGTAGTTAGAATTTGAACTTGCAATGCCGATTCCATTTTCTGTGGTTACAAATATTACGTCACCTATACGCACACACACATTCAAATACACAAACCTTTAAACATGACTGAGAAATCACCAGAATATGTCTTCTGTCAGGAATTAATTACATTCCTCTGAAATCTATGAATAAAACCAGAGTGCATAGACAACTGAAAGATTATCGACAAAACTGAATGATAATTGTAAATTTACATCACCATAATAATAATAATGATGATTATTATTTTAACATTTATGGTTTTATACTCAAATACTTGTTTTTTTTCTATATTTTATACTTGTATGCAATTTTAAAACATTGTGGAAATGGCTAGATGTAACTAAGTTCTATGCTTATCTCCTGTTAATTCCCCTCTTCAAGTTCTCCACTGCCTTAACAGGACCCAAAGAGTGTGAGTTCAATACCCGGTTAAGGCAGTGGAGAACTTGGAGAGGGGAATTAACAGGAGATAGCTGATAACTGACATCCATTAAACATGGCATGTGGAACTAGAACAGTCTACCCTAGTGAGCAAAATAAAGGGTTCAGTGCGACATTCCAACCACCCGAAGAAGGCCGGAGTGTACAACGGCCAAAACATTGTATTAAATATGGTGACAAAGATGAAGACAATAGTTCAAATAATGTAAATAGTGTACATAATACCTCATCTCAGAAATATAGACAGATACTGAAAGCCTAGGATGCAATCATTTTAAAAGCTTACATTGCTTTGTACTGCAAATATTATATGAAATGTGTAAATCTGATTGAGGTTGTACAACTTGATGGAAAACACCTGTAATGTAAGGTCAGTTACCAGGAAACTGTTATATTCTATGCTAATAGGAATACATACTTGAAAAACAAGGTGGATAAAATAAGTAGAGGTTTATTGTAAAAAAAAATGTACAATAAGAATAAAGATAACTGTTATGCACAAGGTCGTTGCAGGTCAATCCAGTAGTGAGTGCTGTTATTGGAAGGTTGGTAGTTTTTGCGTAAGTCTGAGTCATACTCAACATATCCCAGCTAGTCTCTGTAATCCATTGACTTACAGATACTTATATGTAGTTACTACCTATAGTGTAGTCACTCATAGGGGTAAAAGGTTATTCCATTACATCAGAAATCATGAGAAAGAAGATAGTATAGTAATAATGATAATAATATCAGTAATAATACACAGTTGCATGTTAACTGCAGTTTAGATTATAGGATTATTGTGAACTTGTCAATGGCTGCATAGTACGTGCTACAAAAAAAGCAACATATACTTTAGAATTCTGAGTTGTCCTTCTCCAAGACTTGTTACCCATCACAGATAGAAGTACCAGTTTCCTCTTCTATTTAACCCATAGCTGGATGGATTCATGCCTTTTTCCAAGGTATTTGCATGAAAGTGAATGTAATAAGATCGGCTGGAATTTGAACCTAGCTGGTTGATTTTGCTTTCTTAGCTGATAAAGATTACAGCATCTGCGGCATCTACACTTAACACCTACTAGAATAAATGGAGATTTTTGTAATAGTCATGAAAATGAAAAAAGAATCATCGATCTATTCATTTTTCAGCCAAGTCTGCTATCATTTACATCATAATACTCTTTGGAAAGGCATGAATCCTCTTTTCCCTTAGCTATGGATAAATAGCAAGGCAAACTAATATCTATAGACTTAGTTGGTATCTCACTAGGTGATGAACAAATTTGATTGCACATTATGAATGGATTTCCTAAGCTGATCAAGGGTAAAACCTAATTTCCTTTTTAGCAACTTCTGTAGCTGAAAAAAAGCAGCTGGTTTTGACATCTCATTGTATTACAAGGGGAGAAAAATGACCTTGGAGCTGTGAAAGTGAGATCGTTCCTGAGCAATGACCCACCTACTTTAAAAACATTTATACATAGGTTACTATGCAAATCTGCGATTCCATACAGCTATAGACATCGTAGAAATGATGGCCAAACAAGAGTCTGGAATAAAAATACAAATGCAATATATGAAAATTATTGCAAGTCATGTTTGCATTTTCTGCCAACTGAGAACCACTTACAGGAAAGCATAAAATAAGTGGGGAGAAAGCATAAACGTTAAGTGGGGGGAAGGGTTGGTCCGTCTTTATATATATATATATATGTGTGTGCGTGTGTGTCTGTATATAACCTTGGTCTGAAGTTTGCATTTGTGTGAAACTAAAAATTACTATGCAATGTAGGTTCCTGTGTCTGTACTGTCTATATCTACAAATGTTCTGTCTCTGATATTAAGAATATATATATATATATATAAGAAAACCCAAAACTGTTAGTGGAACCAACAGACACCTTGCCAAAAGACCTAAATACCTTTAAAAAAAATAAAAGTGTTGGTTGGATCCAGTGGCGAGTTCAATACCTCACTTTTGCAGTGGTTAACAGAAACCTGGAGAGTTGAGTTTAAAGGGAGAAAACTGAGTCATCTGGATGATGCATGGCACGTGAAACTAGAACAATCTAACCCAGTGGATGAAATAATGGCTTCAGTTTGAAATTCAAAGCACCTGAAGAAAGCCAGAGAGTACAATGGCTGAAACATTGTTAATATGGCAATAAAGATGAGGACAACAGTCCGAAAAATTTAAATAATGCAATTAATTGCAGTATGTCATCTAAGAAATATAGACAGAAAAATAGAGGAAGTTATGGAGAGCTGTAATCATCTACATCCTTGAACACATAAAAGAAATGATACTATTTGGTGTAAACAGACAATACAGTGGGGAAAAATCAGATTGGAACAGTGAAGTTTACATGACTAAATTTGAATTGTATCTGTTGCTGATTGATTTCTGTGTCTTATTTAGAAAGGGGCCATGTCAGACAACCACCCCGAAGCATATAGAACATTGCAAGCCTCTCAGTATTCTATCACTATGGCAGATATTCTGATAAGTTGTATTCATTAGTTCCACTAGCTCAGAACTACACAACTAAACTGACTATGCCACATACACTGAAATGAATCACCATGATTCCCTTCATTTTCTATTTGGACAGCTTCTTCCCAAGAACCACTATTTTGTGGAACAGACTTCCAAGAGGATGCTTCTCTGCTCACTACAATCTTAACCTCTTCATGTTTTGGGTGAATCTTTTCTATATATACTCATAATCTACCAATTCTTACCTCCTATTCTGATGTTTATAAAGGATGTTCCAATAACTTGGACCGATTTTAAATATGAATTGATTTTAAGCGTCTAATGATTTTTTTTTCTTTTACTTTCAGATTTGGCGGACATTTAGGTGATATTATTTTCCACACATAATTGCCATGATTTAAATAACATGATCCACCAGTAACACTGATTTAATTACTGCTAACTTTGATCCATCTTAATGAAACACCCTTATATATAATCCATCTTAATGAAACACCTTTTAGAAGTGTCCTTTTTGTTTTCTTTTTCCTTAATATTTCCTCATATCTCGCATGTTCTGCTCATGGTATTCTCAGCATCCTTCTATAGAATCACATCAGTATTGCTTCAAGTTTCCTCTGCACTTGTGGGAAAATTGTCCAACATTCACTGCCATTTTTTTTTTTTAAGCATTACGCCCCAAGCAAGGCGGGAAGCCACTAGGATGCAGAAGATTTGGAGCGAGAGCAGGATAGGAGTGATAGAAGAAAGAATGAGGAGAAGGATAGTGGATAGATCAAGTTAACTGGAGATGTCAATTGACATTACATTTGAATAGTTGGAGATTCTAGCTCTCAGAGAAACAGTAATAGGGAAGGGTGTCCCAGGGGTGAGAGGTGTGAGATATGAAACTATTGGAGTAGAAGAGACGGCAACATTTAAAAGTTTCTACGGTGAAAGGGTGAGAGCGGGATGCCAGCCTCGTAGGGCGCTTGAATTCATGAAGACTGGGAACCAGTGAAAGCAGCTCATCGGAGCAATTACCATGAAAGTATTTCTAAAAAAGACAGAGAGAGGTGACGGCGTGTCTGTGAGAAAGCAACTGTAGACGAGATGCCAGATCAGGGCCAATTAATATGTTTATTTGTGGTCACAAAAATGAGCTTTCCTCTTTAGTACCTAGACTTTTTGAATTTAAGTGCAACTGCATCAAATTCTCCAAGCCCTCATTCCTAACTATGTGTCCCACAAATTTCAACTGTCTCTAAATAAAGAGTGTTCCAAAAACTTGGACCGATTTTAATGTGAATTAAGCTTAAGTGTCTAATTATATTTTTTTTTCTTTCAGATTTGGCAGACATTTGGGCAATATTATTTTCCACAGATAATTGCCATGACTTAAATAACATGTTCGAACTGAAAAATAAATAAATTTTCACCAATAACACTGATTTATTTACTGCTTACTTTGATCTTTCTTAATGAAACACCCTTTACAACCTCATTCATTGACCTATTTTGAGTGACTCTTAGGTCTTTTAGTGAGTGAACTTTATATCTATTTCATGTTGCTTGCTTCATGGTTGTAGAATGTAAGAGTGAGTGTCATGTAAAACGCTGTTTTAAGTTAACATACTTTGACACACATTTACATGTTGGTTCATATAGCTGGTCAAAATACACATATAGCAGAAGTAGGATTGTAAGGGAGTTACGAATTGGTCGCAAAACCATCCAATTGCAGCCCATCTTCCTGCTATCTCTTGGTCTCTGGACAATGACAGACAATGGTTCATCTATCTCTCTTCTGGCAGACATTTTAAAAAGCATAACTTTCATTGTTTTATAACAAAAAATATTCATAAAAGATAGAAGCTTTGTATGTGGGATATTGTTTTTTAATAGAATACATATTATGTTTGGTTTGTCCTTATTCTTTTCACAGATTTATCCATAACATAAAACATTATAAAGCAATAAAAATTAAATGAAAAGTAAAGCTAGTCAAAAGTTAATAATGATAATGCTTTAAGAAATCCAGACAACTTAAGGCTATTATGTCAATTACTATGTGATGTAAAACAAGCAAGAAAAAAATCTGACAAAAATTAATAATAATGACAGTGCTTCATCTGAATTCAGCCAGCTTAAGAATTATAATTTTGAAATGTTTTATAAAATATGAAATTCTAATATAAAACAAAAACATGTTTAATGATCAATATTTCAATGGCAGACAAAAAGAAAAGCTGAACATGATGTACATATACTTAAAATATTTGTAAAATGAATTCATAATTTTTAATGTTGATCAATCTTTGTTTCCTCCAAGTCTCTCAGTCTTCTATGTGACATGTTCCTTCCGGACGTAAGTGGTCATGGCTCTCCACAACTTTCTATCCTTTGTAGGCCCTTGTAATATAGCAACAACTATAAGTAGAAGCTTTATTTGACTAATTCAGCTATAGTATTGAAAATGTTTATTTTATTACAGTCGATGGTTACAAGCAAGAGGGCTGATGGAATGTGCTTATTTTATTACTGCAGCCTTTAGTAGAATTTTCCCTTTTGCTTAGACTCTGGAACTTGTCTGTTAAATGATGTAATCTGCTAGTATAATTCGTATGATGGTAAATGATGAGAAAAAAAACATTTCAATAGGGGAACAACTATGAATACAAAACCATAGAGAAAGAAATGAAAAATAATTCCATTAAATTTCCCAAGATGTTATAGTAATTCACCCATATTAAAATATAAGGAAGCTGTAGAGAGCACTAACCACTTAGTGACATAACATGAAAAGAATGTATACTTAACATTTGTGCAAATGTGTATATAAATTCAATGCTATATAATTCTCAGTTTTTTTTTTTTTTTTTTTTTTTTTTTTGGCAGGAACTTGTAAATTAGAAAAATGTTAATTAATTTCCTTTAGCAATGAATGTCCTGAACAGTGATAAGCAAAGCAAATATAAGCATTTGTTCCTGCCATTTTCAAAGTAAGTGAAAAACTAATAAACTTGCTTTCATGTTAAATGTTATTGTACATTTATTTTCATGAGTGCTAGCGTATTAGTCGATTTGTATATCTTTATTTTTATTGTATGAAATTGAACACGTTGAATTGCAAATAGAGCACTTGATTTTAAATAAAGTGAGAACTTAAGGAAAAAAAAATGAAATTTGAGTCGATGAATATTAATGTTTCAAAAAAATATTATGATCACAAAATATTTGCTTGTACAATTTATGAGAGGCATTTCAGTGAATCTACTTGAATTGTTATTGGTGTGACTGAATATACATACACATATATACATATATATATATATATATATGTGTGTGTGTGTGTGTGTGTGTATGTATGTATATATATATATATATATATATATACACATATATATACACATGTATATGTGTATATACACACATGTTATGTATATATACATGCATATGTATATAGATATATGCACAATTTATGAGAGACATTTCAGTGAATCTACTTGAATTTTTATTGGTGTGCCTAAATAAATACATATATATATATATATATATATATATATATATATATATATATATATGATTTATTATTTAGATATTCATAAATATACTTAATTTATTGATATATATAATTTAAAACACTAAATTTATTTTATGGTAAACAAAATATATTTTTTGAAAAGTTCTTATGGGAATCAAAAATTTATAATTTTGAAAATTCTATCTCAGTCTCAACTGGAATATCAAATACCAAATCAGAATGGTGGCATTGACCATTATTTGTTGACCACCATTGCTCAATGTGGTGATATGATCATATATATATATATATATATATATATATATATATATATATATATATATGTATATTATGTATAACTCGGAGATAGTCAAGATGCTGACATTTCACACTGACTCAAATAAAAAAACAAGAAAAGAACCCCTCATCAATAATAGGAAGATTTAACTTTGACTGGACTTGAGAAACCTATTTTCTAGAAAAATTGTTTTACAAGAAAAAATTGATGAATTTCAACCGAAAGCAAAACTGACTGCTTGTTCAGTGAATGACAAACTAACATTGTCATATATTTTTGAAATTAACATGTACTCTATTCATAATATTGAGTACTCCTAAGTAATAAATATAGGAAATGTGAAATTATATATATATATATATATATATATATATATATATTATATAATTTGTTTTTTAATAGGAACCAGGAACATTGTCATGAAGACAAGAAATTTACAAGAAAATATGATCAAAAGTTTTACAAAAAGACTTTCCATTTGGTTATTAACCAAACTCATCTAAAAAGATAAGTGCTGTTTAAATATAACTACCGAGTGCGTGTATATATATATATATATATATATATATATATATATATATACACACACACATATATATCTTAGATTATCCCTTTCATTAACTTATCTAATGCCATAATAAATGATGATCATAGATTATATTATGTAGTAATAGCTCAAAACAATATAATCTTCTTATAATGCACCTTTTTTTGTCTTCTAAGTGTATGGATTGATAGAAACATGAATAGTAAATGTTAATTTTTATTTTAAAAAAATAAAACAGTTGAGCAACTGGAAGGTCAGACAAAAAGACCTGTTCTATTATTATTCTTGCTACTACTACAAGAAAAAAAATTGTGTTATATCAGTTGTAGCAGTAGCAGTCCCAATACACATGATAATTATGATAGATTCACCAGCATCAAAGATCTAATAATATAACTAGTTTATATAGAGAGACTAATGTAGAGATAAAACTGCCTAGAAAACAAAGACATATTATTGTTTTATAAACTGACTTATACAAAAGCACTCTCTAAGATCAGTACTAATAATAATGTTTTCTACGATCTCTGATGAACAGATGTTGCAAAGAAAAAAAAGTCTATGATTTGGGTTTGATTTGATTTGTAAACAAAACGATATACAAGGAATTCAATTTCGTAAAAGGAAACAAAAAAATTGGTTTCATTCCGCAAAACATATTTCAGTCACAGGACATGTATTTATAAGCTAAAACTAGGTTTTTGATGATCATATTTTTTTATAATTATTAGATATTTGATAGAATTCTAAAAAAAAAAAAAAAAAAGAAAAGAAAAGGTAACCAGCAGTAAATAAAACTGCTTGCTTGTTATTAAGTTAACTTTAAGGTAGCTTACATGGGCAAGAGTTAATATTGAAATGGTTGAACAGAAAACCAAAGTTTTAGTGGTGAAAGAATAAGGGCAAAACATTTCAAAGACTTACGTGTACTGGTCTGGAATGCCACGAGGAAACCCAGGAAATTTAAATTTGGAAACCCATAGCAAACTGAAATCCTAAATAACCGTTATATTGATAGTTTCCCATATAGTAAACTCATCAGAAAGAATTTCTTTGAAGTGATGGAATCCAGAAGTTCAATGAGAAGATAAATATGAAAATGGCTGACCCAAAAGAAAACTTTGCAGGGACTCTACAATGACTACAATGATAAAGGGAAACAAAATGATGACCATGATATGAAAATAGTAGTTCAGGTTATAAAGCTTGGCTTGTGTCCACTCAAATCCTGTTGTTAAGAGGTGGGGGTAAGTGTGGAAGGTTGAAGCCTCTACATTTATCTTGGAAAAGGATGTCACCCTTCCTGTCACAGGAAGCCTACAGGATTTTGGCCACCTATTTCTCATAATTAGCCAAGCCTGTCCATTCTCTCGTGTTTAATGCTGGTTAAAAAGGAGTTAAGGGGGGTTTATTTGGTTTCACTTGCAAATATGTTAAAGTCAGCACATTTTTAAATAAATAAATACATATATATATATATATATATATATGTATATGTATATATGTATATGTATATATTCATTTATCTAAGTACATATATATATATATATATATATATATATATATATATATATATATATATATATATATTATATGCATGTTTCACTAAAAACGACAGACAAGATACTACGGTTAAGTTTTTTTATTTAATTTTTCTTGTGTTCAAACAAGAGCTTTCTTTTCTGGACAAAGTGTGTGCAAAAACTGTCCAATTGTTTTATAGTTCCGAACGCTTTTGGCTATACCTTTAGCCATTATCAAGGTCGATTCAGTTTTTCAGCTTAATTGAGTGTGTGCATTATGTGTATGTTTTAGTGTGTTGTTGGGATGTTTTTAATTTCTGAATACAATTTGCACATTGTGCATTGTTCGTAGTTAATATTGTTAAGAGTTGGCTTTTTCTTTTTTATTATTAAAGTTTCCATTATTTTTACTCTATTTTTTACAGGTGGATGAAGTTATTATATTTCTGTTTTCTACTAGTATGTTCCTAATGGAGTCTGATAAGTTTGTGTGTGTGTTTAAATGGGTTCTACTGGAGCTATGATCAGATAGGTGTAACATAAGGTGTCTGGATAAGCATGTAGTTGTGTAACCAATGTAATTATTTATGAATCCGGTTTGATTAGGAACAGTTCCTAAAGGGGCATTTTAACTCTCTCTCTCTCTCCATATATATATATATATATATATATATAGAGAGAGAGAGAGAGAGAGAGACAAATGACAAATTTCTCAGTTAACCTGTAGAAAATCCATCATCACAACAATAAAAACAATATTTCCACAGTACTTGATGTAATTTTCAGTTGACAATATGAATATAATAGCATTTTCAAAATTCTTTCATTTGTTAAGGACATTTTGTTTTGTTGTTATTAATTGTTGTTTTAATAAATTCATTTCGTTTTTGCTTTGAAAATGTCTACATTGGATGAAATGCGTCGTCTAATATTACAGTTTTCCTATTGTCTTTTACATTTTTAAATATATATATATATATATATATATATATATATATATATATGTATAAGAGTGAAAAACAAGAAATTAAGAGAAAAAGTTTTATATACATATGCAAATGTGTACTGGAATTATAAATAATAAATCCATACAAATATATACATAAATATTATATATATACAAATTACTTTGTAAAATATCTGTGGATACATTTATATGTTATATAAAAATTTAAATTTCCATAAATTCTTTTCTCTTTCTTTCTGTATTATATAATCTAACTAAATAATTTTACAGGAAAAATTTAACAAGAAAAATTTGGGAGAAATCTTTATTTAAACATGCCATAAAATGTTTTACTCTTTCTTAAACTATGTTATATATATACATATATATATATATATATATATATCAGGTGAACTGAAAGGGTTTGTTGTTTAAGATTTTTATTGCCTTTTTTCAATTTTTGAGTGAGATACCATGTAGACACCATGTTTGTTCTTAAAAATGACTGAGACAGTTGGAAATACTTTAACCTAAGATAATTTATCGAAAAATTTTGATCATAATACCCAACATTGCATTCAAAAGTTGGAAAAAGACAATGAAAAACAAAGTTAAACAGTTAAAATTTCAAAAAGGTTGAATAGATCAATCGAAAATGAATTTCAATAAAAGCAAGAAAAATTGTTTTTAAGATTATCACAGAAATAAATTTCAGTAAAAATTAAAAGCTTAAGTAGACAGTTCATCAAGAAAATATCTGAAGAAAATAGATGCAGAATATTAAGAAAACTCCAATGAATGCAGCAACACTATTGCCTATAAGTAAATATCACAAAAAAAAAAATGTGTAAATTTGGTGAAGAAGCAGATGAAAATTGATTTTTTTAACTATAAATTATTAGTGATGACAATAGAGCTACATTGGATTAACTTTATGACTGGTCTACGTGTGGAATCTCTTACAGAAATAGTCAACAAACTTGATTTTAAGACAACCTTTGGGGAAGGTGGAATGTTTTGGGCTAGTGTTATGTTAATGGTAATATTAGCCATTTCCTTACAAAGAAACATTTGGCATTCTTGGACCAAGAAGCCAGTACTACCTTTAGCTGAACTTTGTAAAATCTCTTTAAAAATTTTTTTTTTAATGAAAACAGGTTTCTGCCTGTATCTGTTATTGCTCTTTCCATTATTGATAGGGTTTTCCTTCCTAACCTTTTGTTTGAAGTTGTGTGGAATGTCAACATACTGTTTATGCCATTATTTTCTGTTCAAGTTACAACTGCTATCCATTTTAGTTGTTGCTGCTGTTAATAGTTTTCAAATGATGTGGTTTCAGTTATTTGGTACAGGTTCCTCTTTGAGACTCAGTAGCACCTGTACACATTGTTCAAGAATTTTTTGCCAAGACCCACAGGATTTACTCACTGAAAGCCCTTTTTAACCTTTGTAGTCAATAAAATTTAAGGTACCTTCAATGTTGATGATGGTATGAAGACTACAGAAGACATTTATTGTAACTTCTTGTGCAATGTGCTTTTTTGAGTGGCACAGGTCACAAGCCAAAAAGCTTTATGATAAAAACTATATTCATGCAAGACAATGCACCTTCACATTCTACAAAGCTGACCATTGACATCTTGCCAAAAAAGGTTTCAAAGAAACTAAATTAATGGAATGGCACCCTGCCTCTTCAGATATTAATCCAATAGAAAACTTCTGGTCTATCATTAAAAGAGATGTATGCAAGAATGGAAACGTATATTCAAGCAAAGAAAATCTCTGGGGAGCAATAAAAAATGATGCAAGTAATTTTAAAATGGGAAAAGTAGAAATGATAATAAAGTCAATGATTAAAAGATTGAGGAATGTTATAGAGACTCAGAGAACTGATATTAAGAGAAAAAATAAGAAAATAATAATTTATTCAGATATCTATGATATTGTCTTGATAAATATATGTTTTTGGTGATTTATATACTTTGGATTTATGCATAAATAAAATAAAAATAATACTTATGTTGCCCTTGCTTAGTTTGCATAACTGACAACTAAAACTGAGTGATTATTTTTAATTAGAACCTGAAACACAGCTTCCAATTACCAGCTCATCCACAATAATAATAATAAAAAATTATTACAATATTCAATTATGAATACTTTAATTGTGGATATGCTGATCTGTTTCCCATCCGTACCAATCTCATTGGTTGGATGTGTTCTCAGGTCTTCTTTGAGTGTCGACCTTGAACATAATTACTCCTTGGCGGTCAAGGTTAAAATGCAAATTCCTACGAATCTCAGTGAATACAAATAAAACTTCATACCAGATCAGTCGTCACCTGGGTCAACAAGGACTGCATACACCAGAGAGGAACCAGTCTGGGGCCCAAAAATCTGTCACTTGAACAAACTCTACCAAAAACAAAGAGACACTATGTCACCAAACCCAGACTATTCCCAAACTTGGACCAAATGTCTCAAAGCCAAATCAAATAATTAAAAGAAAACAAACGAAATGGTTTTGCAAAGAGTATCAACAAGTCATGACATCACTGTTCATTGCCTTTGAAAACCCAGTGAAGAACACCACGAATCAAACATACTAAATATGGAGAACTATAGTAGGATATAAAACATTTTTTTTTTTCCAGTGGAAAATGTTATGATGCCATTTCTAACCTTAGGTCCCTGTGTGGGATCCGGAAAGAAATACATAATCAAAGGAAATAAAATAATACCCTCCATGCAGTGACAACTCTTTACATTTTTTTATTTCATGATACTACATATTTTTTTTAAGCTCTTCACCTTAAGCAAGGTGGGAGTGCCACTAGAACACAAGGAGTTACAGAGAGTGGGAGCAAGAGTAAAGAGGCATGAGAGAGGAAAGGATGAAGAGAAGGACAGGGAATAGATCAAGGCATCAGGAGATGTTGATTGATATCACATTTGAATAGTTGGAGATTATAGCTATCAGGGATGCAAGTAAGAGGAAGGGAGTTCCATAGACAGGAAGTGTGAGACATGAAGCTACTGGAGTAGAAGAAACGGCTACATTTAACTGTTTTGACAGTGAAAGGGTGAGAGCGAGATGCCAACCTAGTAGCACATTTAAATTTACTGAGTTTCAGAACTAGCGCATTGGAGCAGTTACCATGAAAGTATTTGTAGAAAAGACAGAGGGAAGTGATGACACATCTGTGAGAAAGTGACTGTAAACAAGATGCCAGATCAGGGCCAATCCATTCTTGCATTCTGGATTTTTGTTTGAATTGTCTGATACAAAAAACACTTGTTGCCTCTTGAAGTCTCTTGTTGCGACTTGGGGACAACTTGTACTATTCAAAGTAAAGGCAAGACACAATATGTTGAATAGAAGTCATGTCCATGGATCTAGCAAGATTAAGATCAGATCTGATAATTCTGCATAAAAGAAAATGGATCTGTCATTTCATTATTGAAGCTGAGCCAGTAGACCACAAATTAAGCATGGGGGAGAGCGAGAAATTTGAAAAATACCAGGACCTTGGACAGAAGCAGAGAAAGATTTGGAAAATGAAGTTTAGTGTTGTAACTGTAATTGTAAGTGCACTTTGAACCCTGCCAAAGTACTGGAATCAAAATTGGATGAATGGTGAATTTAATGATAATTTCAAAATGTTCAGAAAATGTCCATGACATTTACTGGGGTTATTTCAGATTCTGAAAGAGGTGCTAGAGATTTGAAAAAAACTTGTCACTCAGTCTTCAGCAATGGCCACGAAACATCTAGTATAAACATACAAATGTATGGAATGTTATTATTATCATTATTTTATTATTTATTATCACATATTATTATTATTATTATTATTATTATAAAAAGGAAGTAGATGATGATGATGATGATGATGATAGATGAATGAATGAACAAACGTACTTCATGAACTAACTAGGAACTTGAAAGATCACTTTTTGAAAATTGGAAGTGAGACCAAGGTCATAGACCCACAGAAAACTACCAACATTTACTCTAAAAGGATTCTCCAAAATGTTCCTGAGTGCTGAGGAGTCCTATTGACAACATCCCTCAAGAACAGAAATTCTATTGACTATGCCAATGGGCATCAAAATAATATCTGTTTATATTTTTGAGATGAGGTATTGCAACTATTTATAATGTTTGGAATATTGTCATCATTTTTATTGTCATATTCATGATGTTTCAGCTTTTGTACACTCTGCCCTTCTTCAGGAGATATACATTGGAATTTTGAATTTCGTCTGCCAGTGTATATTGTTCTAGTTCCACATGCCATGCCTCTTCTGGATATCTCAGTTCCAGTTATTTCCCTTTAGCAACTCAACTCCCTAATCTTTTGTTCACATCTGCTGTGGCCAGGTATTGAACTCACAATGCTTTCAAGTCACTGGCTCACCTCAACCAACACTTTTATCCACTGGGCCATGTGTTATGAATATGACAATAAAGAAAATAGTATGAATAAAATAATAATACTTAAAAAAAATACTTTTATTTATGCATTGTGCTTCTCAAAGACAATCTGTTGAAAAGGAGCGAATGGCCTCTTGGTCTTATCACACAAGTCTTTCCTAATGGAGCTGACAAGGTGTGTAAGGTAGAAGTCAGAAAGGACAGCACCAAATTTCTTCTCAGGCAGCACAGAGACCATATTTTTTAATTCCCCTTTTGTTTATCTCTTTTTTTAGGTAGGTACTTTTTAGGTTGGTCACTTTTCTGACTACATGTGGTAGCCCTTAACACGAGGAAACAGAAAAATAAAGGCATCACACCAAGCACATGGTCAGTAGTTTTATCCTCCTGATTTCATTCCCAAAGTTAACCATCATCGTTTTGCTTTTCTGCCCCTAAGAGTACACGTTCATGTCATGTGTGTGTGCTGTGTCTCAAAGACTTTCAGACATACACCTTAAGGCAATTAAATCTCTGAAGTAAACAAAGTACCATACACCTTTTGGTTCTTAATAAACCTGGCACTGTAAAGAACTTTTTCTTCTTCAGAGTTTTAATTGCCTTAATGCATTTATCTGACTGTCTTAAAGACTGTGTACTCCTACAACACAGACACATACTCTCAAGGGAAAACGTGCCATGAAAGTCTAACTTTAAGAGGTTGAAATTTTAACCATTCCCTAATTTGAACCAATATTAACCAACAGATATTGGGAAATTTTGTGGATACACTTATATTTATAAGTATATCCTCTAAGTTTTTTAACATCACTTGCTTGATACTAATTTTATTGTGGAAATGTTGACTTGCATAATAAAATTTGACATTATTGCACAAATACAACTTTGTACTACATGCGTAGATGCTTTTTTTTCTGACTGTGAGGATAATTTTCTTATGTAGCTCAGAGGTTAGAGAATTTCACCAGAATTTTTGAATTAAGAAAAAACAACAACAACAAAAAAAAGGGGGAAATAAAAAGAACAAAGAAAGGGAAATGAATGTAGTTAGTGGTTGAGGGGGTCTATTGTTAATCATAAAGAAACAAGAAACTGGTGGACACACTTAAGAAAAAGAAGACGAAAAGAAAGAACAATACTTTTAGCACTCATTTCAAGGCTCCATTGTGTCTAATACACTCTCATTCCACCCACTCACAATTCATATATATATATATATATATATATATATATATATATATAAAGGACAAAGGTGAAGGGGGGTGCAAGAAGGTGTATTGGGGGTGGAAATGGGGAGGAAATATTAAGAAATGCTGGTGTTCATGATGATTAAGCAATTCCTGAAGGGTCAACTATTTATAAGCACTAATCACTTCTATACACCTCACACTACTCCCTCACCTCCACCATGAAGGCACAGAAGGGTGAGGGCTGTGGCTCATCTGGGTAAAAGTGTCAGGACTTTAAAGAAGAAAACTTCTGGCATTTTATTTTCTTGCCAACAAATGTAGGCCACCAGTTAATGGTACTTGAGTATGACAGTTGATTGCCATCAATCAAGTTTTTTCAACCCTCCCTCTCTGTAAACTTTTCTCAAAGGCATGAACCCACAAAATCTCTGCACACACAGAACAGAAAAAAAACATTTTTCATGTCCAAAGATGCATTTAATGTGTCTCTTTATCATTGGAAATGGGGAGTTAAAATATATATTTATAAAACAAAATAAAAAAAAAAAATTTCTGGTGCATGACTCGCAGCTCTAGGGTAATTGGTAATGATCCAAATCACAGCACTAGCTTGTTAACCATTACTCCACATCCAGCACTGTAGATATATATTAAGTTCAGCACATAGCATTCACAGTTGATCATTATGGAATTACGATGTTAGGTGTATTTAAGAAGAATCTTACAAAAAGTTGCAGTTTTACTGCGGACTATTCCTTCTCCTTTTTTATATAAATTGTAGAGAAACAAATTTCTCGATGTATTTTGTGTTTGTCCATTTTATTTTTGCTAAATAAGTTGGGGTAAGTAAGTATAAGCATCCTTATAAGTGTTGTACTAAAGTTAGCCTTGTACTTACTTCAGAGTTGGAGGGTTTAACTATCGTTATAATGGTCATGCTCAAGTCAGCCTTGCACTGAGTTAGAATAACCAAAGAAAAGGTTGATTTACTTAATACATGGAGGTTTTGGAAGACACGTGTGAGTGCCATGTGTTGGAAAGTGGAAAGAGAGTTCAGTTGTCATTGTACAGGGGAAACAAACATGTCCCAGTGGGAACATCCTTTCTCTATGTGTGCTACATCTTGGAGCAAGGAGGTGTAAGAGAGAGAGAGAGAGAGAGGAAGGAATTTTTTTTCTTTTTATAGACTTAATCGGCCCTGACTAATGAGCATTTGACAAAGCCAGGTGGAGTAATAAAATTTCCGGTTCCTTTATTACTAGCATCATGGGAAAATGTATTTCTTTTTCTTTTTCATTATTATTACAGTTATATTTATTGATTTAATTTAATTTTCCAACAACAGTGGGGAGTGAACTCAGTACACTGGCTATGATCTGCTAGACTCTAATCAAATATTCAAGTATTGGTGGAGATATATCTGGTTCTCTAGCAGTGTTGAGTTCAAGACACATACTTGTTCAGTTGCAGAAACAGATAAATGAAACAAAAGTGAATAAGATTGAAACTCTTAAGCATGAAAAAAAAAAAAAAAAAAAAGAAGAATGAGAACAATCTACCCCATGGATTGAATAAAGGATTTACTTTGAACTTCCAAAAAGTTACAAAGACTATCACCGGAGAAGGTTGGAGTGTACAACAGTCAAAACATGAATAATACAGGCAACATGAAGATGTTGATCAGAATAGCATAGTCTATAATAATAACAACAATTCCATATCTGAAAAATACTGACAGGAAGTTCAGTTATAGTTTGCAGTTAAGGTATACCCAAATGTCTGCAAATAACATTTATGGGTAATCAGTTGTGTGTCATGCGTGATACACACTTAGGTGATCATCTATATTTCGATACATGACTGACGAGGCAGTTTGCCCCCCACCACGCAGTAAGTTGCCATTTCTTTCTGCAGTAGACAAGTTGCCATCCAAGGCTATAGAAACCAGTCTGTTTTTTCTTAGCTGGAGGGAGAAGAAAAGGATTCATACCTTCCCCAAGGGTATTAGCACATAAATGAATGTAATGGATTCGACTGGAATTTGAACTCGGCTCTCTGATTGCTCATTCCGAGTAGTTATCCATTACTTCACCGAATCGGAAATATTTAATTTTTCAGTTAGTCTCCAGGGTTTTGTGAAAGAACAACTTGAACTTTGTTAAGACTTTAGACTAAGTACAAATTAGGGAATGGTTAAAATTTCAGCCTCTGATGTTAAAGCTAAATTTTCATGACTAGTTTTCTATAAATAAAAGTATTTCTATATCATCATTATTATTTCCTTTGATTTCTGTTGCTTACTCATTTCCATCCAGTGGGTGGAGGAGGGGTTGTAACCAGAGACCTGAGGTCAGAAATGGCTTCATGACATTTTACACTGAATGGTTTTGTAATAAAAAATAAAATAAAATATTTCCAAACAACTTAAGACCACACACACTTTACAAAGTTAAAGCTTTTGTAAGGTGTGAGGTATGTATTTGTGATTACAATTTTTCTATTTCTTTGTGGCATCGGCTACCAAAGTACCCTTTCAATGAGTCTATACTTTTCTAATCAAACCCAGGGCCCTAACCACAACTGGAATTACTGATGCCTTCATGTGCTATATTTTTCAGATATAACATCAAAATCCTTGCATTTTGATAGTTTTTTCTTTTTAAGATCTTCAAAGATACATTACAGTCTGCAGGAACTGCCACATCAATGGGAAGGCACATTCTGTTTTTGTGGTCTTTGATCACGATATCTGGGTGTTGTTATTATTATTATTATTGATTTTTATGTTATTATTAATATTATCATTGTCTGCGTTTGTATGTTCACTTGAGATGTTTGGTGGTCATTACTGAAGACACATTGACAACAAGTTTTTTCCAAATCTCTAGCATCTTTTTCAGAATCCGAAGAAACCCCAACAAATGTCATGGGCATTGGGCATTTTCTGAACATTTTGAAATTATCATTAAAATCACCATTCATCCAATTTTGATACCAGTATTTTGGCAGGGTTCAAAGTGCACTTACAATTATGGTTACAACACTAAACTTCATTTTCCATATCTTTCTCTGCTTCTGTCCAAGGTCCTGGTATTTTTTTCAAATTTCTCGCTCTCCCCCATGTTTAATCTGTGGTCCACTGGCTCATTTATTTAAGAAATGACGGATCCATTTTCTTTATGCAAGATTATTAGATTGGTTCTTAAACTTTCTATATCTTAGACATAACTAATTATTATTATTTCTTTGGGTTTCTGTTGTAAGCCCATTTCCTTGTTGGTCCCAACCGGAGACCTAAGGTTAGAAATGGTTTCATGACATTTTCCACGGATTAAAAAAAACAAAAAAAAAACTCTTCCACAACTCATTTAAAGAATTTTCTAATGAAGTTTAAATAAATTTGAAACATTAAATTTATAAAGGTCTCTTTTTTGTTACTTATTCTATCATTCTCTTGGAGTTAACCCATATTTGATTCCAATTCATAGATTCTTTAGTTAGAGCCAAAAAGCAGGGCAAATTAGCAGTTAAAAACGAGCCACAAAATGTACCCTGAAGTGATATACAATATTTGCAATGAGAAACATCATCAATTCAACAAACATAAAGTTCTTTACATTGTCATTAAAACAACACTGGAATACAAGTAGTATATTTATATAGATTCTAAACCAAAAGGATGGAAAATTAACAGCCAGATTGAGGATTTTTTAAAAAATGCCATGTCTTTTCAGAATGTTCAGTTTCATGGTTCAACACAGACTCTTTTATTTATTGTATTTTGAATGAGTCATGAAACCACTTGACATGATGGGCACTGAAGTCACAAAACACAAAGATATTTACAGACAAGAGAGGGCCTTATCTATAATATCAGACATTCTATTTAGCATACAACAGTCCTGGGAGGAAGAGGAATGATAAAAGAAGTGATTACTGAGTTTAGAACAATCCAAAAAATCAAGAGAGTTCCCTTGCCAATGGGAAATGATTGTGAATCTATAGACTAAGTAAGGCTCTGCATGTGGACACTAGAGTCCTTTTGAAAGAGAGGAATATAACCAGGAACACAGAATTCAGTGGAAGAAATTGAAGGTTTCATTTCTTAGGAAAGTTAGTGGAGTGGTTTTCCGCCATTTTGTTTTTTTTTTATAAAGCACTTAAACATATTCATTTAACTATCATAGGATAAATGTAAAAATAGTTTGGACACTGCAATAAAGACCAATGAAATTAGATTTAAATAATACTAACAGTATCTATGTGCTATGTCCCTTCAGGACGTGGGTGACCATGGCTTTCCACAATTTCCTTTCCTTTGTAGCTCTTAGTAATATTTTTCTTTTAGCTATCCATCCCATTTTCTGTTCTGCTAGCCATTTATACAAGTTCGTTAGATAGGTTACTCAATGTTTCCCTTTGTTTTCATGTCTTTAATATACCCTGTGAGGGTCAAATTCTCCAAGCTTTCTTTCTTATTTAAAATAAAAAAATATAAGATAAAAAAAACAAATAAATAATTGTGAAAAAGTTTTATCTGACACATTTGAGAGACACAAGACCTTTGTTCAAAATGTTGAATTTGGATGAGTCTTTCATATTTTAACCCTATCCATTTAAGTCGGTTTATCTCTATCTATAAAAGGCAGTGTGTGTGTGTGTGTGTGTGTGTGTGTGTGTGTGTGTAAAAAATGCACGGTTGCAATTTTCGATGGATTTGCACCAAAATTTACGTGCACATGCTCCAAGTTAGCGGGATGGCCAAGACCAACTTTGCATTTCCCAACTGCCATCGATAGTGAAAATAATCGATTTATTCATGCTTCTACAGCAGTTTTCATGTAGTTTGCGGCCATTTTGCACTGGCCAGAGTGAGAGCCTATATCTGGCTGCCACAAATAGGCAGGAAGATTCTATTGGCCAGCGTAAGAGCCAACAGCTGACTGTCACAAATGTTAACTAGCACGCTAGCATGCAAAAAAAAAAAAAAAAAAAAAAAAAATAATCGATAGCTGCATTTGTCACAAGTAGGAAAAATTTAAATCTGCATGGCACTTTACTCCAATTGGCTCATTTGCTTGATTAAACTCAATGTTGATTCTGATTCCGCAGAACTGGGTTTGGGTGTGAAAAAGTATTTGTTGTTAACATTCTTTTTTCATTCGGTTTTTCCAGTTACGAGTCCTTTTTTAAAGCTGATCGTTTTGTGTTCATTTTGAACAGATTTAATGTGTAGTATAGAGCTTAGAAAAAATTCAGTGTGAGATAGGCAAAAAGTAAGGCAAAGGGCACTCCTTTAAAAGCAAGGAAGGGCAAAAATATTTTAAGTCAAGTGATAGCGATTGCTGTATGAGTAGTACAATTTTTGAATCAAGGACGGGCAATGCTGGGCCATGCTGCTAGTGTACTTATAAAATCTAAAAAACATCTCATTGCATGGATAAGCATGTACTCTATTACTGCAACTCATTTTGCAAAGACAGTTTATTTTAGTCTGCCATTAACGTATTTGAGATACCATTTCCCAAAGATCGGAAACATGAATTCTGATTTCCTTTTTTTACGTAAGCTAAGATTGGTCATGTACTTGTAAGAACAAAATAATTTTGCATTTAAAGTCTTCTGTAAAAATAGAGGTCTAAATATAATTATGTCTATATGATCACACACACACATACTCATATATGTAGATATAAACATGTATATAAACTTTTGTTCTTAAAAGTTGACAGGATGTGACTAAAATGCCATTAACATCCTTTATAAAAAATAACTGACCACATCCCTTGCTTTTGGCATTCATTATAATTATATTTTTGTGTAAGATAACTATGGAGTAACTTATTTAATGTTGGCTGCTTCTTTTTTTATTACAACAGCTTCCAGAATTTGGAGTCTTTCTTTGCACTGTGTGTCCTGTATAAAATGTTGGCATTATCTACCACAGACCGACCCACACAAACACACATATACATATATATATATATATATATATATATATATATATATATATATATATAGCCATTTTGTTTCAACACCTTCGGTGTCTTATCAGATCACTTGATAAGACACCGAAGGTGTTGAAACAAAATGGCTATTTTTGTAGTGATTTTATAACATATTTATGTTATAAATTTTTTTTTTTTCTTTAAAAATAAATAATTATATATATATATATATATATATATTGCATTGCTCTTCAACTGAATTGAGTTCTCTGGACCACTGGCATATTTTGTATAGGAAATGCTAAAATTTCCCTTTCTCTCTGCCGTACGACAATAGTCTAGGGGTAGAATCTCTGACTGATGCCAAAGTTTCGATTGGCTTGAAGTAACCAGACATCTAGTTACATTGAAGAGCTGTGATACAGCAAAACAGTCTACTTGTGGATGATTACATATATATATATATATATATATATAGTCTGTGATTCTGTGAGTGTGTGGCTGTTTTTATTTCTGGTGAATGTATTTGGAAGTGGTAGTTCATTGAAGTTGTGTTCTTGGGTGAATTTGGTTTTTGGGTGTGGGTTTTGAAGAGGAGTCTATCTTCATTGTTTTATTACCCTTCATGCAGAACTTTTTCACTGCCAGTTCAAGGAAGACATTTGGGACACTAACGCACAAAAAAGCAAATGCCTAATATTGAGAATATTTAACATCAATAAACGTAAGAAAAATTTATTCCTTTTAATAACTTGTGGAAATCTCCACACTTTGCCTGATGAAGGTTGTAAGACTAGAAACATGTGTAGCAAAATTATGGAAAATAAAGCATATTTAAAAAAAAAAAAAAAATCCACATTACAATCAAAAATATTTGCAGTTTCTCTCTTCTTTTTAATATATATATATATATATATATATATATACTCGACTCCCCCGTCGAATTTGACATAGCTGAAGGGAGTAAAAGAAAATTCACACCTTTCCCAAAGGTATTAGCACATAAGTGAATGTAATGAATTTGACTTGAATTCGACTCTCCAATTCCTCAACCCAAGCCGCTATCCATTACTCCACCATGCCTCCACATATATATATATATATTGATTGGTCATTCTAGCTTACCAGGGGTGTTGAAACTAAATGGCTATTTTTGTAGTGATTTTATAACATTTATACTGTAATTTTTTTTAAATAAATAATTATATATATATATATATATATATGAAGAAATATAGTCTTAAGGTGTGCTATATTTATAGAATAAAGTGCTCAATATCAGAGATAGAGCATGTGTAAATATAAAAGTGAACATAGAAGTCAACACTTAGAGGCGACTGTTTCATGCTAGACGCAATCGGCAGGCCTGACGATTGTGTCTAGCATGAAACAGTCTGTCGCCTCTAAGGGTTGACTTCTATGTTCACTTATATATATATATATATATATATATATATATATATGATTAAACAAGGAACAAGTAGGAAAACCTTTATAAATTTATTATGTTTTGCTATTTATTTATTAGAACCATCAGAGAATTTTAGAAGTAGAATAATGCCAAGTTCTTTCAGTTTTTAAATTCATCATATTAAAATATTCTTCTTCTTTATATGTCATGTCTCTTCAGGAAATAGGCGATCATGACTCTCCACGATTTCCTGTCCTTTAGAGCTCTTAATAAAATTTGTCTTTTTGAAATTTCTCCTAATCCTTGTTCTACCATCCATTTACTCAAGTCGTCTAAATAGGTTGTGCATTGTTTTCCTCTCTCTCTCTTACCTTCAATCTGTTCTATGGGTATCAGATTTTCAAGTCCTCATACCAAATTTTTGAATACACTCTCAAAATTATGCTAACATTTCTAACAATGAATTGTGCACAAACAGACACCATGAGGGAAACATGAATTCGCAGACAATAAAGTCAATACGTAAAGACATACGTACATAGACATTAATTCCATAAAATGAACACGTGACATTTACATGACTAATGGAAACAAAATAACATAGAAATTGAAAACTGAAACAACTTCACATTATTCTGTATCCCTAAAATTTCTGATGAGGCTTAATAAATATCAAAACATGTTAAATTTATTTAGATTTTCTTACTTTTTTTTAATTTAATTTTGATATAATCATTTTGTCAAGTTTAATTCATATCTTCACTATATATATATATATATATATATATATATATTTGACAAGATAAGTAACAAATAGGAAATATTTATAGATCTAACATATTTTGCTTGTATTAAAGCTTCCTCAGATTGAAAAGGAAAGAAAATTCTATTACAGTGTAACCCGGATATAAGAGAGTTGTCGGGACCGGAGAAGTCTCTTATATCACGGTTTCTCTTATATCAGGTTTGGTCTATTATATATACATTAACACAGGCTCTAATTTGGAACCAGAGAAAATCTCTCTTATATCCGGGTCTCTTATATCCGAGTTACACTGTACTTTTACTATTTGTGATGTTTGTTTTTCCTTCGTTAAACAGGCCTTACATGCACCGGTCTTGTCAAGCTGCATTCATATATATAATACATGTGCACATGTCTATAATAATTTTGGTTTGTTTATGTGGGATTCTGATGATGATATATATTCTTTGTGTTTGTGTGTGTGTGTGTGTGTATATGTGTATCATTAAGCATATTTTAAGGAATATTTTAGCATTTATAATTTTATGATTTTAGTATTTATAATTTTAACATTTCAATCCATATTTGATATATATTTTATCCTAGTTTATATATATATATATATATATATATATATATATATATGAAATGGATTAACTTCAACAATTATTAAGGCATTTCATAATATGTTTTCCTTGTTTATATTAAGATATATTATTTCATGAGCAGATATGATCAATCGAGAAAAATCATTAAAAGTATAAGTTTATAAACAGAAATTCAAACTTTGTTAACCCCTTCTTTGTGGTTGAATGGTTAACAGTACAACAGATCAAATAATGGTTCCCAATAAGGCTTACAGGTTTGATTCCTGTTAGAGAAGCACAAATTTTCTATGAAATTTCTCAAACATTCAGGCCATTAAATGTAATTAATACTGTTTAATTAAAAAACTGAGCATTTACTTAAGTAGATTATGCTATATGAATAGTGTATAAATGGAAAATATATATATATATATATATATATATATATATATATATATATATATATATATATATATATATATAGAGAGAGAGAGAGAGAGAGAGAGAGAGAGAGAGAGTAGGCCCAGTGTGTAATGTATAGTGACTTGGATTGAGGGATCAGAGAGCTGAGTTCAAATTCCAGTTGAATCTGTTACATTCACTTATGTGCTAATACCCTTGTAAAAGGTATGAATCCTCCTCTTTTCCCCCCAGGTATGCGTAAATAGCAAGACTGTATTCTATAGCATTGGATGGCAACTGGTCTAGGAGAAAGACAACTCTGAATTCAAAATCTGAGAAGGGTTGCTTGAGGACATTTGTGACACACTGTGCACCAGGTCTCTGTATCCAGTTCTTCAAAAAATGTGGTTGGTTCTGTATAAAACCTTTGCCACTATAATCAAATCATATGTGCTGTGTCTGGCTGTCAGTTCCTAGGAACTGAGCTGCTTGACCCTCATATGTTGAATACAACAGGAGAGTCCATTCTCTGCATGGTTTTTATTAGTTGTGTGGACATCATGTGTAACTGATACACTTATCATATACATATGTATAGTTAAGTATATAAATATAAATAATCCTGTTATTATATTTGGAGTGTGATACTGAAAAGAAGGAAATGAAATGACATTATATTGTAAGAAGGTAATGTCAAATTTTAAATATACAATATCCGTGTGTGTGTTTTTATATATATTTGTACAGGAAATTACAGACCTTCTCTTCAGCCTGTTCATATATTGATACTTCTGACTTTATTATTTTGCATGTACACACATACAGAGTATTTTCATAAAAATGGTAAATGAGCTGTTGCCTTTAAGGAAACATTTAGCATTCACTGACTTAATGGTAAGCATTACTCTTAATTAAAATTTATAAAAACTTTCTTTTAAAACAGTTTTTCACAAAAATAGATTTCTCAAGTCCCCTAAATGATATTGATCTTTTAATTTGTTTTGAATCATTTCATCCCAGGTAAGCCAACAGAGCCATTAAGATGCAAGGGATTAGTCAGAGAATATGATAAAAAACAAAAAAAAAAATATATTAAAGCGGGAGGACAATAAAAGAACAGATATTAGGAAGACAGAAGATAATGATTAACATTGCATTTAAATTCTTAGAGATCAAAGTTGACTCTGAAGCAAGAAGAACAAGAGAAGAAATTGTAAGCATAGTACTTAGCCATTTAAACTGTAAAATGATGAGGCCTTGCCACCAATCTATTATGGTACTTAAATTCATAAAGTCTAGGTACCATAGATGGAAGTTGATCTGAACAATTACCATGAAAATATCTATAGAAAAGGCACCAGGTAGGTATATTACAGTGGTGTGAAAGTGAATGAAGTTGAAACACCAGGTCAGGACCAATCATATTACATATTCCTGTTTGGATTTTATTAACAAACTCTAAATATATATCAGGAGCATATGTGGTAGTAATATACAAAACATGAATGAATGGTAGACTTAAAAATATGTAAGATAAATTCAAAGGAAAAAAAAATTTTCTAATACAACACAGTGAACCAACTTTCTTAGCAGCAGACCTAGCAACTGATTCTATGTAATCTTTCCACTTCAAGTCAGCCAATAATGTAAGCCTAAGAAGGCACAATGAGACACTCTCGTGGAGGTTAATATCGGCCATGCTGGAGACAGAAATGGGTCTTTCAGGTTAATTTAAGTATTTCTCTACTATCAGTGCCATATAGTATACTATCTACTAATCTGACCTGTCCTGGATACGACTATAAACTACATCCAGCAGCAAGACGTCTGATCAGGAGGTTTTGAAGAGTGTGGAACCACCTCCTTATTGATGTTGTTCCCATGTCCACTGTGACCTGAGCTGGTAGCATTGGATCGAGTCCCAGCTTATAACTAACTCCCAAACTTGTGTCAAAACACTGTGAAAATAGATTTTTATAGTAAAAATACCAGCAAGATATTTTTGAGAAAAAAAAATATTATCAGAAATATATTTGGCTCTTGACAAAAACCCTCTTTACCAAAACAGGCCAATGAAACCTGATCTGCAAACTGATTTCTTACAAATACAAATCCTATTCATACAAGCCTACCCTAAAAACCTTGTTAGCATTGAATAAACAAAATGACATAATATTATGTCATTTGTTTACATTAGGATACACTTCAAGCAGATATGAGTGTTTGAGAGAAATTATGGGAAGTTTGTAGTTTAAAAACAGTAATTTAACCTTGCTAACCAGATGCTTCCACTGTAGCTAAATGGTATAGCACATCAGACTATATGAGGTTTTCCTGTAGGATACAAGTTTGATTCCTGTTGAAGGACACATATTCCCTGATGATTGTTATTGCATGAAATTCAGAATGGTGGATTTTGATATTATTATATATATATATATATATATATATATATATATATATATATATATATATATAGTCTCAGTTATGGTAGACTGGTCATGTCTTCAGAATGTCTGGTGACAGGATATCCAAGATCCTAATGTACAGCCAGTTAGATCAAGGCTACAGGAATGTAGGACGCCCATGGCTAAGATACAAAGACAAGTTGAAAAGCAACTTGTCAGCTGTCAATATACCTCATATCACTCTAGCGCTTATCCTTGGAGTGGGTAGAATGGAGATCAATATGTTTTAGGGGACTGAATCGTCTTCAAGAAGTGAGAGCAAGATATAAAAGGTTAGTCAATCTAGCAGTGATCTCATCCCACAATCCTCACTTTTGCTCTTTTGTAAATCACTAGCAAATCTTAAGATTATCTCACAAAATTTCATAACTGAATCAGTTGTCAGATCCTCATACTTCAAAACTGATGAGAGAGTCCATTATTATAAGGTATATTTAGGCAGAAAGTATTCTTTCAAACAAGTTTGATTAAAAATCTAACAAATCAAACTTGCTTGGACACATACACACATATATATATATATATATGTATATGTATGTACATATGTATGTATGTGTGTGTGTATACAGGCAAATTTATGAACAGTTATATTGGTTCAATGTTTTGAAAGATGTGACCATCAACTATTGCTCGCATAATGACTTCAAACTTTACTACTCATCCCAATATTGTGGGTTTGTTCCAGTTAAGCATAGTAAATGATGTCATATTCACATGTATTGCATCCCAGTATGCAAATCACTGAATATCTCTATATTCAAATGTAATATATCCATATGCACATAGATAAAATATATATACATATCAAAAGTCTGCTTCAGTAATGAACTAGATTGGTTTGATACTAGTAATGGGATTCCATTCTTTTTATGCCTCAATGTTCATGCTGGTCAAAGAATTTCAGTGCCCTGTTATGCAGGGGAGGTAAACATATGAAATGACCCATGAACTGACTTTCTCTGCTTGATGTATGCCAAATACCATATTTGCTGGCCTATTGGATGCTCCCATGCATCTGATGCACCCAGATTGTGGCATGGAATATTTAGGTAAAAAACACATGCAGACATCACAACCCAAAAAAAAAAAAAAATCAGAATTATAAACTTATGCTTTATGTGACATTCTCACTAAACCTGAAAAAATACTCGCAATATTAGTACAAACTAAACTATTGGTAGTTTTTTTTAATTACCATGACATTTTTTGGGAAAAAAATAATTTTAGTACATTACATTTACATGCATTTATTGAAAATTATTTTAATTGTTTTTCAGGCAACAACTTATGTGCATAGTGTAAATTCATAATCAGTCAGTTATGTGTCATACGTGATACATGATTGCCAAAGCATACATGACTGATGAGGCAGATTTTTTTCTCCACAGTAGGTTGCCATTTATTTCTGCAGTAGACCAGTTGTCATCCAAGGCAATAGAAACTGGTCTGTCCTGCTATTTACCCATAGCTGTGGGCGGGGAGCAGAAGAGAATTCATACCTTTCCTATTGGCACATAAGTGAATGCAATGGATTTGACTGAAATTTGAACATGGCTCCCAGATTCCTCAATCCAAGCCACTATCCATTATTCCATGGTACCTCCAAATTAATAATAGCTACAAAGAAATCTATTGGTATCAGTGAACACCGATACATATGGTAATAGGCAAAAAAAACTAAAATATGGTAGTTATTGGTAAATGAAGTCCTATACTATATATGCAGTAAAGCAAATTCCGATACCTGCATATCAACAAAAACATGCAGAAAGTAAGCAACAATATACAAGTCAAAGTAAATATTTCTGTAAGATCTGTTATTTTTACAAAACAAGCAGCACATTTTTCTAATTTTTTTTTCCTGAGTGAATTCTTCAGGGATATTTTTATCGGTATTATGTATGTTCACTTCCAGGAGTCTTAGTTTCAGAGCAAAGCTCTATGCATAAACTGATTCCAGGTGAACCCCATTTTTTTCATAGTCTTCATGTCCCACTCATACATGATACTGTGGTACTGGATGCAGGGTAATTTTTTGGAAAAAATGTGTGTCCTATAGAACGGCAAATACAGTGTATGTATACACCCTTGGTCAAATTATTTGAAACAAAATGAATAATTTCATTATTGTTTACTTTTTTTCATATTTTTCCAATGAAAAATGACCCAGTACAGATGTTATTATTTTGTATGTCTATTCAATGAAGGTGTTCCTTGCAGATTAACCACAGATTCTTAAATGGACTTAAATCGGGAGAGTTTGCAGGTCAGTCTATAGTACTTTGATTTGCTCACTGGTAAGGCTTGCCAATGTGTTTGTGCAGCATTACAATTTTTGTATGCTTCCTTGAACTAATGTCCATCACAGACAATGGCTATAGGACAACTAATCGACAGTTGAGACAATAGTGTCTGGGCATGATGAAAATTTGATGCAATCATGGATGACGCAATATTTTTCACGGCCAAACAAATGTCATCATACATCCCCAAAAATAGATCTGTAATTTGGTGCACCTCTGAAAATGACACAATCTGAGGAAAAAATAGAAATCAATTACACCCAGTCACTCCAGTGGGTCTAAAACTGACCATATGGTAAAAGAAAGGAAACTTAAGTGGTTGTTTCAATTAATTTGCACAAGGGTGTGTGTGTGTGTGTGTATGTATGTATATATATATATATATATATATATTCATGCATGTTTCATTAGATAATATAGACAAGTTTTGTCTATTTATTTTATGTAAATTCTTTTCATATCATCTGATAAGCTTAATAACATTATCATTAAAAGATGAAAGAAAATCACCATATTGATACATGTTTTTTAATCCTATATAAGTTTTTGGCTTACATAAGCCATTATCAAAGATGACAATTACATTATTTCACTTTCCCTTTTCACAAGGCTACATTTATAATTCCAAGTGTTGATAGTTTGGTGTGCTGCTAGATCATGTAATTTAAATTGTGTGTATTTACATAATGGCTTATGTAAGCCGAAAGCTTAGATAGGATTAAAAAACATGTATCAATATGGTGATTTTCTTTCGTTTTTTTAAGGATAATGTTATTAAGCTTATCAGACAATATGAAAAGAATTTACATAAAATAAATAGAAAAAACTTGTATTATTTAATGAAACATGTGTCAATGAAAAAATGTTGCCTAAATACACACAATTTACATATATATTGCTTGAAAAGTGGTATAAAGTTGAAAGGTAGAAGAAACACTTTCATGATTAAAGAAGTATGTTATATGAATAATAGATAGACATGAAAATGCTTTAAATTTTTGCATCAATCTTATATGACAAAATATACAATTTAGCTTGAGAAGCAATATAGGATCTATCCAGAGAAATTAGTTATATGACTGAATAATTATGCCATGAATTTATATAAATAAAGTTTATACTATAAAAATGCTGGAAATTTTTACATCAATCTCATAATGTAGAATACACAATTTGGCTTGAGAAGCAGCAAAACATCTACCCAGGGAAATTTGTTTGGTGACTGAGAAATTATGCTATGGATTTATACTAAATGGAAGATTTTGTCAAAAATACTGTCATCTTTTGCTTCAACCTAATCGAATACACCATTATGCTGAATGATTACATAGATTCATAGAAATGTTGTATAATTAATGACGTTATAAATTTATACAACAAATATATTTAGGGGAGAAACTGTTGGAAAATTTTGTGTTCCAATAACATTTATTCTTTCCTGATTGTGTTTATTTTCTTTGCTTAAATGACTTTGTTTTTTTCATATCAATCAATAGACAAAAGCTGAAACATTTATTATTTCTTGACTTGAATCAACAAATCTTTTCTCAGTTCAAAGAGCTTTCCCTCTTTATCACAAAATAAACTGTCTTATTGTCATATTTCAACTAATACATTTTTCATCCAAAACATTGAAATGTTGTGACTCAAACTTTGACAGTAAGGTCCCAACTTACGCAAACACTATAATACTCTGGCACCCACCAACTACACTTTCTGTCCACTAATCTAAGTAGTTTATAAACTTACTGTATATAAATCGTTATGTCTACGAAGGGATTAAAGATCAGGAAATTGATCTCACCTTAAGAAGACAAGCTCCGCAATGAAAAAGAAAGTATTAAGTTTCGGGTGACACAGCACCTGTGGTTGGGTAGTGTGGCTGTGAGGGAGGAAGGGTGTGTCTTCCAAAATATGTGATGTCAGTCAAGTCTTTTTGTGACAATAAAGAGAATTGCTTACTCAACTTGTTGCAATCTTCACTAGATTCTGGCAAGGATTTAGAAGAATAATCTGAGATCAAAACCCCTTTTGCTTGTGTCAGGGGATTAAATGTGGTGGGGGAGGTATCAAAAAGCACTTATTGAATGATGTAGACACTGTAGGGGAGTTATAACTGAGTAAATAATTATAAGCTCCCTAATATATATATATATATATATATATATATATATATATATATATATATATATATACATACACACACACACACACACACAAGCATACTTGTAAAAATGAGAAACAGCAAGATGTAGAAACAACAAAATGATGGTATTGGAGAAATGAGAGACAGTAATGCTGAGTAAAATTGCGAGTTTGGGGTCAACTGTAGATACAATATGGATCGGAATCTGACAGAAGGATAAGATAAAGAATAAGCAAAGTGTATACAGTCTTTCTCATAATTTATTTTTTTTTTTATAGATGTGCATAATGAATATCCAGATAATATAGTTAGGAAAATGTCTGCAGGTTTTCCTACTTCAAATTTTTGTTCAGTGCTAAGAGATAAATGTTGCTATTATGGTCTGAAAAGGAAAAGGAGAAGAATTTTTTGTTGATGTACGTGTTAATGACCTGTCCATGTGAACTGCTTTTCTGATAGTGAGAATGTCACATGTTTGTGTGTGTACAGGAGAAAAATAAGGCTGATTCTTACTGGTCTAGAATGAGAGAATTAATGATAATTATAATTACTATAATTATTTTCTTATAATTTTTTTCTTTTGATATTATAATTAATTTTTATTTATTTATTTTTTATGGACATGAAAACACTCATTCACAAAACAACATACAGATAGGCCTGTTGCCTCTGAGTGCTGACTTCAATGTTCCCTTTTATATTTACATATGCTCTATCTCTGATATTGAGCACTTTATCCCATAAATATAGCACACCTTAAAACTATATTTCTTTATATATATATATATATATATATATATATATATATATACATGATGAGGATGATGGACTCTCTCATTGGCTTTGACATATGAGGTTCCGACACTTTGTTTATTTAACCCTGTGTGTGAGTCGCAAGTGACATTTCAGTCCTGCTAGTGATTTGCAAAGAAGTCCACAGATTGTGCAAGAGTGTGGATTCTTGGAGTATATGGCTGGAACAGCAGTAGATATTTTATTCCTTTCCCTAGTTTGACGAAGCTTGACAATGTTTGATGCTGCCTTGTTCTTGATGCTATTGTAGCATGTAGTCTTCCATTCATTACAATCAATTATGATGTTCTCAAAGGTAGTGTGATTTATATTCGCAGCTAATAGGTTACTTTTCAGCTTGTTCCTGTACCTAAGCAAAGGCCGACCCATGTTTCGATGACCATTGTCAAGTTGACCATACATGAGCATTTTTGGAATTCTGTTGTCTTGCATACGTAACACATGACCTGTCCAGCATAATTGTGATTTCATGAGAAAGGACTCAGTACCATCAATATTACACATGGTGAAAAGGTCTGCATTTGCCATTCTGTCGCTTAGGTTTACCCCACAGATTTCCTGAAGACAGCCTTTGTGAAAAATATCTAATTGCTGAATTTGCTTTCTGTATAGTGTCCAGGACTCAGCCATACAAAAGGGTTGTGAAAACTACAGCCTTGTACACCTGTAGTTTGGTTCCAAGCCTAATACCACACTGCTGAGGTGCTAGCCCTTGGGATGGTATCAATGTGTATTATCTGTCACAATTCCTCTCTGCTCTACTTTTTGGAAAGACAATGAGAAAGACCTGGTTCTGGGGGTTTCCCTATTGCTGTATATGAAGAGTTCTGGAGAATGCTGACACCTGTGTGACAGCAGTTGCATGGACTGGCCAATATGTATATGTATGAACATGCCACTTTAATTTCAGACCTACCCTCATAATATAATCTTTATTTTGTTTTGTAAGGATTAAGATCCTTTGTTTCCATAGATGCAATCTACAGCTTACTTGCCAAGTGCTGAATCTTGCTGAATCATATACTGAGTCAAGAAATTGCAAACTTTTGTGGGTTATATCATCAGTTTACTCATCTATCACCACAAATATTTTGTTTATTCAAGCAGAGAATGACTAAAGTGTGGGAATGGCTAGTTTTACATATCTCTGTATATCTTTCTCACTCTCTGTCTCTCATATATATATATATATATATATATATATATATATATATATATATATATATTTACATGCAAAAATGGCTAAAAATAATGGAAACCTTATTAATAAAAACAGAAAAAGCAATGCTTAATAATATTAGTTTGGTGCAAAAATAATGTCGTTTTCTCACATAGTAATATGTGAGAAAACGACATTATTTTTGCACCAACCTAACATTACTATGAACATGGACACAATATCTTGACCGTGTTTTGAAAAATGAAAACATTTTATAAAACATACATGCAACAAACTATTTCTTTTTTAACAGTTAAAAAATTCAACCCTGAAAATGGATAAATTTATAGCAGAAAGTGCTTGGATAAAAAGAACATTCGGACAGTTTTTATATAATTTATCATCTGAAAAGAAAGAAATTATTAGATTGCATGAGAAATTGTATAAAAAACTAAATAAAAGCACCTTGTCTGTCGTATTCAATGAAATGTGCATGAAAGAATGATTGCTGACTAAATACACACACAAATATATATATTTTTTAATAAAAACAGACCACTTTCATGTTCCATGTAATAAGTTATTTCACCACAACGCTTTTAAAGAGCTTAGGATGATCAGACTTTACTTCCAAAGGTTGAAATGAAAAGAAATTTACACATTTTTGACAAACCGCACCAAGCATATGTAAGATTAACGAAGTGAGGTGGGAGAGAAGACATGAATGAGTTAGATGTACCATTTCAATTCTTTGTGAATATATCAGGAAGGTGATTTCTTGATGTTATCAGTCTGGGGAAGCAATCCCAGAATGTAGCACCTTTGGAAAGTGTCTGAAAACCATACCAAGGTTCGATCCATGGCTTGTGAGTGAAAGACAAAACTGTTCAGAAGTCATCGATGTTTTTGCTAGCACAAAGTCACAAGTCATCGTGATCGAGCATTTGAGCATATTTGCATGGTTCAAACTTTCTACCACAAATATGGGCTAACTCCATAAACAAATTAAAAACATTCCTGGTCAGATCCGAACCCACAATCGTGAAATTTTTGATTCCTCCCAAGTTTTCATTACTGTGATTGTTTTCAGTGATTTCTTTCCCCATGATATTCTGTGACAAATTTTTTTTGTACGATAACAATTTTTATAATGCAGAAATAAATTTGGGAATAATCAAGATTAATTCATCCAGCGAAAGTTACCCATCAAATAAAAATAATAATTGTTTGTATGGAAAGTAAGGACCTACATACATCAAATTGTCTTTAAATTAAGTGACAGCAGAAGAATTATCATTGAACTTTTAAAAGGTAAGCTTAAATATTAATGCAATACTTAAATGCATTGATCTGGGTTCTTCTGTAGTTTATTGTTGCCTATCACGTATACTCTTCTCTACCTATTGTGATGAAGACCCAATCAAGAGCTCTCCTCAAGAGCTAGCTTAAATGCCACCTGACAGGGTGGCTTTTAAACTAGTTTATAACAATATTAATAATATAATGATGATAGAGACATTCTTTAGATATGTACATGAAATAGACTTTGGAGTTATGGTCTGTAAATAAGGAAAATACTTTAGATACACCCGAATATATAATAATAATATTAATAATATACTGGAGTTACAAAATGATGTTTTTAGATGTGTACATGAAATAATCTTTGGAATAAAAGTCAAAGTCTGTAAAATGAAAATGTTTTTTATACACCTTATCATATCAACATTTGAAAACACTATTTTTAACTCGTATTGAGGCAAGTTAAAATCCCCATGTGTATGTAATCGCAGTTGTAAATAAATACACATGAGTCTAATATACACACTCACGAATAAACATCCATCTGTAAAGATATGGGAATGCATGCATAGATCTTAGTCTGCACACTCTTTACCAATTCACATTGGAAACATTACCATTAGACTATATTTTGAATTGGAACAATGCCAAACATTTCCTTCCTAGACAGCTCAAGGTGTTATCTGTTTTATAATTGATAGAATGTTTAAATTTACAACAATTCTGTCCCTCTGGGCTCATGGGTTAACTTGTATTGGTTGTATGTTTAATATATTTGAGTCGACTGTCCTTTCAAAGTTAGCTTGTAAAATGGCCGTTGTGTGAAAGAAAGACAAAAAAAAAAATATTGGTGTAAGGGAGAAAGAGGGTGTGAAATAAAGAAGAGAAAAAGGTGAGGAATTTTGAACAGTAAAGAGAGAAGAGAGAAGAAGAAATGTGAGATAGAAAGTTAAAGCAGGGGGTGGAAAAAATTGTGAGTAAACAATAGGGAAAGAGAGTAAGGAGCTGGAGAATGTGGGGACGGAAACAGAGATATGAAAAGGTTTGGTTTATTTTTATATCTCGTGTATCTCTGTCAGATTTCAGAGAATTTAGATGTATCATTTTGGCCAAGAATAGGTTCCTATCAGGCTATAATCATGTTGGGGGAAAAATGTTTTTCTTTTACCTGATTTCATATTTAGAGAATAATCTTTTAAAATCTTCCATAGTTTTCATCTTCTTCTATGTGTCATCTCTCTTCAGTTTGTGGGCAACCATGAGTCTCCACAACTTCCTATCCTTCATCTTGTCTATATTATTGATGAGGTTTAATTGTCAATAATGAACCAGACCATCAAAATGACTCAAACAAACCAAATCATTGAATTTGGACAAAAAATCTTAAACTGGCAGATTTCTTTGATTGAACTTAATGGAGATGCCAAACAGTGTTGATTGCTATGCACACATATCTATAAATGCTCTTCATATTAATCATCCTTCTTTCCTTATAAATATAGAAAATTTTAAATAATATATATTTATATGTATACACACACACACACATATATATATTTTAGTGAATATACATAATATCCCAAATCGATAACACAACTCAGTTTCATGCAGTTCATGCAATCTTCAGGTGAAAATATATACCTCTGTTTTATAACATCAGAAGAAATAATATATTTATATGTACATGCAAATACATATATACTTGTATGTAGATTTTTTATCCTACCCATTCCTATATATATATATATTTTAAGACATTTTTATGTTTATACATTCTTTTTATACATACAAATATTTAAGTAAATGCTCTGTTTTATAATAAACAGTATTAAACAACATTTACCGGCCTGAATGTCTGAGAAACTTTCATAGAAGATTTTCGTCCTTCGACAGGAATCGAACCTGTATCCTATATAGAACCGTCATATAGCCTGATGTGCCTTAACTGTTTCGGTTACAGAGGAGCATTCGGTTAGCAAATTCAAGTTTACTGTCTTTAAACTTTAATCTTCCATGAATCTCTCATGTACATTCAAATCTGCTCAAGGCGTATCAAATGTAAGCAAATGACAACATACATTATGAAATGGACAAAGTCCGACAATTATTTTAAGACATTTTTATGTTTATACATTCTTTTTATAGATAAAGATATTTGAGTAAATTCTCTGTTTTATAATAAACAGTATTAAACAACATTTGCCGACCTGAATGTCCGAGAAACGGTTAAGGCACGTCAGGCTATTTGACGGTTCCGTATAGGATATAGGTTCAATTCCTGTCGAAGGCCAAAAATTTTTTACAAAAATTTCTCAGACATTCAGGCCGGTAAATGTTGTTTAATAGTGTTAATTATAAAACAGAGCATTTACTCAAATATCTTTATCTATAAAAAGAATGTATAAACATAAAAATATCTTAAAATAATTGTCGGACTTTGTCCATTTCATAATGTGTGACGTCATTTGTTTGCACTTAGTACGCCATGAACAGATATGAGAGAGATTCATGGAAGATTGAAGTTTAAATACAGTAATTTTGACCTTGCTAAGCGAACGCTCCCTCGTGGCCAAATGGGTAAAGGCCCGTCAAGCTAAATGACGGTTCCATATAGGATACAGGTTCAAATCCTGTCAAAGGACGAATATTTTCTGTGAAAATTTCTCATACATTCAGGCCGATAAATATTGTTTAATACTGTTTATTATAAACAGAGCATTTACTTAAATATTTGTATCTATAAAAAGAATGTATAAACATAAAAATGTCTTAAAATAATTGTCAGACTTTGTCCATTTCATAATATATATTTGAGCATTAATCCTTCTTTTATGAATGTTTCATTAAATATAATAGACAAGGGATATTTTGTAAGTTTTTCTATTCAGTTTTCCTTGTGCTGTGACAAGTTTTCATTTTTGAGCAAAGAAAGCATGGTAAATTTGTCCATAGGGTTTATATGCCCAAGCACTTCTGGCTAATATTTTAGCCATTCTAATGGGGTTTTAATTTTGATAATAATGACAATTGTTAATATAATTTTGTTATATTTTTTATACAGTTTTATGTAAGAGGCATTTTTTGTAGTGGTAATTTTATTCTTAGTAGAGATTTTTTTCTGGGCTTCTAAACATAGCCGAGATGCCTTGGCCTCATTCAACTGGGGTGCTGTTGAAGAAATGTCATGGCTGTGTTTCGAAAGTAAGGAAAAAGTCCATTAAGAATAAAATTATTACTACAAAAAAAAATTGATTCTCACACAACACAGTACAAGAAACAAAAAAAGAAAACAATCCTCATTAACATGAAAATTAAGATTCCTTGAAAAATAGAAAAGTATTAGCTGAAAGCACTTTGGACAATAGGATAATAAACACTATGGACAATTTCACCAGACACTCATCAAAAAAAGAAAAATTGTAACAGAAATTAGGCACCGTTTGTTATAGTAATATAACAGAAAATGTAATCAGTTTTGCTGAAAGCAATCAGAAGGAACAAACTTCTGAAGAATTTTTACATTCATTACATCCTGGAAAAAGATACTTGTACATATATAAGAAAAAAATAAAAAGTTAAACAAAAGTACCTTGTCAGTCTTGTTCAATGTAACATGTATTAAAGAGGGATTGCTGCTTAAATAAACAACTATATATATATATATATATATATATATATATATATATATATATATAGATAGATAGATAAGTAAATATATAGATATAGATCTGACAGTATGAAGAAAAATATACGGAAAAAACAAACAAAAATCCTTATATGCAATTATGCTGTTTTAATGTTAATATAATGTCAACGTTGGTCTAATAAATTTGTCATGTTGAATTGATAATGTTAATTATATTTTATGAATATGTCCTGAAGATGGTTTATTAGACCGAAACGTATATATATATATATATATATATATATATATATATATACACACACACCCCTACAATTAATACCCTAATAGTACTTAAGAGACCACCAAATCAAATAAGGTCACAAAATAATGGCCAAGTGAAGGCATATATAAATATTTACTTTATTATTTAAGCATTAAAATTAATTACTTATATAAAAAAATGAAATATAATTTTCCTAACTCAAGAAAAGACTAGAATACCAATGTTAAAAAATTAGCAATGACAACATGTCTAAAAAACTGAAAGTCAAATGTTAAGAAGTAAGAAAAAAAAGAAAAAGAAAGGAAAGGTTAAGGAGTAGACATAAAGTGAAAAAAAAAAAAAACAATGAAAAGGACAAATAATCAGGACATTCTGCCTGTATGCACAGTTGCGTGCATGTGTGCAAATGCACACATGAACACATACACTATGAAAAAAAACTTACACCAATGAAAAATGCATATGAAAAAGAAAAAATCAAGAAGTATAAGCAGTCAATTGCTGATACTCCTGATGAGTGGATGGAGTGATTCCCAGAGGGTCCGTCTACAAAATCCTGGAGTTGAGATGCTGAAGGTAACATCAATCAGCTGTGATAAACTTTTTACTTGTATTAATATATATGTTAAAGGTAAAAGATAATAGGAAAACTGTATTACAGTGTAACCCGGATATAAGAGAGTTGTCGGGACCGGAGAAGTCTCTTATATCCGGGTTTGGTCTATTATATATACATTAACACAGGCTCTAATTTGGGACCAGAGACAATCTCTCTTATATCCGGGTTTCTCTTATATCCGGGTTTGGCCTATTATATATACATTAACACAGGCTCTAATTTGGGACCAGAGAAAATCTCTTTTATATCCGGGTCTCTTATAGCTGAGTTACACTGTATTAGCTGATGTGTTTCATCCAATGTGGACTTTTTCTTGATAAAAACAAAAAAGTCCACATTGGATGAAACACGTCGGCTAATAATACAGTTTTCCTGTTGTCTTTTACCCTTAACATATTGTCCTTTTCTGCAGGTTAACTCTGAGAAATTTTTCATATATATATATATATATATATATATATATATATATATATATATATATGGAACCCCATCAATACTGGAAAGAGAAATAACAGCTACTGGACATGAGAAACCTATTTTCCTGCAAAACTGTTTTAAGAGAAAGATTTTATAAATGTCAACCAACAGTAGTACAAACTGTTTGGTCAATGAATGCCAAATGTTTCCTTATAAAAGAAACAGCTAACATTATCATTACCATATTTATGTTGATAGCCAAATGAAGTCATTGACATTTTTACAAAATGAGCAATATCTTTCCATCTTATAATTTAATGAAAATTCATACTCCGCTAACAATGCATATAACCTACTCATCAGTCAATTGAAATTATTAACCCTTTCTGCAATTATTGTAAAGCATAGAGATAGAAAAAAAAAATACTATTTCATAAAAACTTACTGAAAGCATTTTCTTTTCGGAAAACTAACTTGAATTTGGAATCAGTAATTATTTATGTCTGCTTATGTTGAGACATAAAAAGTTGTTATGAAGAGCAAGAACGCTTTTATGGTGATAGCCATCTGAAAATAGATTTCCAGATTTTGTTCATTCAGTCTTTTATTGACATTTTTGTTTATCACTCTGTCTTTTTAAGAGACAAAAGTAAATATGATTTTATCATTAATTAATCAGTCTACTAGCAGGATGTACAAAGGATGTGCACGTAGTATAACAGATATTAGCATGGGAAATGGAACTGGGCAGTTGAGTTCAAATTCTGAAATGATCTGGTTGCATGTCACACTATTACCCTTGGAAAAGGCATGAATCTATCTCTTCTCGTGTGCTAAATAGCAGGATGCACTAGCATCTCTAACTTTGGGTGGCAACCAGTCTAAGAGAAGGAAAACTCTGAATTTTAAACAGTGGAGAAGGCAAAGGGAAATCACTCTACAATCTTTCGGCTAATGTCTATATCAGGTTTAAAACACTAGTTCCCATACAATCACTAAAGTTAAGCAACGTCAAGCTTGGTCAGTTCATAGACTGGTGATTGCTTGGGAATACTGAATGCTGTAAGCTTAGATGTATGGGTCTAATGGATAATGGGTTGGAATTGAAGAGCCAAATTTGAATCCCAATTATGTTCACTTATGAGCAAATATCCTTGGAAGAGGGATGATTCTACTTCTCCCCTCAACTATGGATTAATTAGTAAGATTTATAGTAACTAAATCATTGTTAGTAAAACCTGTGTTAACTAAATCATTACCTTGAATAATTATTAATTATTTTGAGCATGCGGCCAAGTGGGTTGATTTCTATTGTATACACATTTCCTTGTGGATCCCAACCAGTGACATAAGTTCAGAAGTAGCTTCATCACATTTTCCAGTGATCATTCTTGTAAAAACAAAACAAAAAACCCCCAAAAACTTAAGATCATACACATTTTACAGTGATAAACATGTGAGCTGTTATTATTATCACTACTACTTTGATGATGATAATTATTACTATTACTACTATTATTATTATTAATCTAATTATTACTATTACTACTATTATTATTAATCTAATTATTATTATTACTATTATTATTAATCTAATTATTATTATTACTACTATTAATCTAATTATTACTATTACTATTATTATTAATCTAATTATTACTATTACTACTATTATTATTAATCTAATTATTACTATTACTACTATTATTATTAATCTAATTATTACTATTACTACTATTAATCTAATTATTACTATTATTATTAATCTAATTATTACTATTACTACTATTATTATTAATCTAATTATTACTATTACTGTTATTATTATTAATCTAATTATTACTATTACTATTATTAATCTAATTATTACTATTACTATTATTAATCTAATTATTACTATTACTATTATTATTATTATTTCCTTTGATTTCTGATGTGTACACACTTCTCCCACCCTGAGACCTAAAATCAGAAATGGCATTATGACATTTTCCATTGACCAATAAAATAACCCCCCAAAAAACACAGACACATACATATTTTACTTAGATAAAGCCCTTTGTAAGTTGTGAGCTGTACTCATGAGAACAATTATTATTATTATTATTATTATTAAACACTCTTTATCTTATATTGTCTCACATTCCTGTATATATATATTCCTATTAAGAAACAAATAAGACAAAATGAAGAAGAGTTCACAGCCACTCACCTCGTCACGTATAGCTGGTGTCATCTAACCAGATCAAAAGACAAAAACAGATACAATGGGTAGAGGCCATAAAAATCTTCATCAGGTGCTTTGACCAGAGGAATGCTGATTCTTGCATTGTGGTCATTAACATTTACTGGATTTTAAAATTATCCCAGTTAAAAAAAAAAAAAAAAAAAAAAAAAACACTATTCAAAAACAAGTGTAATTTCAAAAACCTTTATAGAGTTCCCACATTTCAACCAAATAGAAAAGCATAAAAATATATGCAAAGAATATCTTAGTCATCACTTTTTAGATATAACCCCGCCCTTCACAGAAGATGGTGGTGGGTGGGTGGGGTTAACTCCTGTTTATTTGCAAAGAAATTACAACAAATATAGGAAAGAAAATAACACTGTTGGATACAGCTTTTTACCAGTTGCTAAATATTTTCCTTAGAAAAAGAAGAAACGAGTACTGAACTTTTATGTAATATGGCAGTGAATGTTGGACAATCTCTTCATAGATGAAGAAGAAACTTGAAGTAACAGAAATGTATTTCTATAGAAGGACTCTATGGACTGAACACGTGAGAAACAACAATGTTTTAGAGTAAATGGAAACAAAAAGAACACTTATAATTAACATCAGGAAGAGGCATTTGAAATTTCTAGACCACATAATGAGGAAAGAGAGCTGGAAAAATTTAACACTTACAGGACAGATTGAAAGCAAGAGAAAGAGAAAGCTTGAATAAATGGTAAGTTATCATGGCCAAGGGCTTGAGCACGCTGGCCTTGTTCAAATTGGTGATCACGCTAGACAACACGCTCTCTCCCAGAAACTGTAACTAAGGTCTGCTGAGCATAGTTGCAGTATAAACCATAGGTGGGCTCTGTGGGTATTGAGCAAACACAAATATGCCTGAGCGAGCGTCTGCAATAGGGATTGGCTAGCCAACCTAGTAAAGGAGTATCCTTGACTACGAGTGGCCAGCTATTATATATATATATATATATATATATATATATATATATATATATATATATATATATTACACACACATATATATATTTATATATATTTCCTGGAGAGTGATACAGTGCACTTTCTTGGACTCATGATTTCAACTAACTTGAAGTGGAATGACTACAGTGAATCAATAGCTGCATCTACTGCAAGGAATGTTGAGTCACTGTGTTGTACTAGAAGGTTTTTCCCATCAGAGTCCATATTGGACATTTAAAAATCTACCATTTGACTGCATATTAGATACTGTTACCATATCTGGTCTAGTGTTCCGGCTGTTAATAATAAGATTCTTGACAAAATCCAAAGAAAGATCTGAAATGTAATCGACTTCAGTCACTTTCTCACAGACTTAATGTGGCTTCCCCCTCTCTTTTCTACAAATATTTTAATGGCATCTGCTCTGACAAGTTTTTCCCCTGGTGCCCTAACCACATGAATTCAAGCATTCTAATTTAAAATTTAGGTTTTGGTTTTGAAACATGGTAAGTTCTGTGTTGCACTGAATACATATTTTTAAATAATAATTATATATATATATATATATATATATATATATATATATATATATATATCTCCCTTTCTCCTCCTTTTTTCTTTTTTCCTCTCTTTTTATCTTCTCCTATATTGAAACTTTATTTTAAGCATATTTTATGTTTAAATATTTTGGTTTTAATAAAATATTACATTGGGTTTCTAATGTCTCCACTTTCATAATTATCATTTGATCTGTTCTTACATTGAGCTCTCTCAGGATCTATATCCTCTTTGGAATTATCCATACAGATTACCAAATAATATATATATATATATATATATATATATATATATATATATATATATATATAACACGATTGTATTTAGTATGAGACAGACTGTTACCTTTGGGTGTTGACTACAATGCCCACTATATATATCTCATTAAAAAGAGTAAACAAGAAAGATTTACTTAATTTTTTATTTAGTTTTTCCAACATCCTTATATTTTTCTATTTAGTAGGAGTAAGGTAGTACAAAAAATTTCCATAATTTTCATTGTCCTAAGCATTTTCGGCTAATTCTTTAGATATTTTCATGGGGATTTTATTTTTGTGCTATTAGTTTTTACCAAATGGAAAAAATGTAAGTAAAAAAAAAAAGATAATTAAATCTTCCTTGTCTGCCATATTTAATGAAAGATGTTTAAAAGAATGTTTGCTATCCAAACATACATAAATATATACCAGCTATAACAGCAAAATTGTCCAAACCATGTAACAGTATAATTGTCTATCCCACAAAATATTTAATATCTAAAAAACATAAAGCTAATCAAGTTTCTTTTCTGCTGGTTTTCAGATAAGGCATTTGTTCATCTTGACACCATTTGTTGTAAGAATCACAGAAAAATTCTTTGTTAGAAAAAGAATTGGTTAACATTGTTTTGTGTCAATACCACTATGTCTGCTCAATTAAACAATGGTGAGAGGAAAAGGATCATTTAGGCCTTCAGTAATGGTACCAACATTCATACTCTGGCTTCCATCTTCAAAGTTTATTCAAGAATCATCAAGAGAATGGTGAATAACTTTAAAATGGGGCACAAGAGAGAAGAAAACTGTATCAAAAGGTCATAACAGGAAGAGGGATCATCATTTCAATTTAGATCTAAAGAGATCAATTAGAAAAGATCCAACTTATTTACCTAATTATATATATATATATATATATATATATATGAGAGAATATGATATATAGTTATATATTTCAGAACCATGCTAGGTAATTGAATGACAAAGGGGGGGGGAAGTGTCTGTAATGCATTTTGTCCTCTGAGGAAACATTTCATCAAGCTAAAATAGTGATCTTATTGATGGAATTGTATCTCTTGTAGTGTCAGTGGCGGGGGTGGGGTGAGAATGAATGTAAACGTTTGTTGTAATTATGCACCAAGGGAAAACTCTGAAGATGTAAGAATGCTAAATTTTTAATTTTTAAATTTTTTAAATTTAATATTTTTTAAATTTTTAATGCTACAATTATGCCCTGAGGGAAAATGCTGAATACGTAGGAATTTTAAATTTTAAAATTTTGTTTTTCTACATCTTCAACTTTTTCCATCAGTTCATAATTATTACCAGTGTTTACATTTATATTTCCCTGCACATCAATAAGAAAATTTATTTAGTATGATGAAGTCCTTTCATAAGACGAAACCCATTACATTAATTTTTTTCCCACTTTGTCAATCAGTTTTTGTTTAGTGTCTTTTTTTTTTATCATTTCACTCCAAGCAAGGCAATAAAGCCACTAAAATGCAAGAGGTTACTGAGTTTTAGAGAATATGAGAAAAAATACTGTTATGGAGAGATAATAATAAAAGAATAATAATTAGGACAGAAGATATTGATTGACATTGCATTTAAACTTTTGAAGATCAAAGTTGACTGGGATGCAAGAAGCCATAAGAGAGTTCCACAAGCAAAAAGTGCAATGGAAGAAACTGTTAACATAGAACTTATGGTTACATCTAACTATTTCAGTTGTAGAATGATGAGACCTTGCCACCAATCTAGTACTGCACTTAAATTCGTAAAGTTTGGTACCATAGAAGAAAGTAATATTTACTTTGAAAAATACAAAACTTGCCCAAGACCAAAAGTGGTGGGTAGGTGAAGGCTGGTCTTCAATCTGTCTTGTCTTAAACTTAGCTAGCCACGATTACTAACCCAAGCATACCACAGTATACCTTACACCAAAACAACACATTCTTACTTAGCACTCTTACTATAGCCAACATAATACTTCAATGTTTATCTAGTCCTGACTAGATCACATATGTACAATTTGTCTGTGAGTGGGTGGGTGGGGAATAAGAATAACATTTAAAAATGAAACCCCAATGAATATTTACAACGATTACAATTTATATAGAAGAAACTAAACCAAATAGTTTTGATAATAAAACCCTCACCATCCTTAATTGTGGCCAAAAATCAGTTAACTGGTTGAAATTAATGTGGCACTAGGTAATTAATAACAATTATTTGACTAATCACTCATTCAAACACACACTCGACCAGACACAAAAACAAATATGAAAAACACACACAAAAAAAGAAAAGAAACACATCTATCAGAGAACTGACATCTGTCACCTAAGAGGGAGAGGGAAAGGGGAATTAAATTAAAGAAAGTGGGGACAAAAATAAAAGAAGCCAATGAGCATACATTCACTAGCTAAGTTAACTTGATGGAAGAAACTAAAGATAAAAGAAACCTAAACTGCCCCTATTTTGGGTGGGGTTACCCACAGTACCACAGAGAAAATTTCACCAGAACAATTAGCATGTGAGTATTTATAGAAAAGACTCAGACAAGCTACATTATGCTGGTAGGAAAGTGACTGAAGCTGAGATGCCAGGTCAGGATCAATAACATTGCAGATTCTTTGGATTTTATCAAGAATCTCTAAATGTATAGCAGGAGCACCAGACCATATGTGGCAACAATATTCAAAGCAGGGATGATTGGTAGACTTATAAATATGTAAGATCTGATATTTTTTGTCTATTCCTTTATAATCATTTACTTAGTGACATTATCTGAATTTGGCAGGGGTTTGGGTACTTTTAAATTAGTAATTATTGTGAGAAAGGCACTGAAAAATATGAATGAGTTCCATTTAAAGCATTCAGATAACGAGGTATCATCTGTCACCTGTATGCCAAAAAAAAAAGAAAAGAAAAAAAAGAAGTCTATAGCTATATATCATTACCATGATCTAAGAGTCCTTGTATAAAAATTCCTTTTCTTGAGCTCAAGGCACCTGAGTGATATTTCGAATTCTATTCTTAGACAGTGGACATTTATCCTAAGGAAAATCTTTTGCATATAGATGAACCCATCATCATCTGAACTTTATTTCATTATACAAAGGATATTAAGCTTTCTGTCCTGAGTGATTAGCCTATTGGCTCCTGCTGGGATTAAAACGTTACATCAATAACTAAACAGTGTCAGAGTTGGCTGTTAATGTTTGGTCAGCTGATGTCTATTATATTTATCTCAGGATGAAAGGAAATAAGAAACTTAATAGCAATTTTGTGAATAATCCAAAAGACTCTCACTGAGATACGTCCATCTGAATAGATATTTATACTTATAATCAAACTGAAAGCAGGAACATACAAATATATATGTATTGATTGGTGAGTTCTTTCATATTTATATACAGAAAGCTTGTTTGACTGTGGAAGTCTTCTATGGCTGAGCAGTCTAAAAGCTCATTAGACTTAATAGCAGTTTTCTCTACAAGGAGGGCACAGTTTCAGATCCAGCCAGTAAGCACATTTTCTTTATTAAGACTCTCAATTCCACAAGCCAGTAGAGGTAAATTTAGACTTTCTAAAAATATGGGACATCTACTCAAACATGTGTAGCCACTAAATATAAACTTTAAAGTAATATCTGCAGATCTATTGGTAGAGAAAATGACAGCCAGAACAGGAAGTTTGCTACAACTGGAATTTTAACCAATTTTAAACATCAGTGTATACTTGACACACACACATATATATATATATATATTGCATATATTTTGGCAGCATATTTTCATTAAGGCATATCCCATTAAATAATTTAAACACAATTTAATTTTAATTTTCAGATGAATGCAACAATTTTGTCTTAGAAAAATGAACACAATTTTCTGTCTTAGAAAAACAAAACCCTGATGATGACATTGTGTTAATGTCAAAAGTACTTGCAATAAAATAAATATGCATCAACATGATAATTTTCTTTCTTCCTTTAATAGGGATACTAAGAAACTTATTAATAATTATGAGAGTATCCTATAAAAAATAAGTAGACAAAACTTGGTTAAATTATTTAATGAGTTATGCCTATAATATAAGTGGACACTGAGGTTAACACCAAGTGACAGCAGTTTGTTTCATGTTTCGACAAAATCTTCAGAGCCTGAAAATTTTCAATCAGTCATGAAACAGAATGTCAATACTTGGGGCTGACCTCAAAGTCCAGTTTTATATTTACCTCCACTCTGAAATTGAGGACATTTACACATAAATATCGCATATATTTTTATCATGTATAACAAAGTGGAAAAGTTTACTTGTGACGTGTTTTGTCCTTCAGGACTTTATTAGACTAAATTTGTTATGTTGGTAAGACTCTACATGCACATGACAGAGGGAAGCTGAGAATTTTTTCTTTTTTTTTTTTTTACTAGCAAAATTCATTTAGAGTCTTTTTCTTTTGCTTTCCATCACTTTTGTAAGTATTAGGTTGGTGCAAAAATAATGTCGTTTTTTGACGTTAAAAAATACGTCAAAAAACGACATTATTACGTCATTATTTTTGCACCTACCTGATAGGTATTCCATACTTGTCATGAGAATGCCTTGATCACAAGGTCATTCTACAGTAAAGTTGCATCTTGGCTCTTACAACATTTCACCATTCCTGGCAGATCTTCTAATATCACAGTGTGAAAGAAATAGAAAAAGGCTCTAAATGAATTTTGGCTAAATAAAAGGAAAAAAAAAAAATCCCAAAACTCCACTGTCGTGTGCATGTATAGTTCTACTAATATAACAAATTTAGTCTGATTAAGCCCTGAAGGACGAAATGCATCACAAACATTTTTGATTTTGTCATACAATTTCCCTAATATGGTTCTTGATATATAAAATATATATCATTATGCCATATATATATATATATATATATATATATATATATATATATATATATATATACAGATATGAAAGAAAATCATATTTAAATTTTTATATACGAGAGCAATGTTAAGAAAATTTATGACAAAGTGTTAAAATCTTTTTGCATGACATGTTTCGATCTCTAGGACTTCTTCAGACTAAAGTGATGTTTCTCTCGATGTAACTAAACATTTGCATGGGTGATGCTAATTTCTATCCTTTGTAGTTTTTAGTAATGTTTACTGCTTTAACATATGTCTGTTCTGACATTCATTCACACAAGTTCATCAGGTAGGTGGCCTGCTGACTTCTCCTGTCGCTCTTTCCTTCACTCATGTGAGTGTTAAAATTTCCAAGCTCTCCTTCCTTATTATTTGCTCTAGGCATTTCAGCTGTTTCTGATTTTGAGTACATGTTCTTTTTATTTCCATAGGACTTCTAATTCTCTTCAGATCACCTCCTTGTAAATGTTAAATAAATCTGGTGAGAAGTTGCATCCTTGTCTTATGTCACATCTAATTTTGGGTAATTGTTCAATGCATTTTCTCTCCATATACAGCTTGTTTGTTCCCAGTAAATGTTTTGGATTATTTTAATATTTTTCCAAAATATATCAAGTTTTCCTAACAATTCAAATAAGTCCTTGTGTTGTATCCTATGAAATACTTTTGTGTAAACTATGAAACATAAGTATGCATCCTTTTTTTATTTGTACTGCTTACTCAAATGACATTCTGAAAATGATATCATTACCTACAGTTAACAATGTTGCAGGTTGTTTTTTTCATTCTATGACTGTTAAACTGATATTTTGATAAGAAAAACGTAACTAGGTAAAAATAAAAATATGATTGGCTGAAAACATCTTCATATTTTTACAGAAAGCATAAGATGGCCCAAAATGGCAAATCCTAAATAAAGCAGGCAACCCCCCCCCAAAAAAAAACAATAAAAAATGCCCATTGTTTATTCAGTCTGTGATGTGATGGCCGAAGCGTGAAGAAGCCAAAAACAACATAAAATAAAATCTGTTTGTATTTTCAGTAGTCTGATCCAATACATAAACAAAATATTTGAGAATCATACTTTTGCAATAACAAAAATCAAATGTAAGGTTAACAGTTGGAAATGAAAGACAGTTTTTTTTTTTATAACTGGATGCCCTTCATAAATCCAAGCATTTAAAATGAGTAATAAATTAGCTGCAAAAGCGTAATTAATTTTTTTTTTTTAAAAGAATCTGATCATCTCACATGGGATTTTAACTTGGTGCTTTTAAAAGTTCATGACTGACAGTAACATTACTTTTAATAATGTTAATTTGCAAAATATTCAATGTTAAATTAGCATTGATTTTTTGAGCATTAACTTTCAAAATAATCCCATTGATTTTGTGACATAATACATTGTGGAAGTCAATTGCTAGGGAACAGACATTGCTTCTTTTGCTTAAAGCATCCCAACAAAATCATTTTTTTTAATTGCAATTCAAGTTTTTGATATTGATTTTCATGAAATATTGACAGGCATATTGCAAGTTACAGTAATATTAATTTGTGTGATTGAACACTATCGATTTTATGACATGATGAAAAGGATTTATTTTCCAACATTGATAGAAACAATAATATTGATCTGAGATGTTTTCCAAAATGACAATAATGAAAATGAAATGAAAACTTTCAAAATCAAATTTTGTATATTGTATTAACATTTTATTTCCCCTGGGTACTGTTATAAGAAAAAAAAAATTAATCTAATAATTTTTTTAAATTTTATTTTATATTTTTTAGTTGGTAGAGCATCTGATTTAAAACAGTCTTTACTTACTGAAAAAATCCACAAAGGGCTTATCCGCTCTGCAATTTAGTCTTTTTGAAGTCAGAAATTAGTTAAGTGACCTTCACATTTCTCCCAAACTAATTAGAGTAACAAAAATGACAGTGATATAGAAAACAAATTGCTGCCATTTCATTGGTAGGTGGGGTAACTTGGGGTTTGCAGGGAAAATAGTTCATGTTATTTAGTCATCCACTTGTGTGGGTGGCCATGTGTATATGGGAAGAAAAAATAGTCCAGTCTATTTGGCACTTCCTATTTTGGGGATACTGCAGAGGCCATGGATTAAACTTAGCCTTTACCAAAAAGCGAGATACTGCTTGCGGAGACAAGCTCCTAGTGACTGGACTTACTTAAATTTTGTACTTTAAAGCAGTGTTTCTTATCGGGGAGTGGGTATTCGATGGTGATTCCAGGTTTGCTGGTATGTGCCAAACCTACCATATTCTGTATCTGTCTATATTTCTGAGATTAGGTATTATGTACACTATTTACATTATTCAGACTATTGTCCTCATCTTTGGTGCCAAGGACACATGGCACAGTGAATAAAGGCGTTAGTTAGATCTAGTGACAGGACCCAAAGAGTGATGAGTTCAATACCTGGTTAAGGCAGTAGAGAGGGGAATTAACAGGAGATATCTGATAACTGACATCCATTAGACATGGCACGTGGAACTAGAACAGTCTACCCCAGCGAGAAAAATAAAGGTTCAGTTCGACATTCTAACCACCTGAAGAAAGCCGGAGTGTACAATGGCCAAAATGTTTTGATAAATATGGCAACAAAGGTGAGGACAATAGTCCAAATAATGTAAATATTGCCATATTCTCTTTTCATAAAATGATTTATTTTTGGGTGGATATGGTGTGATCTGACTGGTGACTGAGAAACGTCATAATTCTGGCAACACAAGGTGCTACTTCTTCTGTCCAAACACATTAGCCATACATGCAGCTCTGTTGTTGCAGACTTACAGTTAAATCTGAAAATCTACCAGACAGCTAGATTACAAATCTCAGGAATTAAATGCTAATTTAAATTTTTTTTCCAAAATCCTCATGGCTATTCCTTTTTGCTACAGTCAGGTGAAATTTTTTATAAATTAATTTAGAAATATACGTTCATGAAAATGGCCTTTTGGCATTCGTAGTTGTGTTTCTCACACAGTCAGGCACCACATCATCATGGTGGTGTTGTCATACATATTTTAGTTCACTGTTTTGCTGTTTATTATATCGCATTCGTTACTAGTATATCAATGACTTTTAGCATGAGTTGGTAATTGAAAAATGTAAACTTGATAAATATAAATATAAAATGAAAAGGTTCAAAAAAAAAAAAAAAAAAAAAAAAAAAAATGAAAAAAAAGTGAGTCAGATACACCAGTAGTTTCTTGTGGTGTGGAATGTAACTTTCGTTTCTTAGTTTTCTGGAAACCCTCCATGTACCAACAGACGATGGCTTGTGTACTGGAACCAATACACATACCACACTTTGAATAGTACTTCTTTAAAGAACTCAAATCAATTGATTAATCAATTAATTTGCTTTATGGCTTATCAATTCTTTGTGGTTTATTTAAATCTAAAAGATTTTTTAATTGTATAAGAATATTTTTTTGTGTGTGAATGAATATTGTTTTAAAAATTTGGTGGATAAATATAATTTATTATATAACAATAATTTTTCTAGATACAATTTGTATAATGATAAAATTTGAATAAAATTTTACCTTAAAAAGAGAGTGCTGGATTTTTCCAAGCATAAGCCGTATGGAAATAGATTGTAAACTTATATTCTGTTCTAGACGTCAATCTCCTTTATCATACAGCAGCAAAGCTTCTGATCAGGAGATTAGAAGTTTTGAGGAGTATGGAACCACCTCTTAATTACTGTTGTTCCCAGGTCTACCCTGACCTAGGTGGTAGCACCTGTTAGGGTCCCAGTAATGGTCAAATAGGTAACCCCCAAACTGGCGTGAAAACACTATGAAAATATAAAGATATATTTTTATAGTGAAAATACCAGCAATGCATTTTCATAATAAAAAAAATTTTACCAGCAATACATTTTTGTAAAGAAAATTACTAATACTGCCAAGAAAATAAAATTTCAGAATTAAATGACCCATAAGGATTTGATATGCTGCTAAACAAATAAATTTGGGATGCTGTTTTAAACAATATCCTTTATGGACTGCAAACTCTCACTTTCTTTAGTATTTTTAAACAGTACCTTTAGTGGAGGCACTGTGGAATAATGGATAGAGCTCGGATTGAGGAATCGGAGAGCTGAGTTCGAATTTCAGTTGAATCCATTACATATACTTATGTGCTAATACTCTTGTGAAAGCTATGAATCCTCTTCTTCTCCCCCTCCCCCCCAGCTATGGGTAAATAGCAGGAGAGACCGTGTTTTATAGCTATGCATGACAATTGGTCTACTGCATAAAGAAATGACAACCTACTGCGGGAAAAGATCTGCCTTGTCAGTCATGTATCGAAAGATACATGATTGCCTAAGCATGTATCACATATGGCACATAACTGACTGGCATCTTTGGATGGTTTTCCTCATCTTCGTCGTCATATTCATGATGTTTTGGCTGTTGTATTCTCCAGCCTTCTTCAAGTGATATATGTTGGAATTTCAAACTGAACCCTTTATTTCCTTCACCAGGGTAGATTGTTCTAGTTCCACATGCCATGCCTTTCAGTTATTTCCCTGTTAGTAACTGAACTCTAAGCTTTTGTTCACCCCTGCTGTGGGCAGGTATTGAACTCACAACTCTTTGGGTCAAGTCACTGGATTACTTAAGCCAATGCTTTTATTGAAATTCCAATGTATATCTCCTGATAGACTTGAAGGATACATGATCGCCTAAGCATGTATCATGTATGGCTCATAACCGACTGACCTTTAGATTATTGGTTCTCTAATATTTGGGTTTTGTTTGATGGTTTTCATTACTAATTATCAATACGTGCTCAATCATGTAGTGATCCTGACATGGCATGTACACCTTTGTTTTGGGGTAGGTATTGGCTGCAAATGTGTCCTGTACAGAGTCTGACTAGGTGCCGACACCTCTTTTCTTATCTCTCTGTCATTCAGGTGCAATTCTCTGAAGTAGCTCAAAGTAAATGTTGAATAATCAAGCATATAGATAGACCAGGGCGAGTGTATAGGTGAATGAATGAAAAGCACAAGTGTGGGTCTGTTGAAGTAACATATAGCGACTAAATCCTAGTACCTGTATCATTTTAAATATTTAAAAAAAAATAATCTCTGATATGATTAAAGCATCATTTATTCCAAGATTTGGAATGAATATCTTTGCCATAAATTTTTATTAAGTGCAAGAAAAAGAAAAACTATTTATGGGTAGTGAGTTTTTAAAAAATGGTTGTTTGTGGAATTAGGCATGAAAAATTTCACAGAAACTTTTAGGCTCCTCAAATATAAAGTACTTTCTCTTTGATCTACTGATTGTAGAAATAAATAAACTCATGTACATTACTTACCTATTCTGAAGCAAAAAATTTCATCTTATTCACTTGAGTGGATCAAATATTTGTTTTTCAGCAGTTCCGAAGGTATTCATTTGAGAAGAAAAAAATGATTATTCCGTGAATATAACAATTTCATTCATTATACCATATTTATCTGCAATCCCTTACTTGAATTTATCACTATGTCGTCTTATTTCAAGTTTATGGATACTGCCCAGAGGCAAACATCTCTATCTTAGAAAAGTAATTTCTATTTCTTTGTTGATATAGAAGCTTTGATTGAAATATGAGAGCAAATAAAAAGCAACCAGCTTGTAGAGCAGTGGTTGGTCTTCTAGTTTTAAGAATTACATTCAATAGATTTCTTTTTGCATGATAAGGTAAAAAAAAAGTCTTTTGGTTGAATAGCTTTCATTGAATTGAGTATGACGGAAGTAAAATTTATTTATGAATTAGTTATAGAGATCATATTAAATTACTGGAGAAAGCTCGTCTAATTTTCAATAAACATCGTTTTCTACAAATTGTCTATTTACTGATCTTATTAAAACTTTATCTTTCCTGGATATAAGTCTAATATAAACTAAAGTTTCTATCAGTGACAAAATTGTCCAAATCTTATTTAATTTCAGATAAATTTTCATGTTTACCAAATGTTCCAATTAATGTTACTTCAGATAAAACTTTCCAAAACAAAGCATAATCTTTTTTCGTTTTCTTTTTAAAGTGAGTTTCACCCTGTACCAGGCCTAAGAGCAACTCGAGATAGAGGGTTACAGAGTAGAGGCACATATTATGAGGATATGTAGGAAGAAAATGGTTAACCCTATACTTAAACAAATTAAGATTGTACTGATCAGGAAAGCATACTCTTGGGAATTGGTTACACAAAGCAGCAGTTCATAGGAAGGAACTGTTCATGTGGAACTTCAATTTCAGGAGTGAGGGCAGTTTGCCACTCTGTGCGGAGTATGGTGGGTCTTAGTCATGAATATTAAAACTGGTGGGACTAACGAATGCAGTTTGTCTGAACAATTTTATGGAAATTGTGATACAGCACTGAGTTGCTTGTGATGTCTTGTCTGTCAGTAAAGATATTGTCGGGTTGAAAATAATTTTTTTACCCACAAAGGCTGGAATTGGAATGAAAGTAATAATCTAATAGCCTGACACCACAAATCACAAAGAACTTTACCAAAAAAACAAAAAAAACAAACAAATAAAAACACATCGCTTGAAGACTTCCAACAGCAGCAACAATTAAAATGGATAGCATATGTAACTCAAAAGGGAAAAAGAATGATAACTCAAGATGTTGACATTCCACACTACACATCAGTATGAGAAAGAGTGATAACATTTAGTGGTTCAAGAAGCCTGTTTTCCTGAAAAGTTGTTTAAAGAGAGATTTTTTTAATAAATTTCAAGCAACATTAACACTAATTATTTCCATGGAAAATGTTCAGACAAGCTAAATTCCTTAGTCCTCCCGTCAACTCTAGCCCTTCCCAGATAAGACTAGCCATACTGCATGCACTCACCCAAACCACCCTCATTTCCTTCATATTCCATTAGCAAGAAGTAAATTCCACTTGAACAACTTCATCCCATGAACCACTACTTTATAGAACTGACTCCCAAGAGGATGCTTTCTCAACCACTACAATCTTAACCTGTTCATGTTCATGGTTAACTGTTATCTCTCCCACATATCCTTATAAACTGTTCCTCTTACCTTTTACTCTTACGACTCATACAACAAACTCTTTCATTAACACTAACTTGAATGGCTCTTGGGCCTTGTGTATGGGGAAGATTAGGTCAATGAATTCTGAATGTTTCCTGTATGAATATCACTATTACAATTCCTGTTTAGCAGTCAAGTTTTGAAAACAAACTTTCTATCTTTTGTGATTAAAAGTCTAATGCAAACAAAAATTTCTGTCAATAATTATCTAAGGCATAGCTAAAGTTATCTCACTGCTTTATAAGCAATTATTTTTCAAATAAGCTTCCCAGTTCTGTATTTATGCTGATGACACAACTCTTTACTCTTGTCTAAATAGTAAATCTGATAGGGCTAATAAAGTAAAACTGGTAGCTGGTATTGAAAATGATCTCGAATCAGTTGTTTACTGGGGCAAGAAATGACTTAAAAATTTTAATGCCTATAAAATAAAACTGCTCTCTTCTAGCCATTGTATAGAATTTTTTTTTTGCCTTCCACCAGTATGGCTGATGCTAATGTCCAGTAGAGCAATACATTGCACCTTTTTGGTCTTCTGTTTTCCACTGATACAAAGAGAAAATGATTTTATTAAATCAATTACTTGGTTTGCTGCTCAGAAATTTGGTTCACTGTCTTGCTAGATAACCTTTCTCAAAAGAATTCATCTTGCATGCTTATAAATCTACCATTCATCTGTGCATTGAATATTGCTGCCATATCTCATCTAGTGCTCCTGCTATTAGGTTGGTGCAAAAATAATGACGTAATAATGTCGTTTTTTGACTTATTTTTTAATGTCAAAAAACGACATCATTACGTCATTATTTTGCACCAACCTAATATGTATCACAAGATTCTTGACAAAATGCTAAAAAGAGTTTCTAATGTTATCGGACCTGACATCACAGTTTCAGTCATTTTTCCACAGCCGTAATGTGGCTTCCCTCTGTCTTTTCTACAAATATTTTTATGGCAATTCTTCTGATGAGGTCTCCTCCTTGGTACCCTGACCGCATGAATTTAAGCATTGGCAACGAGTCTCATCATTTTATTGTTGAATTAACTTGATGTACCCGTAAGTTCTATTCTTATAGTTTCTGTTCTCGCACTTCACGCCTGTGGAATTCTCTTCCAGTTTCTTGCTTCTCTGCCCGCTACAATCTTCAAAAGTTTAAATGCAGCACCAATCAAAATTTTCTGTCTTCTTGAAACCTGTTCTTTTATTGTCCTTTCTCTTCAATTTTCTTTCATTCACAGTAACCCCTTGAGTCTTAGTAGCATTGCCACCTTGCTTGGAGAGAAACTGTTACGGTAATTTACCCATGCATGCATGGACTCTCCCAGCTATAAATAGGAGCAGGTACTGCCTTTTGGAGAGAGAAGTTTCCAGCAGTCAGCTCTGACAGTCAGACCAAACATTCTTGATGTAACACTCATTTGTATATGTTTGTATTACTGTTTCTGTTAATATATTAGTTTAATTCAATTCCTCTGTGTGTGTGTGTGTGTGTGTGTGTGTGTGTGTGTGTGTGTGTGTTTATTTCTGGCCCTAAAATGCCACAACAGAAAATTAAAAAACACTGGATCTGAAGTCTGATATTAACAGAGATTTTTGTCAGCAATGTAAAGCAATTTAGTTGCTCATTAGTAAGTACTACTGGCAAAAATTTCACTTACCAAACCATTGTTTTCAAATAGCCATTGGCTAGTTGTATTCTCAATAAAGAGCTGAGTAAAGATTAAATACTCTCTTAAGATTTCCCTAACATTGTGTAAGAGATGGCAGTAGGAATTTATTTTAGCAGCATAAAACTATAGTTTTGCTCTGAAAAATAGTTATTATGGGCAGAGAAAAAGAGGTAGAATGAATCTGAGAAGGGGGAGAAGTAGTGATAGATAGAGAGAGACAGATAGCCCAAGGCAATAAAACAGAATTATTAACAAAGGACTGTAACTTTGAACTGCAAATACAGAGATTCTATAATTTACTAGGACATGTCATTAAAATATTTTTATATTGGTTTTGAAATTGATTTTTGGTATAATAAAGTGTCTAGAATTTTGGGATACTATTTCATTTGAATTTGCTCTAAAATTGATTTATTTTTAGAAGTCTATCAAAAATAATGTTCACATCTTTCATAAATAATAAATTTAATTTATTAATTTGTTTATATGTTTAACATGCAAACACCTACACATTAATTAGCATATGCTTATGAAAGAGGGAATTTAAAAAAAGGCTTAAAATTATCAAATTCTCATAAAATTAATACATATTTCTCTCATTCTCTCTCACTCACTCTCACTTTGTCTCACTCTCTCTCAATCTATATCTTTATACATGTGTGTATAAAATAATTTTTGCTTTCTTTTTAGCAGAAAAAAAATAAGTTTTTGGTTTTACAACACACAAGAAAAAATGAACTGTGTTAGCATAGAGATGAGTATATGTGTGTGATTGTTGTAGGAAATTTGCAAAATTTACACACTGTTACGTATGCATAGCGTAAATATAGCAGCAGATCTTCCTGATTACTCCTCTGTTGTTCTCGCTCCTTCATAATGTTTTAAGCTGAATAAAATAACTGTAGATAATTCTATATGTATGTTTACAAAGCATGTGATACATGACTGACCAATGAAAATCAAACCACACAAAGTTGAAAATACCAGACCTGTTTTTTTGTCACTAATTTCTCAATCTCCAATGAAGCTTTACTAAAAGTGAAACGTGTTAAATTGATAAATGTTTCTTATTTGTTCTTTATCTTATCATCTTGTCAGATTCTGATCCATATTTGATCTTTAACACACGCACACACACACACACACACATATATATATATATATATATATATACTTTTATATGACTATATTTAATTAATATTGATTCTGTTTTATTGACGTTTCTACAGTAATAAACAAATTATTATTTTATGTTCAATAAATTCTCCCCATAAACAGAAAAAGAAGTGCCTTTTTCTCATCTGCTATTATTTAATATGTAAATCAAAATCAGACATGCCAAAGGGTGAGGGTTATGTTGAATTTTAATTAGTTGAAATTTAATGATTAATTATCAAAATAAAAATTCATATTAACAGTAGGACACACTCAGGTGCACACAAACATGTATAATCAATTGCATGTTCCATCACTCAGGTGTGCCATTCATTCATATGCACACTATCACATTCTTACCACATAGGGACATACTTACACACCTGAACAGATAGACAAGTACTTACCATATACATACATATCTAAGTTTGATCATATCTTTATCTTTTGGGTTTTTTTAAATTTGTTTGTTCTTTTTCAATGTTACATGAATTAAAAAGGGAAAATATTTTTACTATTATGCTGTAGTGTTTTATGTTTTGTTGTAGTTTTAGTCTTCCTCTACAACTTTTGTTTATCGTCTGATATTAGTGATGGATTCGTTAATATTGTTAATGAATAATATGATTAAAATAGATGGAAACAATGACTGAATTTAGCCAAAGATCTATCTCAGTCTGTTCAGATCTATCTATCTATTTCAGCCTGTTCAGATCTATCCATCTATTTCAGCCTGTTCAGATCTATCTATCCTTGTGTACTAAGTAAAGGTATTGACACAATTAAAATATTTCCTTCAATTTTCCCTCTTAGTCCGAGAAGACTGGTAAGACTATTCTTGATGGCATTGTATTCAGTACCATATATATATATATATATATATATATATATATATATATATATATATATATAATAATATATTTTTGTTTAAAAATATGATTCCTTCACTACATAAGAGTTCTCATGTTTCAAAAACAAGAGCCGAAATTATCCAAATAATTAATAAAATTAAGTTGGATTGTGGTGTTTAGTCCCGTTTCATCTTCAAGCGAAATTTTGGGATATTTATTATAATATAAGCTCTACTTCTGTATGGAGCACTGTCTTCTTAAAAATAAAAACAAAAATACTAAGGAATCCCGGATTATGCACCCAACGTGTTCTTTTCTATTTTCTGCATACCTGCACAAGGATACATATATATATATATATATATATATATATATATATATATATATATATATATATGTATGTATGTATGAAGAAATATATGTGCTATATTTATGGGATAAAGTGGTCAATATCAGAGATAGAGCATGTGTAAATATAAAAGTGAACATTGAAGTCAACACTTAGAGGTGACAGTCTGTTTCATGCTGGACGCAATCGTCAGGCCTAAGTAAAACTTAATATTATAACTGCTAGGAGCCAGTTATAACAAAATTGAATATGAAAAGCCAGGGCTACCAAGCCATGCCCATTTTCAATGTATGATCCTACTTTTTATGTGCCATCCTTTCAGGACATAGTCGATCATGGCTCTCCACTTCTTCCCTATCCCTTGTAGCTTTCAATAACATTTGTCCCTCTGCCACCTCTCCCAGACGACGTTCTGTCATCCACTTTCTTAAGCTCACCTGGGAAAGAGTGAATTTTGTCCTAACTGAAATACAGTGTAACTCGGATATAAGACAGATTTTCTCTGGTCCCAAATTAGAGCCTGTGTTAATGTATATATAATAGACCAAACCCGGATATAAGAGACTTATTCTCCGGTCCTGACAACTCTCTTATATCCAGGTTACACTGTAGTTATTTTTTCAGGGAATTTTAATAAAGTGTTTTAAAAACGTTCGTTTTTTTTTTTTTTTTTTATAACAATGGGAACCCCCAGGGCCAGGCATGGATCTATTACGTCAATAGAGGAACATGGATAGTTAGAGTGATGAAGAATTTCTCAGATTCAGCCATGCAGATATTGGTGATGTGTGTGACAGTGAGACTGAAAGTCATCCTGCCCAAGAAGGAAGAATTTTCGATCGATCATAAGCATATGATCACCTGTGTCTATTAGAATTTTCCTATATCCCTGGACTTAGAAATATTGATCAAGATGCTAGTGAGGTAGATGCTTTGCATCTTTTTTTACCTGATGAAGTAATTCAATTAACCTGTATGCAAACAATGTGAAAACCAAATTAAGTGACACAGCAAAGTACAACTCACAAATCAGCACTTGGAAAAATGTTTGCTTTCAACAAATGAAAGCATTTTTGGCATTGCTTTTGTTGAATTGGTTTGATGAAGTGACCTGTTTTACTGGACAAGACATGCCATTTTTAGAATGCAAGGCTTTCATAATGTGAAGAATCGGATTTATTTTTCATCAATTCTGATATATTTTTTTTCGTTTTCATGTTTTTTTTCTAAAAATTTATTATATGTACAGTAAAAAAAAATATGTCCACTTTTTTCTACCCTGAAAATTTTATAACAATATCTCTAAAACCCTAAAAGTTACAGTGCTAGAACTATACCCGCCATTCAAAAACTTAATGTAGATCTTTGGGAGAGAATATAAAAAAAAAAAAAAAAAAAAAAAACATTAACCATAACAACTCTGAAAGTTAGTGCAGAGTTGAAAAGGTTAATAGTGTTTTTTGTTTTCTCATATTCTCTAACACTCGGCAACTCCTTGCATCTTAGTGATTTCATTTCCTTGCTTGGGGTGAAATGATTAAAAAAAAAATTGCTGTTTTCAAATATCTCAAGGCTAGCCCGATTTAATTTCTTGCTTCTCCATTGGTGACACAATCTTTGAAGGAAATCAGTGCGGACCAAATTGATAACCAAGAACTGCAATGGCATCAGCACCACTGACATCAGAATCAATCGCAAGATGCTGTAACATTTGACATATTCAAATACCTAGCACCCAGTGTAACAGAGCAAGGATTAAAGCCAAAACTACTGGCCAGGATTGCACAAACGGTACAAGTAATGACAAAACTAAATAAATGCCAAGTAGATTGACATATATATATATATTTCCTTCATCTGAAAGACTGACATGGTCCCAGGACATTTCATTATTCCAGTAAGCCCGAGAACCATGAACATTCACAATGGATATAGAGACGTTACAGTTCACAGAGATTAAATGAGTAAAAACGTGTGTAGGGGGTTCACTCACATCATACCAGCAAAAATCAGCCTTACGTTCACAGAGATAAAAGAATACTTTAAAGGAAATAAAATCTACAAAAATAACAGGAAAAGCATGGTAAATTGTATGTTTAATTTCATACAATTTATTTATATTTTTTGTGTGCGTCGGTGTGTGTAATTTTAGGTTTATAATTGTTTTATGGTACATGTGATAAAAGGGAGAATTTACTTTGTATTATTACATGCCATATCACAGAGAGAAGTTGGACACATCTTGCCCGTACCAAGGTTCATGCTGAAGGGTTTGAATTTATTGTCTTTTTGCAGGATGTCTGTATTTCCAACAGGAACAGTTTTTGTTGCATGCTATTTTTATTATTTTAAATTTTTTATTTAATTTATTTTATTCAACGTTTTTATGTTATTATTTTATTTTATTGCTAATTTTCATTATTTTATATTTTATTTTTATTTATTTATAATAATAATAATAATAATAATAATAATAATAATAATATCCCTACATCACATCTCCACCAAATTAGCAGAGCTAATTGATAGTGATGGATGCTTATTTAAAGTAAAAATAGTCATTGTTTTTAAAGAAACAAACTCTCCTCCTGGAACGTGTAGTTGTTGTTTTCAAAAATGGCAGTTACTTTGAGTGTTTCATAGTTTGTTTTGGTTGTTCAGCTGCTGATTTTGTTACATGTTCCTTATGGTTTTATAATAATGTCACAAGTTTTAATCTCTCAGTAGAGACTGTGAGGTGTTTTTCTTGCAGAATTTCCCATTATGAAATATTTTTATTTATTTGTAATAATAACATCCCTACACTTGCCATGTAAGGCTAAAACTTTGACATAGATAACAAGAAGAATTTACAGTAAGTTAACTTACTCTAAGTTGGTGGGCTTCATCTACTGAAGTCTGTACACATCTTTTCATTGCCATATTTTATGAAGAAAGGAGTAACCATCAGTTGTTAGAAGACAGAACATATGGTCATTAGTAAGAGGGATAACCCAAGATGAGTTCTATGAAATAGGGATCTCAAAATAAAGTATGGAAATTCATCTATCTGGGAAGTATTATAAAAGATGATAGAAAATGCAACATGGAAATCCAATTGAAATGATGAAAAGCTAAACAAAGTATTAACTAACAAGAAATTTTATTAGAAAGAAAGAAGATAGCAGTGATTAATAAACAATCCTTACAGATTTGATTTTTTTAATCAATTTACCCTAAGCAATGCAGTTTGCTCCCCATATAACTTCTTGATTAAAACAGCATCCCAAATTCCTCCATGTAGATTGTCAAGCACAAAGATTTAGCAATATTTAATCAGTGACTTGGAACAACAAACTTGCATATACATTTTTCATAAAGAAATAGACTATCGAGATTATTTACATTGTTCAGGAGACACAGTGGATTAATGGATAGCAGCTTGGATTGAGGAATCCGAGAGCTGAGTTTGAATTCCATTTGAATCCATTACATTCACTTACGTGCTAATACTCTTGGGAAAAGTATGGACCTCTTCTTCTCCCTCCAGCTATGGGTAAATAGCAGGACAGACCGAGTTCTATAGCCACGTATGGCAACTGGTCTACCGCAACCTACTGTGGGAAAAATCTGCCTCGTCAGTCATGCATCAAAAGATACATGATCGCCTAAGCATGCATCACATATGGCACATAATTGACTGATATTGTTCGGATGTTTTCCTCATATTCATGATGTTTTGGCCGTTGTACTCTCCAGCTTTATTCAGGTGATATATGTTGGAATTTCAAACCGAACCCTTTATTTATTTCACCAAGGTACATTGCTCTAGTTCCACATGCCATACCTTTCAGTTATTTCCCTTTAGTAACTGAACTCTCTAAGTTTTTGTTCACCTCTGATGTGGCCAGGTATTGAACTCACAACTCTTTGGGTCAAGTTATTGGATTACTTCAACTAATGCTTTCATTGAAATTCCAACATATATCTCCTGATGGACTTTACCAAATAAGAGAAACATTATCACTTGAAGACTTTCAACAGCATCAGTAACTAAAATTGATAGCGAACACAAGAGAAAATAATGTCAAAATTAAAATGCTGATATTCCACACTATTTCAAACAAAAGGTTTGGAAGGAAACTCCCATCAGTATAAGAAAGAGCAAAGTAACCTATTTTCCCGAAAATCTATTTCAAGAGAAAGATTTTGTAAATTTCAACCGACAATAATGCTAACTCTTCAGTCAATGAATGGCGAATGTTTCAGCATATGGAAATGGCTAATCTTACCATTACCAGTGGCCATAAACAATACAACTGCAACTTCTGACACGAGATAGATTCTTATGTACCATTAGGTTAGGTGAGTGTCAAGACAAAGTCTGTGATTGTTTGGAGATGTTATCCAGTAGAGTTGACAGAAAGACAGAAATCATCTGAACTGAAGAAAAAAAAAATTCTTGCTGTGACAAACCAATTTGTAGCACTTAAATTTATGAAGAACCTGTTGTCAGAATTTGTGATCTTTGTAGTTGGAGAGTAGAAGGGTTAGAGTGCAGATAATGTCCTCTTTGCCAATGGGGGATAAAAATCGCAATGGCTTACTTGAAAATTCGTTTACTGACAATTGGATTGCAGTGTAGTCATTTTGAAACAACGAGCCAAAAAGAAATAAAAATTTGACGGGATAATTTTTTCTTTTTTTTTTTGATTTGGTATTTTTGATTTTTGTTGACTCCATTGTTGTCATTCTCTCTTTTTCTTTTCTTTTTCTTTCTTGTTCTTCATTTTCTCCTTCATTCTGTCTTTTACTATCTCTCTTTTACTTTCTCTCTTTTTCTTCTTCATTCTCTCTTTTACTTTCTTTCTTTTTCTTCTTCATTCTCTTTTACTTTCTCTCTTTTTCTTCTTCATTCTGTCTTTTACTTTCTTTCTTTTTCTTCTTCATTCTCTTTTTCTTCTTCATTCTGTCTTTTACTTTCTCTCTTTTAATTTCTCTTTTACTTTTACTATCTCTCTTTTACTTTCTCTCTTTTTCTTCTTCATTCTCTTTTACTTTCTCTCTTTTAATTTCTTTTACTTTCTCTCTTTTACTTTCTCTCTTTTAATTTCTTTTACTTTTACTATCTCTCTTTTACTTTCTCTCTTTTACTTTTACTTTCTCTCTTTTTCTTCTTCATTCTCTTACTTTCTCTTCTTCATTCTCTTTTACTTTTACTTTCTCTTTTTCTTCTTCATTCTTTTACTTTTTCATTCTCTTCTTCATTCTCTCTTTTACTTTTACTTCTTCATTCTCTTTTACTTTCTCTTCTTCATTCTCTCTTACTTTTACTTCTTCATTCTCTTTTACTTTTACTTTCTCTCTTTTTCTTCTTCATTCTCTCTTACTTTTACTTTCTCCTCTTCATTCTCTTTTACTTTCTCTCTTTTTCTTCTTCATTCTCTCTTACTTTCTCTTCATTTTCTCTTTTACTTTTACTCTTTTTCTTCATTCTCTCTTTTACTTTCTCTTCATCATTCTCTCTTTTACTTTTACTTTCTCTTCTTCATTCTCTCTTTTGCTTTTACTCTTTTTCTTCTTAATTCTGTCTTTTACTTTCTCTCTTACTTTTTGAGAACTAATCTTCTTTGCCATCATTTACTGTTATCTTTAATTAATAATTTCTTCAGTTTTTCTTTTTATATTTTATACTTTCTCAAATTTTTCTTTTCTTTCTTTGCCATTGGATTTTCATTCCTTTGTGTATTTTTTTACTTTTTCTTTCCATAGAATTTTTCCTTTATCTTCACTTTATCTTTTTTCTCAATTTTGTGCTTGCCTTCATTTTGTATGTCACCGTTTTTCTTATTTCTAACTTTTTGATTTTTTTATGGATTCACATTTTCTTTCCTTACAAATTATTTAAATCTTTCTTTCTTTATTTCTTATGCATTTCTTTTTTCTTTTCTTTTCTCTTTCATCTCAATTAGTTCATTTTTCTTTCTACCTTTACTATTTTTTCTTTCTATTTTATCTGAATTTTCTTTCTTTCTTTCTTTACTACTTCTTTTCTGTTTACTTTTCTTCACCTTTCTTTCTTTTTTTTTTCTACTTTTACTATTTTTTCTTTCTTTTTTATCTGAATTCTTTCTTTCTTTTGTATAATTATTTGTTTTTTTTTATTTCCTTCACATTTTCTTTTTAATTTTCCCTCATTGTACATGAGCCTTTCCACTGTTTCTGAAGTAGATGTTGAAAATTTATTAACTTGATCAAGGAGAACCTTCCAAAAAAAATCTGATGTTCACTTATTGGTAAGGCATGGGTTAAAACAGGAACTTTTCTACATCTCCTCTTTAACAGTTATCCATCAAACCTAAGAAAGCATATTCGCACAAACAGTTGCTCAGAAATTTATAAGTTGATCAGCAAAAGATGTATCATCATTTTTGGATGTAATTCTTTCGGAATTTGAATTTTAATTTGAGGAAAGAGGGATTGTAGAACTTGACACTCATGAGACATGTTAAAGGAAAGAAAGACAGAAAGGAAACAAAAGGACAGAGGGGAAGCAGTGAACGACCTCCCTAGAAAGCTTGTGTAAATGGATAGCAGAACAGGGAATGAGAATGATAGTAAGAAGGTAAAACTTACTAGAAAGTACAAAGAATATGAAGTTGTAAAAAGATATGATTACCTACATCCTGAAGGGGCATGACATAGAAATTAGAAAATGTTTTCCAAAAATATTTTCAAGTAAATTAATATATAATTTAATAAGTGCACCTTTTTCTTCTTTCGTTCTGTCGATTAAAATATTGCATTCATAAAAGGAAACATATGAACTGTTTTCTTTAATCAAATAAAATTTTATGAAATTAGAATCTGTTATAAGAGTTTCTTTAGAATTGTCATTTTTTTTTTTTTTTTAAGTTTGGATTCAAGTGCTTTATGCTTGAGAGAATTTAAACAAACAATTCCATTCAAGAATACTGTCGAGATTTTTACTTTCAAATCAAGACGATAAAAGCAAAAAAGAGTTATAATTACTTCCTCAATGCTGGATGATTGGTGTGTATGTCAGCAATCACTGTAACCTTGAATTGTTTTTAAACCCCAAATACAAACACAATAACAAAAAAAAAAAAAAACCTAAGGGGCAAATTAAAAAAAAAAGAAAAGATGTTTAAACAATGCACATTTGATTCTGAATGAAGCGCTCAATCCTAACTTAAATGAGAAAAAATAAAATAAAATAAATTCATGTGATTTTATTTTTGTTTGTTATTCAAGAAGTAAACTCTTGCTGAAGTTGTCATGAAAATTGCACAAAGCTGAATTCTATTGTTTTACACAGTCACTGAAAGTTTTTATATTTTGAGTAAAGAGCAGAGTCAATCAATCAGGAACCAGATGTAATTTGACCTCTTGTATATTTACTTTGAACTTACATCTGATAGGTACATGCAAGACAAAAGCTCACCTTTTGTATGAGAATGGTGACCAACAGTTTAGAAACCTGATGATACATACATAATTATTTAGCATTACACAATTGGTTGTCCAATATTATGCAACTCTCAGCAACAGGCAGCCTTAATCCTGCATACAATTTGAGTAGTAAATATATATATATATATATATATATATATATATATATATATATAAATAATGTACATCCGTATATGTGTGTATATATAAAACTACAGATAAAAATAAATATGTCTGTAAAAAGACAATATGAGTAATGACAAAAGCAAAGGTTTTTAATAACATGTTCCATCTTCTGATGTTATATATATATATATATATATATATATATATGTACACAGAGTCTGCCAAAAGAATGTACACACCCTTCAGGAATGGAAAGACTTATCTTTTTTAGTCTTATCAAATTATGATAACACTGCCATACATGAATTTCATGGTAACAATTAATTTTTCTTTCAACAAGATGGTGCACTGCCACACTACCAGCAAGATGTGCAAGCTTTTATCTGAATGATAATTTGCAAGGACACTGGTTAGGACGAAGAGGTGCAGTTGAATTCTCACCACTATGTCCTCCTGATTTATCACTTGCAGACTTTTACTTATGGGGGAACCTGAAAGATGTTGTGTATTGCAGAAAACCGACTACATTGGTGGCCCTAAAGACAAGAAATTGAAGATGCATATCCAGCAATCCCATTGGACACTTTGGCCAACATTGCCCAAGCATAGTTCATCGTACTAATAAATGCCTGAAAGCTAAAAGACACCATTTTCAGAATCTCTTGTCACTTTAGTGTCCAACATTAACTTGTATAAATATTGTGATGCCTGAATAAATTTAGTATTACAATATCTATGTAAGTTTTCCTTTCCTGAAGACTGTATACATTTTGGGGGCAGACTTTTTAGATATAAATAGGAGAATATGATATACAAACTATATATCAGATTAATAGCGAGAATCTGAATGACAAATATGGAAAAATTACTTCTTTCTGACACATTTGGTGCTTCAAAAATCCTTGTTCAGATTAAATGATTTTTTATTGATGGGATCATATTGCTCACCATATTATATAGATTGAATATGTGGCTTTCTTAATAAAATATTTTCTATTTAAATGTGTTTAATGAAACCAGTGCCATTACATACATCTCTCTGCCTCTCTATCTGCAAAATACAATGTTTCTCTCTCTCTCTATATATATATATAATATATATAAATAAATATATATATAATATATAATATATAAATATATATAATATAAAAGGCTCAAACACTAATATTCCATGGTTATAATTTATTACATTGCAATCATAATCACAATCCAATTCCTCAGACCTACAAACTCAAAAATTCATTGAATTTGTAGGTTTGATGAATCGGATCGTGATTACAATTCCAATGTAATAAATTATAACCATGGAATATTAGTGTTTGAGCATTTTATATTATATTCATTCTCTGTACTGTACATTGAGCTCTACCTTAATTGTATCCTCTTGGAAAAAAAAAAAAATAAAAAAAATATATATACATATATAAATATATATATATACACACACACATATATATATATATATATATATACATACATACATACATACATACGACATCAGACAAAAGGACAAACTCCGACAATTATTTTATTGTTATATGTTATTTATATAGATGCAAATATTTAAGTAAATTCTCTGTTTATAATAAGCATTAACAAGATTTACCAGCCTGAACATCTGAGAAATTTTCATAGAAAATGTGTGTCCTCCGACAAAAATCCTGTATCCTACATGGAACCATCATATAGCCTGGTGTGCTATACCAGTTTAGCTACAGATTAGTGTCTGGTTAGCAAGGCCGATTTATTGCTTTTGAACTTTCTTTAAAAGTCTTTCTTTAAACTTATTTTAAGATTCTTTCTTTAAACTTTCTTATAATATTTTCTTCAAACTTTCTTTAAAATTTAAAGATTCCTGTCGAAGGACACATATTTTCAATGAAAACATCTCGGACATTCAGGCCGGTAAATCTTGTTAATACTGCTTATCATAAACAGGGCATTTACTTAAATATTTGTATCTCTATAAATAACATAACAATAAAATATCTTAAAATACATATATATATAATATATTACATATACATATACATACATATGTGTGTGTCTGTATACAAACATGGTAATGGTGAGATTATCCGTTTCCATACAGGAAATTGTCAGCATTCATTGACCAAAGAGTTAGCATTACAGTTGAAATTCTCTTAAAAATAGTTTTGTGGGAAAATAGGCCTCTCAAGTCCACTGTTATTGATCTTTCTGTTATTGAATGGGTGGTGGGGATTTTCTTTCCTGACCTTTTGTCTGTGGGAGTGTGGAAAGACAATCTTCATTCTAGTCTTATTTTCTCTTCTAGTTCCATGTGCTATCCATTTAGGATGTTGATGCTGTTGAATGTTTTCAAGTGATGTGATTTTTGGTATTTTGTATATGTAAATGTTATGGCAATTTAACCATGCAGGCATGGACTCTCCCAGCTATAAATAGAAGCAGGCACTGCCTTTTGGAGAGGGAAGTTTCCAGCAGTCAAATCTGACAGACTGAACATTCTTGCTGTAACACTCTCGTTTATATATGTTTGTATTACTGTTTCTGTTAATATATTTGTTTAACTCGATTCCTCTCTTTGTGTCTTTATTTCTGGCCCTAACAATGCCACAACAATAAATATGTATGATATTGTGTGTAAAGTATATAAATAGTAAAGTGTTTTTGAGGCTGTGTGGTTTTCTTTCCACTTAGAATATTGGGATTATTAGAGTGCCACTTGATTTTGTCCACTTCTGGATGAGAGCAATTCCGACTGAAGAATTTTGCCAAAGTTCTGAAGTGACCAGCCCAATTTAGCATGATTATTTTAGCAGCTTGTGTGAAAATCTTCCCAACCCAAAATAGTTTTCAGCATTTTTGTTATCTCTGCAAGATGTGCAGTGATGGCAGCTAAGCCATTTCTATGGTCAATGTCAACCTGTTTCAAGATAACTCTTGTCAATCGTAGACTTATTTTCTTATGGATTGCATAAAAATATTGACTTTAAAGATGGTTACTTTTTCTTTTTAAGGATGAATATATTTTCAGAACAGTTTTGGTTTCTGGATGTTTTAGATATTTGTGTTTGCAGTAGCTAAAAAGAAAAAAGTGGCATGAAGATTGAAAATTCAATCTCTTTTCTTAAAGTTGATATAGATTTTTGAATGTATCAGATGTGTACAAAAGTTCTCAACACCTTGAAACTTATGTGGCATGTGCCGGAAGGAACATTACATGAACTTACAACCACTTCATGTTGAAACACCAGCTCCTGTATGATCACTGAAGTTAAGAAATGTCAAGTCTGGTCAGTACCTAGATGGGTGACTGCTTAGGAATACCAGGTGCTGTAAGCTTGGATGTGCAGGGGTGTAATGGATAATGGCCTGGAATTGTTAATCGGAGAGCCAAATTTGAATTCCAGTTGAGTCTGTTATATTTACTTACATGCAAATTCTGGGAAAGAGACAAATTCATTTCTTTCTACCCATGTATGGGTTATTTAATAGAACTTGTATCAGTAAATCGTAAATTATCATCAAACAACTTTTAAAATCTAAAAATATTTTCTGGCTTTAAATATCCTGCAAAGGTTGATTAGCTTTAGAAAATGAATGAATGAATGAATAAAAAATGTTGGATGTAATTCAATTCATGCCAAAAGCTAAAAGAAATAGGATGAAGTTTAAAAATTTGATCTGTTTTCATAAAGTGTATATAGATTTTAGAATGTATTATACATGTGCAAAAGTTCCCATCTCCTTTTTCTTTTGAAACCTATGTAGCATGTGCTGGAATAGACATTGCATACAATTCAATTCAGACCAAACCTCAAGAAACCTGTGCATCACGGAGTTGATCTGGGGGTCTGTCTTGGCCACTGAATGAGAAGTGTGAAACCACACCTCCAACTGGTTTACAGGTGTGGGGAATAAATGTAATTATATATACAACCACTGCAAGCAGTCTCAGATAATCTGTCTCTGACATTACAGAGAGCGTATTGTCCACATATAAAATCAGGTGTCTATGGAAACAACATATTACAAGTTGGCGAAGAGTAACTCATGAAATATTGAATAAAATGTAATGTTAAGTAATGAGGATTCAAGTTTCCGATCAACATCCCAAATTCATTGTGTGTCTCGCTCCAGATTGTGCTAGAACTGAGTTTAGACACAGTGTTGTTCAGAGAAGCCATGTGCATGGCTGACCTGAGTGGTGAACATCTTGCTGCTCAATACAGACACCTGATCAGCTCAGCTGCAGATGGGATTCACACACGGGAAATAAATGTACAACAGATAGAGAAACAATCACCCCAGGAGTAAGAGATGGACTGAGACATCATCACACATGAGAATATAAAGTTCATATTCTGATGAAGGCTCATGGTCACACAAACACAATGGCTGACAGTAACTGACAAAGTCCAGAGTTGAATAGAATGTAATGCCACTTATAAGTGATTAAGTTTTTTTTTTTTTTTTTTAATTTGTAATGCACAATGATACTTCATTATACCTAGAAACTAAATATACAATAGAAAAGGGCTGGAAATTTTTACACATATCTAATATGTTTTGAATGGGCTATGTAGGAGGCAAAGTGGCATCATGGATAACAGCTCAGATTGATGAGCCGGAGAGCCAAGTTCAAATTCTATTCAAATCCATTATATTCACTTATGTGCTAATACTCTTGAGAAAGGTATGAATCCTCTTCTCCCCACCCCAGCTATAGGTAAATAGCAGGACAGACTGGGTTCTATAGCCTTGGATGTCAACTTCTCTACCAAAGAAAGAAATGGCAACCTACTACAGGGAGGAAAAAAAAACTGACTTGTCAATCATGTATCGAAAGATACATGATCGCCTAAGCATGTATCATGCATGACATATAACTGACTGATGGTCTTAGGTCTGAGAAGTCATGGTGGAGTAATGGATATCCAACTGAGGAATTGGAGAGCCAGGTTTGTATTCTAGTCAAATCCATTACATTCACTTATGTACTAATAACCTTGGGAAAGGTATGAATCCTCTTCTTCTCCCCGCTATGGGTAAATAACAGGACAGACTGGGTTCTATAGCCTTGGATGGCAACTAATCTACCAAAGAAAGAAATGGCAACTTACTGCTAAATGCCTTGTCAATCATGTATCGAAAGATACATGATTGCTTAAGCATGTATCACGCATGGCACATAACTGACTGATCGTCTTAGGTCTAAGGAGGCACGGTGGAGTAATGGATAGCCGACTGAGGAATTGGAGAGCCCGATTTAAATTCTAGTCAAATCTATTACATTCACTTATGTGCTAGTAACCTTGGGAAAGGTATGAATCCTCTTCTTCTCCCCCCAGCTATGGGTAAATAGCAGGACAAATAGGTTCTATAGACTTGGATAGCAACAGGTGTACTACAGAAAGAAATGACTTATAAGTGGCATTACTGTGGGGAAAAAAACCTGCCTCGTCAATCATGTATCGAAAGATACATGATCACCTAAGCATGTATCACGTATGGCACGTAACTGACTGATGTAGTTTGAGTTCGATTGTTTGAGAATCAATTTCACTGTCTTTCTTATTGATTCTTTGATGTTTGCTTTGGCAACAATAAATCTCTTCTTCTTTCCTCTTCTTGTCATTCTCTGTCACACATGCTCTTACCGTTCGTCCACCACAGAAAACCTATAATTAACTAAGCAGTGATCGTAGGATCTAAAACAATTTCCCTTTCCCCCATTGGTAATGCAATTTTTATATCTGATGGTTAGAAATTTGTATGTTACCAGCAAAATCTTGTAATTGTGAGAATGCGGCATTCTTAAATATTCGCCATATGAGCGGTCATCTTTTTTTTCTTTTGATTTCTTTTACATTCGATGCATGTGCAAAGTATTTGTGCCGGCACTAAGTTATTTTTTTTCTTCATTGGCTTTTTTCCTTCACTTCCCCAACCACAGTCAATTAAAACAGAATTAGCATTAAACAGTGAACAGATTCATTAGCTTTTTCAAAAATTTTCTTTAGCTTAAGTTTATATCTATATTTGATGATAGGTAGCTATATTCTTTGGAATACCTTAACATTTTCTTTCAGTTTTTTTACTAAAAGATCACCCAATACAAGGCCCAAGAACCACCCAAAGTCTAGATTTACTGAGGTTGTTGCAATGGTTGTAAGAAAAAGTAAGAGAACATTATGAGGATATGTAGGATAGATAACTGTTGACCCTAGTCTTGAAGAGGACAAGATTGGAAAACATCCTTTCAAGTGTCTGTTCAACCAAGTAGCCATTCTCGGGAAGAAGCTGCATGAGTGGAACTTCCTCCTTACCAATGGAACACAAAGGTAATGTGGATTATTCAGCCCAGTCTAAATGACATGCTGTATCCTATCTGTAAATGTCTGAACTGTTGGAAAGAATGACTGTAGCTCATCTGAACATTTACCATGGAAATAGCAATGATGTAGTGAGAGCCTTGCGATGTTGTTTCTGTGGGCAGATGAACAGTTGCATACCAAACATTTGTGTACCAAACAACTGCGTCCCTGAACAAATACATACCTGGTTAATTGCATACCTGATAAATTTTTGAAGTTACCATTTATTTTTTTAAAGAGTAGTTTAATATAGAAATTTTCCCACAAATACCCTTTAATTACTCTAAACAAGCAGAAAGTCAGTTAACAGAAATAAAAAAAAAAAAAAAGGAGAAAAAATTTCTTTTTTGAAGCAAGCGAAAATTAAGCTAGCAGTTTCAGTTCACTCCAGCAGTGTGTATCACAAAGATCTAATAGATTCTGAATTTTATAGATTATATATTTATTTGAAACCCATGGCTAAGTTCTGAAAATCAAACACTGGTGGAAAAATATTTGTGGACAAGGAAAAATTAAAGTTCCCACAATCATAAGAAAAATGCTGATGAAACAAAAACATTCTGGCGATGTGTAGAGCGATCTTGCAACATTGTTAATCTGTCATTGCATTTTAAGCAAAAATAAACTTAATTTTTTTTTTTTATTTTATTCCTTTTTTTTTTTTAAATTTATGATTACTACTTATGCTCTTTTTCAAAATTTATGGTAATTGCCTTTAAAACCTTCAAAAAATTATCAGAGGTATGCATATTTCTAGGGACACAAATATCCAGGCATGCATTTTTCTAGGAATGCAAATATCCAGGGATGTAATTGTCTGGTATGCAAGTGCCCTAGAACTCTATCCATGTGCGACAGGCTGCAAGGTTGAAAATAATTACTCAACCACAAGGATTCGTCTGGTACGGTCAGTATTCCAGGAGACAAATATCCAGTATGCAAGGTTGAAAATAATTAATCAATCACAAGGACACATAAATGCTGCTGAATTCTTTCAAGGCTGGAAAGTGAGGAATGGGTAGCTTTTGATTCTCTTGTTTACTATTTACTCAAGACAATAAAATAAATAACCTTTCAAATGGAGTTCAAAGATCTGTTTTTTTTGTTTGTTGTGAAGTTCTAAGTCTTTTGTGTTACAACTTAATGCTAATGCTTATGCATAGTTCCTCCTCCTCCTAATTGGAATCATTATATAGCCTGGGTATTCTGGATATGTTAATTAGTTAATCAGTACTAATATGTTAATTAGTATTACTACACTGTTCTTGGTACAAAAATCTATACAATATCAACAAGAATTAGTGGCCATGATAGGAAGTTTGCCATAAAAAGATTGCTAATCAAACTTTCTATAACCTTCTTAGTGTATCATGTATTTGATTTTTTTTTTCATACTGGTTAGTCATGTTTTGGTACTTTCCTCATATTTTGGAACTTTGAGGTTTTTTTCTTTGTGGTTCTACAGGAGGATGTTGAGCATACAGAGTGCATGAGCAACAAAGAAGTCTTGCAGAAAATAGAAACAAAAAAATACTTATGTTAATATTGAGTTGTCTAACATTATTTTGTGCTTGTACACAGTTGTGTAACTTGTTTTTTGTAGCATAGTTTTTCTCTTCTAACAATAAAGGTGTTGAAGGTGTCTCCAAATCCTTGGTGAAGAAGAATTATTTTCCACCATTGAACCTCTCTCTCTCACATGCATGATGTGACAGGCCTCACACTGTTCTCTAGTGCTTGGTTGGACTACATTCCTTGGTCTACCAGGTCTACCCATCATCACTAGGACCCACCATACCACTTCCATAGTATCAAATCACCCACATTTCCTCCATATTCAATCAGCAAGAACTAAGTTCGACTCAAACAATTTCTTACGCAAACTACAGGTTTGTGGAACCAACTCCCAAAATGAATGTTTCCCCGATCATTACAATCTTAACCTGTTCAAGTCTAGTTAACCATTATCTTCCCTACCGCTAACCCCTTAAAGTCACCCTCTACTTGAGTGGTCTAGGGTGAGTGTTGCTGTAAAAAAAAAAATAAAAAAAAAATAAAATAAGCTAACATGTGTTTACTCTGTGATACATGAAGACTAACAACTTAGGATCGGAAAGAGAAAAATTACATTTTTTGGATGCTGATAAGAAAAGAGAAGTCAATACATAATTTTTCATTACTAATTAGCAAATATTTCATGAAGAAAGGACTATCATTTGTAAGAAAACAGAATGTATGTTCATTAACAGAAGGTGCAAACTACAAATAAGTGGTGCAGGACAACTCAACACTGTTGACTGGCCACCAGGACGACTCGGGACCGAGGCAACTCAGCACCAGAAAAACATTACTTTTTTTTTTATAAGCAAATAAAAGTAATTTATTAAGGATTAAAAACTTAATTAGTGGATATTTTTCTTCAAATAAAGATTTGAAAAGGCATTATGTAAAATATGAAAAAGTTTTTTTGCTTTTAATTATTTTAATAAAGTAAATCATAATGTAATTTATCTTTTAATAATGTAATTTGACATTCTAAAATATTTTTATTAAAATAATTTAATAATTTATGACTTACATTAACATTTTAAGGAAATCAAGTGTCACTTCAATTCAGAATCAGAAAGTTAAAACTTCTGGGACACAAAGAAAAAAAGAGGTCCTGGAGAATTTGACACTCACAAAACATATGGAAAAGAAAAGGGGTAGAGGAAACAGTAAGTAACCTGCCTAAAAGGCTTGTTCAATTAGATGACATAATAGGGAGTAGAAGGGATATTAAATGAACAAACATTGTTTAGAGTGACAAATGATAGGAAATTGTGGAGAGCCATAATAGCCCACATCCAGAAGATGCATGGTATATAAAATAAAAATATATTTGCATTATTAATTGGTACATTAAAATCAAGCTTGAAATTCTCTCCAGGATTGAATAGACAGTACTTGTAATGGTGAAGGCAGAAGCCATTTTGGCGATTCCTTTCATGCAAGATTAGAAAATGAATTAGGTAGAAGAATAATAATGTTTAAAAAGTTAAATTTCCTTGAAGAACCATTCCATTAAATTTAAACTCTTTGACCAATAATTATTTGCATATTCTTAATGCTTAGTTTGTAGTAAAAATGGTTTTGCCTTTGTTAGATAAACAAGAAAATATTACCAGGACTGAATTCCTCATCAATGAATTCAACTAGGGTGAATCAATAGCAGATAATTCATAAAAAACGATGCCATACTTTTTAAAATTTTAGTCAGTTACCTTACAAAATTATCATGTAAAGAAATACATTTATCTGCAAAAAATATTATCAATCTTAGATGCAAATGTTTCTGTTATTTATTCTCTTTGCAAGTGATTTTGTCTTCTTTTTTTTTATACAAACAATTTTTGAATCTTTTATTTTGTAACTTGCTCTTTGGATTGGTGAAGGTGGTAAGTCAAGTTTTATTTTTATTTAAAAAAAAAAAAAAAAAAAAAATAAAAAAAATTATGGAGAGAAGATCTTAAATAATAATTTATAATTTGTTCTTTTGCTTTGTGTATATGCTAGAACAATTTTTATAAAAAGAGATCTTAAATAAATGATTAAAAAGACCGAGAACTTCCAAATATATATCTATACATATTTACTTATATATTCAAATTAAAGCATTTGTTTGCTACTAGGATTTATTATTTGTAATTTAGCGCTACCAAAATTATTACCCTTATCAACTCTTGTCTCCATCTTACATTTGCAGGAATCCATTCAATATCCTCTTTAATATCTTTGTTATTTCTAAAATATTTTTGATTTTTTTCTCTTCCTTTGCAGTCCAAGTATCTTTAGTGCAGACCTTAATTAACTCTAGCCCTTGGGCACAATGTAAGCCTACTGAAGATCCAAATGCACTAAGAATACAATACGGTCAGGTTTTTTTTTTTTTTTTTTTGCTTTTGTTTTTCCTCTTTAAGATGTAGGGGGTGTGTTTTTGGTGTTCAATGAAACCAGGCTGAAAAGTGTGGGATGTACTCAAAGGAAGAGAAGAATGACAAAGGAGTAATAAACGGTGAGAACGACATGACAAACACTGGGTTTGTGAAGGTTGTTAGGGGCAGAGAGAAAAAAAAAACAAAAAACAAATCGAAGATGCACTTGGGATAAAAAGGAAAGAAAATGACTCACTAAAATATTTTATCCAAAGAACCAAACAAAAAAAAAAACAAAAAAAAAAATAGTGCCGAAATTATTAATCCAAGAAAAGAAGTATAGTAGAATTAAAATAGAGAGAAAAAGATTTTTGAGTTATATCCAATAAATATCCTTAATATTTAAGTGTATACATATATAGGTATATATGTATGATTAACTATACATAAATAGACACATATATAATTAAAAATATATGACATTTTACTCATTTTCAAGAACATCTATCTGCTAGGGAAGCTAGCCAATCCCTCTTATAGACACCTACTCAGGCACATTTGTACCTGTTCCACACTCCCACAGCTCACCTGGGGGTTTATACTACAACTATGCTGAGCAGACCTTAGTTACAGTTTCTGGTAGAAAGGGCATAATCTGTCAAGAAGAGCAGTTTGAAGAATGCTGGTGCATTGAAAACCTTAGTGACACATATTTGTGACTTCATACCTGAACAATCATAGATAGCTTCTGAGCAGTTCTGTCCACACAATTTCACCGACAGGGCTTGATTCAAACTGTGGTACATTCTAAAGATACCTCATTCTGGGAACACCTCCCCAGGCCAAGAACCTCAAGATGACACCTTGACAATTTGACCATGGTGAAATTTCAACGCCAGTCTCATGGAAAATAAGTGAACATTCTAACCACTTGGCATCCACACATTATTTGAATATATATATATATATATATATA
>OZ010585.1:40726205-40796205 GCA_963932145.1 Acanthosepion lycidas | reverse complement strand
TAAGAAGAAAAATAAATAATTATTAAATAAATTTTTACAATTCATACAGAGACATTAAAAATATGAAGATGAAGTAGAATTATATATATATATATATATGTATATAAAAGTGAACATAGAAGTCAACACTTGGAGGCGACAGTCTGTTTCATGCTATATGCAATCGTCAGGCCACATGTGGCCTGACGATTGCATATAGCATGAAACAGAAACAGAAACTGGGTCTCACTGTTGTTCTGTTGAACTAGCTAGGTTCTAATAGTTTCTTTTCTCGCACTTCCAACCTGTAGAACTCCCTTCTGATTTTTTGCTTCCCTGCCAATTACAATCTCCAGAAATCTTAATGCAACCACAATCTCTATCTTCTGTCTTGCTGAATCCTGTTCGTTTATTGTCCTTTTCTTCATTACTTCTCACTTTCGTTCTCTCCCTGTAAACCCCTGCATCCTAGTGGCATTATTGCCTTGAATGGGGTAAAATGATTAAAAAAAAAAAAAAACAAAAAAAAAAAAGCAGCTTCAGTAAGAAATAGTGTTGGTTGTAAATATTGCTAAGACAAGAATGATTTTTATTCCATGCAGTTCTGGTTGAAGACCTTAAAAGCATAAAGTGACACTTGTGTATAAGCAAAATGCTGTTTTGTATATGGAAATATATCTTTATAGATCTGAAAACATAAGAAATTGTTTACATAGGTATGGAGTGTTATGAACTAAAATGGAAATATTCCTCGACTAAATTAAGTTTCAAAGAAATAAACGAACATAAAAGAAGCAATTTGAAGATTTCCGTTTTGTGTAATGTTAATTTACAAATTCGAAAAAATTAAACATTTTTTCGAAATGGAAAAATGTACACTACAGAAGACAAATTCATTTATGTCCACAGGAGGATCAGATTTTGAGAAGACATTGCGTTTTTTGATCACAAATATTTTTTCTTTTTTTCTTTTCTCCCCATCATCCTTATTTTGTTTTCCAGTTTTCTCTTGTATTTCCTTTTTTTCTCATTATCCTTTCTTTCTCCAGCTTCCATGTAACTTCTTTCTTTCTTTTGTATTTCTTTTTTCTATCTTATTTTCTTTTGTAAGTGCTGTATAATTTCTTTCTGTCATCTTTCCTTTCTTTTCTTTGTATCTCTTTTTTTCCATTATACTTTCTTTTGTTTCTTTCTTCTTTATCCTCTTTTTTTTTCTATCATTCTAAGTTCCACATACTTTCTTCCTTTCTTATTTAACTTTCCGATTTTACTGTTTTTTTTTCCAATTTCCACATATTTATTTCTTTTTGTATCTCTTTCTCTCTAGCTTCCTTTCTTTTTACAAATTCTGTAAAACTTTCTTTCTTTTAATTCATTCAGAACTGCACTGATTTGAGCCTTCCACACACACACATATATATATATATATATATATATATATATATATTATATAGATAAGTACACACACACAAATATAATTGAATCTTCTATCAGAATACAAAATAAACATGTCAAACCCCCAGGAGAAATATTGGTTCTTTCAACATCCAAAATGAAATCAAGTTCATAAAATTCCCTGGAAAAAAAAAAAAAAAAAAAACCTACAAAGTTAACCCAATAGATAAAAAGAAAACATTAAAGATCTAAACATTTAAAAATCCATAAAAATCCATAAAAGCTTTGCCTGAACCTCTCACTTTTTGGATTGTTGTCTCAGCTTATTACTAGGTACAGAGATCTGAGGAAATTTCAATAAGTAAAATTCCCCAGTAAAGTATTTATTTCTCTCTTTGCTTTTTATTTCTCTCTTTAAGTCTCCTTGCTTTCACCGTGATAAGAGAAACTTGTCGAAGCCAGATCAACTGTTGATAAGCAAGTGGCCTCTGGTCTTTTGCATGTAAGAAAATCTTTTCTTTTCAGTTTGGTTTATACCTGATCTGTTTAATCTATCACCGAGCCATATTGAAAAGAAACCATGTTCGTTACCTTAAGAAACAGAGACCCTGCATTTTCTCTCTCACGCATGCGCGCATGAAGAAAGAGGAGATACGTGTTATAGAAAGCCTAACAGTTTCTCAGAACGAATGAAATATGCTTCTCAGTATGGTGTAAAGGTTGACTTTATTATCAAGTAATGAGTTCAGTCCACACTGGGCATACTATACTACTGTGGCCAGTGGCAGAACTACTATGATATTAATGAAGCTTAAGCTTCAGGTCTTCCAATCCCAGAGGGGACCCTGAAGCAACTATTTTTAATGAGTGAATTTTTCAACCAAATCATTGTTTTAAAGTGTTTTTTTTTTAAAAACTAAAATAAGGCTATTTTAGTGATATACTCGTGAATGGTTTGAAGTAACTAACAATATTTTTTTCATATGGCCTTAAAATTCCTCGGTAATTGGTCTGGTGAGCAAAACAAGAACTCGCGAGGGATTTACTGTTTTGGAAACCTAGCCATGGAGCAAGTTGGCCAACCACATACATTGACCAGCTATGTTATAATACAGAATGCCCCCCTCATGATCTTCTAAAAGGACCGTGATGATTGCTGTGATTGACTCTTGAATGTCCGAGTTAACTCGACCGATTAATAATATATATATGCTTATATAAAAAAAGCATGAATTATAGATTTAAAAAAAATAATTACAGTGTAACCCGGATATAAGAGAGTTGTCGGGACCGGAGAAGTCTGTTATATCCGGGTTTGGTCTATTTTGTTTAGGTAAGTATGGCTCTAATTTGGGGCCAGAGAAAATCTCTTATATCCGGGTCTCTTATATCCGGGTTACACTGTATACGTTTCTACCTATTAATGCCCCCATTTCATTTTGAAGCTATTAAAAGTCATACGTTTTTAAACTATCGAACTGAAACACAAACGCCATAATTTGCGCCGGACAATCTAGTGCCTGAGTCGCTCTGGCATGAAAGTTAACTTTTAGTTCGAAATTCAAGTATAGACTGTTACACTTCTTCTTCCCACAACAGTGGGTATATAACAATACAAAATAGCATAATTTCCGCTGCATCAATATCTGTTAGAGTTTTAACAGTGAAAATTCAATCTAATTAAATGAACACCAGACTAGGCGAGGTTTCTCTTATCTGACGTACAGCCATACCAATCATTTATCTTTATTAAGCACGATACCGCCGTTTGAGCGCAATAAGCGTTCGTAGAGAAATAAATGGATGGTTTAGAGTGAGGAGTCATTCACAATCTGTGGTAATATACATCGTTCGTCATTGAATAGACTGGGCGATTTTTGTTATAAAGTCTTGGGAAGCTGTTCGTGAAATAACACTCATAAAATCATTTTGGAAATACGTACATCAAATGCAACAGACAGGATAGAATATCGTATGTTCTGTTCAATTATTTTAAACTGCTATTTTAAAAAAACAAAAAAACAAAACAATTATGTTAAATTATGCTAAATAAATTAAATCACTTCGCCAAAAATGAGTTTTTGGTTGACGGTTTTAATGTTAGCTGTGACATGTCGCGTTAAATGTTGCTGTAATATTGAGAAAGAATGTTACATTTTATTTACCTTATTTACATTTGAACGAATATCCACATTGTTATTATTATTATCATAATGTTTCAGCCGTTGTGCTCTCCGGCCTTCAAGTGTCAGTTGATCCGAGTGAGCCTACGAAAATTTTGAATTGATCTGCGGGGAAAGAGTTCACGTTCTTGTGTTAAGTATAAACCGGTTTTGTTCTTTAGTTCATTATAAGTAATATTTGATATAGTAATTCTGAGTTCCATCCTTGGTCCAGTTAATACAAACTTAGATTTAGTTAAAACGAAGCAAACAATAACTGAGCAGTACTAAAAAAAAAGAAAAAAAAAAAAAAAGAGACATCCCTGGACATCTGTTTATATTTCTGAGATGAGGTATTATGTACATTATTTACATTATTCGGACTATTGTCCTCATCTTTGTCGCCATATTAGGACAGATCCCGCCAAAATACTTGGCGGACGCAGTTGTAGATCTACCATGTGTTATCGTTGGACTATTTAAAAAATAATAACTCCCTTCGCCAATCTCGCAATTTGAGAAAAATTTTTAGCGAGCCAGTGTGAAATTATTTGCTAACTGATGAAAACCTTGTATTCATACCTTTATGTGAAATTAGATTTCGGATCCCCCTTACGGATATAGAAATAGAAGCCCGCTTCTCGGGATTCAAAACAGTTACGGAGGACTGTTTGATCTGCATGTTCGTACACACGTACACAATGGAAGGGACTGACAGCCAGCATCCACCAACTAAGCCTTTTGTCTACGAACTCACAAACACATTAGGATGGTCGTCATAAAGTAAGTCTGTTCACACATTTCATACCGGACTAAGAACATTTAATTACTTTATAAAACAAAATTCACTGTAAGTAAAATTGAACATTTTATTGTTATTGTATATTTCTGAAAAGAATGTTATTTCAACTGATTTTCTGCCTCTACTTTTCCTTGACCCCCCCCCCAAAAAAAAACCTTTTATATGCTTTGTTTAAAAGCTGTGTTGTTAAATGTTCGAAATCCAGACACTTGGATAAAATCAAAAACCTGGGTAGATGGATCCCAACAATATGATAGAAGCTTTTCCTGAGTAAACAGTATCAGCATGATTCAACTCAAAAAAACTCAAATATTATGTAGGACACTAGTAAGGAAATTGCTTCAGTAGTAAATTTTAAACAGAGACTTCTTTCTGTCCACTTTGAAAAGATGAAGAAAGAATAATAGAAAATGCTTTTAGAAATCCTTTCACCATTCTTGCAAAATAGAAAGATTTTCGGGGGTCAGTGTGAAATTATTTTCTGACTAATGAAAACCTTGTATTCAAAAAGGCACCTATATGTAAAATTATATTTTAAATCCCTTTACAGATATAAAAATAGAAGCATACTACTTCTGGTTCACAACAATTTTGGAGGCCAGTTTGTTCTAAACATGTTCACACATGCACCCACACATACAACAGAAGAGATGAGCCAACAGCTGCCATTGACTCAGGCCTTGTCTATGAACCATCATAAATCAAGTCTGTCCACACATTTCACTCTGCACTATGAACTTTATAAAGCAAACTTCACTGTAAGGAAACTTGAACACTTTATTGTTATTGTATATTTCTGAAAAGAATGTTATTTCAACTGGTGTTCTGCTTCTACTTTTCCTCCCAAAAATAACCTTTTATCTGCTTTGTTTAAAAGCTGTGTTGTTAAATGTTTGAAATCCAGACACTTGGATAAAATAAAAAACCTGGGTAGACAGATCCCAACAATATGATAGAAGCCTTTCCCGAGTAAACAGTATCAGCATGATTCAACTCAAAAAAACCCTCAAATATCATGTAGGACACTAGCAAGGGAATTGCTTCAGTAGTAAATTCACATATCTATGTGAAATTAGATTTTGTGTCTCCCTTTCAGATATAAAAATAGAAGCATATAGCTTCTCAGGGTTCAAAACTATTTCTGAGGCCACTTTGATCTGCATGTGCATACACACCAGGCACGTGCCATCAGTAATTACTCAGGGTAGGCAGTTTGTGACCTTTATGTAGTAAATCTACAAACAATTAAAATATTTAATATTTTATGCATAATAATCAGAGTAACCGTAATAATTTTCTTGGATTAGGTGCATGTTGTGCCACAGAAGAAAAATGTAGCTGCTGATCTATTTTATTCAGGATAGGCACTGCCTATTTTGCCTACCTAAATGCCATGTCCCTGATTCACATACACGCGCACACAATGAAGAGATGACAGCCAGTAGCTACCAACGAAGGCTTTTTTCTATAAACTCACAAACACATTAGGATGGCCATCATAAAGTAAGTCTGTTCACACATTTCATACCGGACTAAGAACACTTAATTACTTTATAAAACAAATTTCACTGTAAGGAAAATTGAACACTTTATTTTATTGCATATTCCTGAAAAGAATATATGTTATTTCAACTAGAATGTCATCTCGCTCACACCCTTTCACTGTCGAAACTGTCTCTTCTACTTCAATAGCTTCATGTCTTACACTTCTTGCCTGTGGAACTCCTTCCCCTTTTCCTGTTTCCCCGATAGCTATAATCTCCAACTATTCAAATGTAATGTCAATCGACGTCTCCAGATGTCCTGATCTATCTCCTAACCTTCTCTTCATCCTTTCCTCTATCACTCCTATTTGCTCTAGCTCCAACTCTCTGTAACCCCTTGTGTGCTAATGGCTTCCCGCCTTGCTTGGGGTGAAACGCTTAAAAAAAAAAAAGAAAAAAAAAGAAAGAGAATGACGTTTCGCTTCTACTTTTCCACCAGAAAATAACCTTTTGTATACTTTGTTTAAAAGATGTGGTGTTGCTGTTAAATGTTTGCTATCCCGGCACTCGGATAGCAACAAAAAAAAAAAAAAAAAAAAAAAAAAAACCCTGGGTAGACAGATCCGGATACCATAATGCAAGATGAACAGATAATGTCGAACAAACGATAAAGTATTTGCTTTTATAATCACCTGAACCGCCCCACCCGCCAAAAAGAACTAGTTCTCTTTTTGTTTTGTTTGACTATTTCCAAGATACAGCAAATAAGAGACCTGACACGAGTTTTGGTATCTAAAAAACTTTAGGAAGACGTCCCACGTTTAAAGCTTGGTAATCATCATGTGTACTTAAGTCACATAAAGGGTTTCACACGTTATTGATTGGCCCTTTGAGAACACCATCTGTAACTGTCAGAACAATTACAACTGAGTAGTGAGTTCGATTCTCACTGGGTGCCCCATACTTTCGGCCTTGTACCAGATCTAAGCTACGCTTAGAAAATCATTTAGGAACACCTCAGCGTGGTGTAATGGTTAGCAAGCTTGTCTCGCTAGATCAATTATGACTGAAAAGTGAGGTCGATCCTCACTAGGTACCCCATACTTTCGGCCTTGTGCCACATCAAAGCTACGCTTAGAAAATGACCACCGTCTGTAAGTGTCAAGCCACATGGCAGAATATATTACATCAGCAAGCTGTCCTTCTTCATGGTAGTGAATACTGGACAATCTCCTCAAAGATGAAGAAGAGACTTGAAGCAACAGAATGTGGTTCTACAGAAGGATGCTGAGGATACCATGGACCGGGCGTGTGACCAACGACGAATTTTTAGAGAAAATAAAAATAAAAAGGACACTTATACTTAAGTGTTTTAACAGAGAACTGAAAGTATCCGAAGGCGCTTTGGGGTAGCGAAAGATGCATTCCCAAAGCTAAGCAGGGTATTAAGAAACAGAAAAACGTCATTAGAAAAAAAATAAAAATAGAAGAGTACTGAACTGTTATTTGATATCTATCATCCTATATGGCAGTGAATGCTGGACGATCTCCTCAAAGAAGAGACATTAAGCAACAGAAATATGGTTCTACAGGAGGATGCTGAGAATACCATAGACCGATTATATGAGCAACGACGAAGTTTTGTAGAAAATGGAAACAAAAAGAAAACTTATAGTTAACATCAGGCAGAAACAGTTGAAATTTCTAGGGCATACAATGTGGAAAGAGGGCTTGGGAAATTTGGATGACGGAACAGGGCTGAGAAGAAACAGAAAATTTTTATTAAGAGCTACAAGGAACAGGAAGTTGTGGAGAGCTATTATCGACTACATTCTGAGGGGACACGGTATGTAAAGAAGAAGACTTTTTTCAATGTTTTTTTTTAAAACGATTTGTCTTAAATAATAATTAGGTCCCTATGGAGGAAAATGTTTTTTAACGATCCTCACTAGCCCGACCAGGTTATTATTGAAGATATTTTTCATTTAGTTTTCATTTTCACTCATTCATTCGTTCCCTTCTCCATTTGCGTTCGTGACACGCCAATGATAAGAGATACTGTAGATAGCACATGACAGAGCAGAGCACAGAAAAGTGAACACATTTGTTTTCTTTTTACACTTCTTTTTGCTAATCTCCTTTCGAATATTAACGGTGCATTTCAAAATCAACATTCATTAGACTGACCGCCCATTGTATCCCCTTAGATCAAGTCTGGTATTCATTTAATAATGATAATCATAACTTCAGTATCTGAGATAATGTTAAAAGCGACTCGACAACACCTTTTAATTCGGAATTAGAGCTAATAAAGCCGCGACGACGAACGAAGTGCCATTAGCAAAGATAGATTTTATCTGAAAATATTTTTTTCTTTTCTCTCGAGTATCGTTAAGTTTGCTTAAACAAGAAGGATAGCTTTGTGGCTTCTTTCGACAGTCAGGCTGATACACTATCATTGAACCATCCCTGAGAGTACTAACAGGAAGTGACCTTCAGCATTCTGCTGTAACCTCCATCCATACCAATGGTGTCTCTTCGTTACTAAGATCTAAAAAAGTATATTCAGCAAGCCTCAGTAAACATGAATCGATGTCGTCAAAACGGATGGCATGAATCAACAACTTGCAATGCATCTAAAAGGTAACAGAGGAGTACAGTTGGTGAAGACATTTAATGAGAGATTTAATGAAAGAGGATTTGCATATAGAAAAGGAAAATATCTTGTATAAAAAAAAATAAAACAATTTAAAGAACAAGGAATAAAGATGAAGAATATATAGAAATGGGGAAGAAGAAGAAATAACATTGAAGAAAAAGGGAAAAACTTGAAGGAGGAGGAGGAATAAACTTGGAGGAGGAGGAGGAATAATCTTGAAGGAGGAGAAGGAAGAATAATCTTGAAGAAAAAAAAAACTGAAGAAGATTAAAAAGATGAAACTAAAAAGGAATACGAACGAGATGAAGAAGAAAACGAATAAAAAAGAAGCAATACATTTGAAGGAGAAAATGGAAACTATATATAATTAGAAGCAAAAGAATTGAAGCAGAAAAAAGAATAAAATAGAAAAAGACGAAGAAATGGAATCGAAGACAAAAAAGAGCAACAGTAGCAGCCGAAGAAGAAGAAAAAGTAGGAAGAGGAGGATATACTAGTAAAGAAAAAAAAATCGATGATAATTTAATCGATGATTTGCAAATCCCCCCACCCCCAGCAAAGGAAATTATTTTGTAGACAAAAAAATTAGGAAGAAGAAACAAAGATGAAGAATAAAAACAAGACTTGTAAAAGAGAGCTGAAGAAGATGAATAAAAAAAAAGTAATAAGAAAAAGGAATAAACTTGAACACTAAATAAAACCGAATAAGGCGAAAAAAAATGAAATGAAATAATTTGAAGAAGAAAAAGAAGAGCTGAAAAAGAAAAGAGGAATAAAACGTGAAAATAATCAGATGAAAAAAAAAAAATTGAATCAGAAAAGGATAAGAAAAGAGTCTAGAAGTTGAAGTAAAAGAAGACGGCATCGACAAAGAAGATACTAGCTAAAAAATCGATGGTAATTTAATCGATAATTTCGTTTGCAGATGGTTGAGAGTGGTGGTGAGTGTAGAAATAAATAGATAGAAGCGTGAAGTAATATTTAATCGATGAATTTTAAATTCTTTCGCTTCGGTACGATAAAAAAAAATCATTCTTCTTATTATTATTACTGTTATTATTTATATAGACACAACGATGTTGATGATGATAAGGGGCAGATAGAGGATGATGACGACATTATGAAGAAAAAAAAATAAAAGAAAGACATGAATCGACAGCTTAAATAGTAAAACATGAAGTTCTTTAACTCGCTCGTTCCCTCTTCTTCGTTTGTAGCGGCATTATCCAAACAGCTGCTAGTAAGTTCCGTCATCAGTAAATGAATAACATCGTAGAAAAAAAAAAAAAAAATCTGCTGCCGTGTAGTAAGCACGGTGAGTGAACACAGCTTTTTGCTTAGATATTAAAGCCTGCATATGTTTAAAATCATCTCCTAAAAAGGAAAAGAGGGGGAAGGGAGTGTTAAAAATTAAATCTGAGAAGTTCTCCGGGATTTCATAGTTCTGTGGCGCTTCCTCCCAATAGCTAAGAAATAAATTTTATTTATAAAATATAATTAAGTAGAAATGGCATGTTTCTTTTCATGAAGAAATATACGTTCATTCGTTAAATTAAATAAATTCTGGGGGTTACTCCACTTTGTCTGCCAGGACACCGGCTAGGAGGCCTTTCCTTCAGGACTATATGAGAAAGGAACATAAACAGTATCGTTCTCTTTCTGCGCCGAAATGGAGTTGCGACAACACGAAATTTGCCTCCGCTAGGCGAGTTTTCTTCCCTCGGCAAACCGACTAGTTAATTTCAAACAAAACACGTAGACTCTCACATGTATGCACAGACTCTCACATGTATGCACACACACACATACACACATACACACACACACACACACACACACACACACACACTACGGTTAGGTGCCTAAATGTTCACATTTCACTTTTCTTTTAACTCAACCATTCACCCTTGCATGGACTATTGCTGCCATATATGGTCTGGAGCCCCTTCTGTTTGTCTCAAGGTCCTTGTTTAAATCCAGAGACGGATATGCAAAGTAATTGGCCCTGATCTGGCATCTCGTCTGCAGTCGCACTTTCACAGACGTACCGTGGCCTCCCTCTGTTTTTTTTACAAATACTTTCACGGTGACTGCTCCGATGAGCTGCTTTCGCTGGTTCCCAGACTTCATGAATTTAAGCGTTCAACTAGGCTGGCATCTCGCTCTCACCCTTTCACTGTCAAAACTGTTAAATTTAGCCGTTTCTTCTACTTCAATAGCTTCATGTCTCGCACTGTTCGCCTGTGGAACTCCCTCCCCTTTTCCTGTTTCCCTGATAGCTATAATCTCCAACTATTCAAATGTAATGTCAATTGACGTCTCCAGATGCCTTGATCTATTCTCTATCCTTCTCTTTGCTCTCGCTCCAACTGTCTGTAACCCCTTGCGTGCTAGTGGCTTCCCGCTTTGCTTGGGTTGAAACGCTTAAAAAAAACAAAAAAAAACAAAAAAACCCAAAACAATTACTCTGTATATACGTAAATATGTTTTTTTAAACAGTTTTTGTATATCAGCATTTATTACACAGGAGATACGGTAGAGTATTGGATAGCGGCGAGGCTTGAGGAATCGGATCCATTATATTCACTTGCATGCTAATACCCTTGTAAAAGATATGAATCCTCTTCTTCTCCACCCCCAGCTGTGGGTAAATAGCAGGGCAGATTGGGTTCTATAGCCTTGGTTGACAACCGGTCTAGGAGAACGAAACTGAATTCAAAACAGAAGTTTGGGCTCCATCAGGCTATCTTGCTCACGGAACAACACTTTTACTGTGGCTGCAGTATGTGTGGTGCCCCTACGACCCTGATGAGTCAAGGGATTTGAGCGATTCATTAAACCTTTCTCTAACCACGCCATTCTCCGAATTACCAAATATTGATAGTCCTTTTCATAATATAGATACAGTGTCAAATCGATCCCTGACTTCCTAAAATGCAAAATATTTTCATCTCAGTGTAACTGACGGAATAATTCCATGCTGGATTGTAAATACTTTGAAAGTTTCAGCCACGTGCTTCTTCACAGATAAAAAGGAAACTTGAGACTAAAGTAATGGGCTCTACAGAAGGATGCTGAGAATATCATGGACGGAACATGTGAGCAACGAGTAAATTTTAAGACAGATGTAAACAAAAAAAGACTTGTACTTAAGATCTGAAAGAGTTGAAATTTTGGGGACACAAAACGAGGAAAGTGCGCTTAGAGAATTTGACACTCAGAGGATATATCAAAGGAAAAAAGGGTTAGTAGGAAATATCGAATAACTTATCTAAAGAACTTGTGTCAATAGAGGGTAGGGCGGGGGATGGAAAGAATAGTAAAAAATAAACATTCCTAAGCTACAACGGACAGGAAGCTGTGGAGAACCATTATCGCCATGAAGAGAACGCGGCACATAAAAGACGAACAACTACGCATTGATCTGACGATACAAATCGTGCATCGAAGCGAGATGACGACCAGCACTGATTCCAGTCTGCCATGTTCTCAATGAACTCAAAGTACTGAATAACCTTTAACAATTCACTTTGACAGTACAATACAAAGCTGAGTAAGTCTATCGCGGTTTTTAAGATGCAACTCTCCTTCCCACCTCCATCACGTTGAAATGGAGCTAATAGTGTAACTGGCTCTTTATCCAGAAATTTCGGAGAAAGAGAAATTGCTTTTAATCCCATTAATCTTTGATCATTGAAGTAGGTAGTATAGAATCCGAACGTAGAAGTATCTCCCAACAAGACATGTGAGAGCCCTACTTTCATGACCGTCTTTTAAATCTATTATGGATCTTCTTGACGTGGGCGTGCATGGCTTTCCACAACTTTCTATCCTTTACAGATCTTAGTGATGTTGAGCTCATTTCTATTCCAACCTGATTTGCCCTCCACTTGGGCAAATTCGCAAGATAGCTAACTCATTGTACATCTTGTATTCTTCGTTTTTAAAGACCTTATCTCTATTATTGCCCTTTCATTCATTCAACACTATTTACACATTACACATACAATTTCTCGGTTATATATATATATATATATATATATATATATATATATTATTGCTTTGCGAGATTACAGTAGGTGGGGGCTTTCTAATGACTTTCAGGATCAAGTCTCTAGTACTCACTTCGACGCTCTAGCCATTTTCATCACTGTCGCGGTCTAAACGAACTCAACTATTTCTCGATTATGCAGATCTTACAAGCCTGCTTATGAGTTTTAACGAGTTCATTCAATATTTCCAACCCTATTTAACAAGCTCAAAACACTGACATATGCTCCACAGGTTAGAAGACAGAATCTTTCAATTTCTTATCCTTTCCTTCATGATTACTTTTCGCTAGACACTGTAACGAGGTTAAGAACCTGTTCTTCGAGAAAATGATTCTACTCTTGCTTTCGGCCTGTCCTGTGAGTGTCAAATTCTTTATGCCTTCTTTCCGCATTATATATCCCAGTCATTTCAACTGGCTTTTTCTGATTCTAGGTGTCCTTTTTGTTTCCATTTTTCTTAAGAGCTTCTCGTTGCTTATCCGTTCCGTGCACGGTATTCTCAGCATCCTTCTGTAGAACCACCTCTCCGCTGGCTCAAATTTCCTCTTAATTTGTGAGGAAATTGTCCATCACTAACTGCCATATACAAGGATTCAATTCAGAGCTCTTTTCATTGTTTATAAGAAAAAAAAATTCCTGTTTCCAAATACTTTGTTTCATTTTTAGAAGTCATGTTTCGTCATTCGAATGTTTCTTCGACTTTGTGTCATATCTTCCGTCGTCTGCTAAACGCTTTCCCATTAATCTATTTTACGATGACTCATTAATAAAAGTGAAATCATATATATATATATATATATATATATATATATATATATATATATAGCATTCGATAACCCTAGTTATGTTGGTCATAGTCCGATTGGAACTCGATAGCATAGTTTTGAAGGATTATTATGCTAACCATTAATAAAGTAGCTGCTCATACAGCGTTGTGACTAGAATTCATAGGTTAAAATTCGGCCCTGAAATCGTTACGAATGAAGCTTCTCGACACTTGATTGGAAATTCAGTTCGCTCGAGTTGGATTTTCCTATCTTGTGTTCTACCTTGCCTGCAGGAAATGGATGTTCTAAGGAATCAGGAATCAATATGTCTGTCTTTGATGCAAGAATAATTGAATAGATTCTCCTCAATCTCAATGAAGGTGTCAAGCTGCCATTTCTCATCGCGTTCGCCATCAGTAAACATCTAAGCATTTAGTCATCATCAACAACGACAACAACAAAGAGAGACTGTTTGATGCGCATGCGCTCGAATACACGTGTATGCCTACAGGTGCACCCAGGTGCATAAATATTCAAGCGTGCATTGAAGTCTGGCCTGATTTTTGTGTTTCGGAACCGCATTTACTGTCTTCTTAGGGACGACGGATTAGTACACCACATTTGTCCGAGAAAACTTACCTCTCCTACCAATATATTCTCTTACGTGCCATGTCCTTTTAAGGTCTTTTCTTATTATGTGCCCCAGAAATTTCAACTGTCAGTTTGTTGTTCTTATTTTCCCGCCTTTCTCGTTGCGCACATATTCTGCCGATGGTATTCTCAGAATTCCTTTGCAGATCCAACCATCTTGCACTTCAAGTCTTTTCTTTCTTGAACTTTATTCTTAATCGGTGTCATATCATACACGGCAATAAAGCCACTAAAACACAGCGGTGTGGGGGCGCTTACAGGGTGTGGAAAAATTAGGAACGGAAACAATAATGAGCAAGAAGAAGAAAGAGTAACAGAGACATTAGGTAGCGATAGATATTGCATTTACAATTTTGCTGATTAATTTAAACTGGAAAGCATGCAGCCGGAAGAGGGTTCCACAAGTGAGAAGTACGAGAAAAGAAATTCTTAGCATAGAACTTACGGCTACATCTAACCAGCTTAACTGTAAATTGATGAGATTTCAATGTCAATCTAGTTCTGGACTAAAATTCATAGTCTATGTATGATAGCGAAGAGATCATCTGAGCAATTACCATGAAAGTATTTATAGAAAAGACATGGAGAGGTAACCTTACGGCGGTGGGAAAGTGACTGGAGCCCAGCCGCCAGATCAGGGCCAATAATATTGCCGATTCTTTTTTGGATTTTATCAAGGAGTTCAAGGTAAAAAAGCAGATAACAAATTAGATATTTCATAGCTGTTCAGCAATCTTTTATTTTACAAGTTTTTTTTTTTTTTACCGTGTTTTAGCAATTTACTTGAAGACATATTTTACTATTCTTACGAGTTTTCAGATTTCTTACTCATTTTTCGTCGTCTGTTACTATGCTAAATTTTTGGCCTACTTGATTTTAAAGTTCTTAATACTTAGCTTACCTGTTTGACCATATCTTTTGCTCACAATCATTTATTCTATCATCTTAAAGTTAATGTTTTCTTTTTTTTCCTTTACCAATATACAAACGCAAATATAAGATTTGTTTGCATTGCATTATTTTAGAGTTATCTGTTCTTGCTAGAGATACGCTCGAGTCATTAATTTCAGTGAATCACTTCGGTTGTTGCATAACAACTGATGAACATGTCTATATCTTCGATATATAAGCAGTGGACCAGCCTAGTTGCAGTTGGTTCTGTGGGTGCCATGATAAAGATGAGAAATGATAATCGAAACAGTCCTGATGATGAAGCAACTATCAGATTTGCGAGATTTAATCTCGACGCCTTATTTTCTAATATTTTTAGAACTATCAATTGTCTCTTTCTTTTTAATAAATAAGTTATGTTATTGTTTAAAGCTTTTCTAGATATATCTTGTGGGCTTACGGCCATATCACGCTGAAGCACGGTTCTCATATATATATATATATATATAGAGAGAGAGAGAGAGAGACAGACTAACGGTACCAATTCCAACCAGGTTGGTTATATTTGCTTTCAAGGAAATATCCTTTGGAAAGGTATAAATCCATCGCTTTTCCATCACCTACGGGTTAATTAATAGGGCTTGTATCAGTAAATCGTGACTATTTCAAAAAATAAATCTTACAATCTAAAATATTTCCAGCTTTAAATAACATGCAAGAGGTTGATAAGCAATAAAAAAAACAAAAAAAAAAACAAAAAAAAAAAAAAAAAAAACCGAACAAAATCACTTACATCTTGTTACTAAAATGAACCAAAGAATTATGTCCCTGTAATATCATACGATATAACTGACGTCATATGAGCGGAGAGGGACAGACCCGTATGGGAATGTAAACTCATTATCGCCCGCTGGATTTGAAATTTAGCCCAGTTCAGAAGACACTATTCAGTAACAAACACTGATCAAGGCTGCAAGAGAAAAGTTGATTTAAAATAAATGTATATATATCATTGCATTCCAAACATTTCAACTAAATAAAAACAAAGATATACACTGAAGATCTTTGTCATCACTTTGTGTATGATACAATACCAGGGATATACATCTTGACTAGCTTAAATGACACCCGATAGGGCGGCATTTAAACTAGGTTCTACGGAGGCCTCTTGATTAGGCCTTCATTACAATAGGTTGGGAACAGTAGATGCGATAGACAACAATAAACTGCAGAAGAACTTAAAATTGATCGTTGCATAAAAGTATTGCACTAACATTTAAGCTTAGCCTTTAAAAGTTCAAAGATAATTCATCAGCAGATAATTAATTTAAAGACAATCTGATGTACGTAGGACCTTGCTTTCCGTGCAAACAATTATTATTTCATGGATGACTTTCGCAATTGATTTGGATTATTCCTAAATTTATTTCCAGGTTATAAAAATTGTTATCGTACATAATTTGTTGCAAAAAACACACGTAAAAAAAAAAAAAAAAAAAAAAAAAAAAATTGCTGAAAACAATGGCAGTACTGAAAATTGGGGATCCAAAATTTAATGATTGCGAGCTCGGAATGTTTTTAATTTGTTCACGGTGTCGGCCTGATTCCAAAATGGTACGATATGTTGGGCTACGGCCTCTAAAAGTAAAGTTGAAAAGTGTGAAACACTGACCTTATATAAAAGAAACACCTGCTTTTTAGCAAAATTAAGCGTACTCTAAGACTTTTGATGTATTCTGTATCTTTCACGCTTCGAAATAAAATTTCGACAAGAGATTCTGAACAGTAAGCTTTTAGAGAGACCCCCTCCCCCCCCAAAAAAAAAAAACGGAACATACAGAATGCGTCATACAAAATGACTTGTCTAAGCGGGTCTTTGTATACCGAGCCATTGGAAATGCTTTAAAATAGATTATATTTCAAATACGGTTGTGCAATGCAACAACGCCCAGTTCTGTAGATTCGTGGAAATGAATCAGTAACTCCCGGAGGAGAAAGAAACCCATTTTTATGAATTCTTGTAAATGATTATGGCACCATCGTCTGTAGATCAATTCCAGGTAACTCAGCGTTTCAATTTCATAAACATATTCCGCTTACCGAAAATATTTGAGCTATTATTACCGGACAGTTCCATCTTTACGGGTTTGTAACATCTGCAATGGCCGAATCAAGCAATTATATATATATATATATATATATAAAAAAAAAAAAAAAAAAAAAAAAAAGACGAAAAGTAAATTTTAATGACGTGCAAAGAGCTATTAAAAGTTAATCCCCATTGGGAGTTCTATACTTTTGGTTAAGGATAGTCCGTTAAATCGTGGGGTACTGAAACTATCTAAACACTAGCGAGTCTCTATGGTACAGTCTTCATAGATGGCACGTATTTTTTTTTTTTTTATTCTTTGCACAGTACGTTTTCCTTTCTGGCAATAAAAGAAGATCAAATGACGAAAATGCATCACAATTTAATCCATTTTCACTTTAAATTATGGAAAAAAAGGAACAATCCACACTTGAATCGTATAGAAAGATTTGTTGAACTGTCACCATTGCGAATATGAAAATAAGTGGCAAATTTCAGTTACGCGGGAAACGAAGTGTTCAAAAGCTAACCGTTTGAAAAGGCTGTAGCGAACGTGTTGTGATATGAGCACGTGTGGAACTGAAATATAATGCACTGCAAATATGACAGACTGTGAGAATGAGTCTACCAAAAAGAAAATGGAACAGAAAAACAACAAGAAACCGTTATATATGGACACACAGCTATATGTATTAAACAACAAAAAAGGGTTTACAAAAGGAAAAAAAAATAACGTGTGCATGAACGTAAAGAGATCGTACTTCAAAGTATGTTCGTACGTACGTGCATGTATAATGTTTATGGCGTCTTCCCAAGGAAGAGCATACCCCCTCCTACCACGAAGGGGTGGGGGGGAAACGCAATCTTCTGCGAGAGCCTCACACCGTCGCAGTGTCCGCTGAAAAGTGGAAGAAAATATAGAGAGAATGAACTATTCTCGAGTATTTATACTTTAGAGATAGCGACCCCTAGGAACAACTTGGGAAATTAGGAAATTAAAAAAATAGGAAATTAAGTGGGAGGTAACTCCGACAAGGCTACGAATTAAATATTTTCTATTTTTCTCTCTGTTCTTCGTTATTTTTTTCCTGGTAATATTTTCGTTTTGTCAAAAATCTATATCTGTTAATATTTTTTCCTCAAAAATGTACAGCAGGTAATATTTTCAAAAAACGTATTGCTGGTAATATTTTTTTTTTCAAAAAACGTATTACTGATAATATTTTTTTCAAATATATATATATTGCTGGTAATAATTGTTTACAAAGTATTTCTGATATTAAAACCTATTACCATAGCTGGGACCCTAACAGGTGTTACCACCCCGGGTCAGGGTGGACCTGGGAACACCAGCAATTAAGAGGTGGTTCCACGCTCCTCAAAACCTCCTGATAGGAGGCCTTGCTGTTGGACGTAGTTTATAGTCTTACCCTGAACGCGAATGTAGTTTATCGTCATACCCTGAACGCGAATATAGTTTATCGTCGTACCCATGACTCTACTCAAGGAGGTGGTTGGATATGCGATATAGGTAATTGAATTATGACAAAAAACACAGTCTTGTACTCGGCATTGAAATTGATAAATTATTGGTCATCGCTAGTTTATATTTGATGGGGTTATTTTGAATATTGACGATAAGGTTTGCAGTCTTCCATTTTTTGTAATATATCGTAAGTTTCACTTGTTTTTCGGAAATTAAAGCAGAAATATGGCGTTTGACATACGTCCATACTGAGAGTATATGGTTACTAACGTTGTGTTAACTTTTGGGATCGAAGCATTTAATGGAAGTTTTAACGAAAAGCTGACTGTAAATATCTTGACACATTTACAAAGAGTAGGAATTTTGCATTTTTACTTTTATAAAAATGTAAAATGTAACCCACCACAAAAAAAAAAAATGCGCAGGAAAGAAACTCAAAGCTATCCCACTTCACTGCTTTGTTAGTGGTCGTGTGATCTTGACCTGCGCAGATACATTCAAATCCAACTCGATGGCGCCGAATAGGATATTCTAGGCGTATTTCTTAACATTTGTTTAAGATTACATCAAGTAAATAAGCCAGCCATTAACCCACCTCAAAGTACCAATTTCCTCATTGTTATACGTTGTGCTACATTTTTTATTTGAAATTTGGCAAAAATAAGTACCCTAAAAAAAGGCTACACGTACCATTTGTTTCAGTGCCGACTAAGATTTAAATGACAAAAAAAAAAGTTTATTTTTCGCATTTCATAAAACGAAAGATTTTATTGGATATATCGTACTTCTGTACGAAAAGATACGTCAGAAATTTTAAGCTGAGCCAGGGCACCTATTCATTTCTAACATTTGCCTTTGTCTGTTTCCCCAGAGTAAACTCGTTTTATACTTGCTGGCTTCTTCTGTGTGCCACTGAGTTAAAAGGGTAGACGCACATCACAAATTACAAGCTGAACGCCAAATTATAGAAGCTTAGATGTAGGATAAAGTTCTTAAGGGATCATAACACCACTTTCATAGGATAAAAGAAAATCCTCCATTATAAGAATACGTTCATGTGTCTTCTGTATCGCTTTCATTGTATGCGTGGATATAAACTCAAAATAATCATCTTTCTATTATGGCAAAAATTATTAGGCTATTACTCTACCGAACTCGTGAAACGTAAGATATTCCTAGAGACTCTCGAAGTGTTTCTAGTGCTCTATTTTCACACATTTGAGAAAGTATTTATTTGAAATAATTATTTATTCGGTGTTACTGCAAAGCAATATCTAGTGGAGGATTTACTTGGAAGCTAATGAAGATTAGATTTCAGCGCCATTAATACTAGAACCACCATTTTTTAATGAGTGAATTTTTCAACAATTTTTTTTTAAGTTTGTTATATTAAGGCCATTTTAGAATCATAAGCGAATGGGTTGAAGTAGTTAATGCTGGCTTTAGAATATAATATAATGATTATTTAATAAAGACTCAAAATTCTCCTGCAACTGGTAAAATTTTATAATGTTCTTTGAGGCTTGTAGTGCCCGAAACCCCAACTGTATGGGCTCATTGGGCTCGCCAGAATATATTCATAGCCTATATTTTGGTAGAGGGATCCTCGAATCTCTTGTTACTATTTGCGAAAGAGCTCCCATATCTGTTTCAGCTTCAGGGACCCCAAAAAAGTAGGTCCACCACTGGCAACATCCTACTGACACTGAAGAGAGTCAAATTTACAGTAGCTTATGTTACTTGAACCTCTTTAGTAGTGTCGCGAATTTTCGATGAAATACGAGTATAGCTCCATTTTGATTGGTGAGTTTGTCAGAGTTAACTCCTCCTTGATTCACTAATTGTTCACTTGGAGTCGCTCTCCCTACACTATGAATACTGGGCGATTTCTTGCCTATTTCCTTTTTTTACTTTGCATTTCAGCGGATACATTTAAAATGTGATCTCTCGCAGAGATCCGCGTTTTTTCCCACTTGTGGTAAAACGCCATGAAACACACATATTCGTACGTACGTGTAGTACGTACGAACATTTACCAAAGAACAAACTCTTTACGTTCACACACAAACACAAATTTTGATGTCTATGTCCATTGTAAATTTTGTTGTTTAATACATAAATACATACATACATACGTATATATATATATATATATATATATATATATATATATATATATATATACATACATACGTATATATATATATATATATATATATATATATATATATATATATACATACATACGTATATATATATATATATATATATATATATATATATATATATATATATATATCGATATCGATATCGGTCTTGTTTGTTTTCTTTACATCTTCGGTTGGACTCAACTTGAGTCCGCCATGTTTTTGTAGTTGAACCTTCTTCTAGCAGGAATAAACACACGGTTCCCTAATTCAACAACTCATGGGTCCGCTACAATTTCTTTAGCCTTCTTCAGATGCATGTTTATATCCAGTAATCTTACTGGTTTAATCGACGCAGATTCGTCTCGCACTGTAAATCAACAAAGAATGGAAAATAGGAGGGAAAAAGCACTGAATGACCGGATGCGATAAAAACTGAAGGTTTCGGTGGTATTAAGTGATACGAAGTGTTAACGAACATTCTCGGTACTTTAAACGCAAAATAGCTTTTTCGAAAAAAAGAAAAGAAAAGAGATGTGCGAAGTGTTCGGCGAGACAAGGGCAATACTGAAAAACTTCATAAATGTATAGATTCATCAGTTTTTTTTTTAAATCCCGAACTTTTGAATTTATCTTTATATCTCAATAACGTTGTTTCTGTTGGTTTCGAAATCGAATTTCTACATGTGTCCAAAGGACAATTTTATCAAAAGTGCTCAGCTGAATGTTAACAACTTAAAAAAAAAAAAAAAATTAACTGTTAAAATATTAATCAATATTTTCTAAATTGTGTCTCCGTTTCGAAATTACTAGGTAAGAACGTGTTTAATAAACATGCTAATATTGTCCCTGTCATGTTAAAGTTTAGCAGTTAAACTTATACAGGGTTATCCTAAAAATCTCCTCGGGTTTAAGTTTAGTCTTCATAACGAAAGTATTACAGTTGAAAATACTCGGATGAAAAGAATAAAAACTTTGAAAAGTTTACCAATTTAAATGTTGGTGTAAAAAAGCTTAATAAGAAACTGAACAGACAGACCCTGCTGGTATTATTGAACAAAACTTATACATAGCATAACATAATAACAACACTTGAAACAAATCTAAATTCAAATCTAGCAAAATTATTTTACAATAAAAATCTCATTTTAAAGAAATGTTTGCTCCCTAAATATACCTTACCCTATCTATCTATCTATCTATCTATCTATCTATCTATCTATCTATTTTGTTGAGTTTTACGTTTAGTAAGGTATGAATTCTCTGTTTCTCTCCCACCCCGGCTATGGGCAAATAACAGGACAGTCCGGGTTCTATAGCCTTGGATGACAACTGGTCTACCGCAGAAAGAAATAGCAACCTATCGCGGGAAAAAAAAATCTACCTCGCCAGTCATGTATCAAAAAATACATGATCACCTTAGCGTGCATATGGCACACAACTGACTGAAATCGTTTGTAAGTAGAATAAAGGGAAGTGATGACATTTTCAAAAGTTACAGAACTTAATAATATTAATAGTACTACTAGTAGTAATCATTGCAAAAAATGTCGGAGCACTAAAAATGATTAAAAAGTAAAGTGGACTTTGGAGAGTGGATAAAATCAAGGCACTTCTTTTCTCTTTCCTAACACTCCATTATTTTGATTTCGGTTACTTATCACGATTACTTGATCTGAATCTCATATCCAAGAAAAAATTTAAAAAGACAAACCCTCGATAATTAGAAGCAAAAAGAAACAAAATATTCAATTGAATTACTTTATTCGCTTCTGAAAGTGATGTATTTTATAACAATGGTGACATTTTAAAAAATTCAAGACACTATAATGTTCGAAAAAGAACGCATGATCCTCTGTTATTATATCAAGAATATACTAGTGCCTAATATGGGCTTTGGAGACGGGATGAAACCAAGGCATTTCATTTCTCTTTACAAACAGTCGATTATTTTAACGCGCAATAGAATTACTGTCTTTATTCTCTTCTGAAAGTTATAATAATGATGACATTAAAAATGTCAATAAAATAATAATATATAAAAAAATAAAAAGTAAATAAAATATTTTCAGGCATAATTCGTTTCTGGAATTCATTTCATTGAATTATTCTGATCCTGTATCAGTTAACAGTGAACATTCTTGTAACGTTGGTGACACTTCGTATTTTGATTGGGTTATTCGTGACGTTGTAACAATATTACAGTAATGTTGCAATCGATGAATTTTCACATTCAAAACTGACCGCTTATCTCTGATGTCGTCACAACGTTATGGTAACGTTGTGAAGGGCTCCAGCTGAAAAATTCCTCACAGCTCAAATAATGTGAAAATACTTTTTTCTTCCATTAACATTTTGTATAGCAGGTATAGAATTTCCTTTCGTATTTTGTTAATTGAAACTAATTTAGATAATTTCCCAGAATTCATGACACATTTTCTGTTAATGTAACGTTACAAAATAACGTGAGGGGAACGCTGTGAGGGGAACGCTGTGAGGCGTCTACTAAATATGTTTTTGTAACATCTATGTAACGTTTCAGAAACTTTGTAGCAACGTCATTTTTCGAAGTGTATTAAGGGGTTAGTATATCACGGATGGCTAATGCTTAATGTGGGCTTTGGAGAGTGCAGACTAACAAGATATTTCTTCTCTCTTCCCAAGCATATCACTATTGTCTTCTGCTTAAGTTTACAGGGGTATTCGTAAGTGTATTCGATAAGCATGAATCGTAATTGCTTCTTTCATGAATCGTCATAAAGAAGTCGTTTGCGTTTATTGAATATTTTAGAATGCAAAAGAGAGGGCAAAAACGAACCGGAACTGAAGACAACGCACCAAGACAAGCGCATGCGCACATGGACGCAGTAACCGACCTTCGGACAGCGAAAAATGGGGGAAAATTATGCACTTTTTTTCCTTCAAACATCAGAGTGCAGCGTAGGAGCGAGAAACAAAGAATGACTTGAAATAATGCAAAATAAACTAAGAAAATAAATAAATAAAAACAGTGTCAAGCTATAGACAGAATTAAATTACATTTTGAGAGCAAAGGGCGGTAACTCAGTAACCATAAACAATAGCGCACGGTCAAGTAATAAACACTCGTTGTGTTTATTCAAATACAAAGACAAAGAATTCGACGCACACATACACATGATTCAGAAGGGTACATACAGATACATAAGCACGCATATATATATTAGGTTGGTGCAAAAATAATGTCGGTTTTTGATGTTAAAAAATACGCCAAAAACCGACATTATTTTTGCACCAACTTAATATATATATATATATATATATATATATATATGTGTGTGTGTGTGTGTGTGTATATATATATATATATATATATATATATATATATATATATATATATATATATATACACCATTAGTCGAATCTCCAGTTTAAATGGCCGTTTTACCCTCCTCAAGCAATCAACTCAACAATGCCATAACATTTGATGTTCGTAAATTATTCATTAACACTTTAACCGTTTACATCTTTCAGATTCTCCCAAGTAATTTTTAAACCACCTTTTAAGATACCCTCACCTACCAGAAAGTTAGACGAAACCCAGAAAGAGCAGTTGATACATTGCGGACAGAGCGTACTGGTTGAAGTTTCGGCGCCATTATTTTTATAACAAAAATGAGTCCTGAATCAGTGATTATCTTTGTGTGTGAAAACTTTTTGAAGGACAATCTTTACTAAGAGGCTATTTTTTTTTAAAATGAAATAATTATCCAAGGAGTTATTTTATCAATTTAAACGTTATTTTTAGTGGATAAACATATTTGCGTAGCCGCTTCGTTTCTTTATTAAACGCTATATTTATTTTTGTGTACCGGAAAGTGGCATATTTTATCACAATTAGAGGCTGAATGTTCAAGAAATCTTATTAAACAAACAAAAAAAAAAACCCTCAAATATTCAGGCCTGTAGGCGAAAATAAATAATGCCAAGAAATTGCAAGATGAGCTAAAAAATGGTTACGGTATTTATCAATCCACCTACGAGGATCGAATGTGGCACAAGGCCGTTTTAATGTGGGTATCCCCGAGCCCGTAGGCTCGGCCAAAAATATGGCCTTTCTGAACCCGCCTAGACGGGTTCAGGCCCTGTCAACCTCCCCGGACGAAACCTTGCCCTTCGGCAAAGCCTCGTCCGGGTTCCCCTCTGCTAATGCAGAGAGTTCGACAGTCGCCTAAAAAATGGTTACTGAGACATTAGGTTTATAAGTCCAAAAAATTTATACACTGGTGTCCACAAGGACACATGCCTAAAAGCGTTGGTTGAAGTAATATAGTGACTTGACCCAAAGAGTTGTGAGTTCAATAGCTGCCCACAGCAGAGGTAGACAAAAAACTTGGAGAGTTGTGTTACTAAAGAGAAGTAACTGAAACTCTGACGTCCGGAAAAGGCATGACATGTGGAACTAGAACAATCTTCCAGGGTGGACGAAATGAAGGGTTCGGTTCGAAATTCTAATTACCTGAAGAACATCGTAAATAAGACAACAAAGATGAGGAGAACAGTCCGAACAATGTAAATAGTTTTTTTTTTTTTTAAGCGTTTCACCCCGAGCAAGGCAGGAAGCTACTAGCACGCGAGGGGTTACAGAGAGTTGGAAAGAGAGCAAAGAGGAGTGATAGAAGAAAGGATGAAGAGAGGGATAGGGGATAGACCAAGATATCTTGAGACGTCGATTGACATTACATTTGAATAGTAGGAGATTATAGCTATCAGGGAAACAGGAAAAGGGGAGGGAGTTCCACAGGCAAGAAGTGTGAGACGTGAAGCTACTGGAGTAGAAGAGACGGCTAAATTTAATAGTTTCGACAGTGAAAGGGTGAGAGCAGGTTGCCAGCCTAGGTGAATGCTTAAATTCATGAAGTCTGGGAATCAGCGAAAGCAGCTCATCAGAGCAATTACCATGAAAGTATTTGTAAAAAAGAAACGTCTACTCAAATATGAGTATCCATTAAAAATAACGTTAATTGATAAAATATGTAGGATTAATGGGTAAAATTCATTACTTTTTAAATTGCTAAGCAGTAATGTAAAAGTTTGAATTTTTTGTCAAGAATTGTTGCCATCTCAGCGCATAAAACGCAATGTGTTGTGCGAGTCAAGTATTTTTCTTTCCGTTTATGAACGTTCAAGGTTACCAATCACCAGAAAAATAGCAGAAAATTTGTCGAAAATTATCTTCGTTTGACTTCAACGTCTTCTCCAAAATGATCATAAAGCTGAAAGAGCGCCAATGTGAGGCCGTTGATGAAATTCAAATGTCATCGCTGGCGGTATTTGAAACCCCCAGAAAGATGGAATTTCGTGTTGATTTTGAAGCGTGCCAGAGCTGCTCAAATTACTGTTTACCTCTCCAAAGATGTATTTCGTCATGGATGACGAACAAATTTAAGTATGAAATATGATTTTTATGGTGTAATGTTTTACTTTGTTTCGGCCTAGTCTGGGAATTTTCAGATACCATCGCATATGTTTGGCGAAATTCATCTTAATTGTTAGTGACGGTGTAAAATGATCAGCCGGGTGGAATTTTTTTCTGGGTGTGGATGGAGTGTGTCATTTCTTTTTATCGTGTAATCAGATTGGTCCCGTAAGTAAATACTCCGAGAGACTACATGATTATTATGGGATAACTAATGACGGTGGAGTTAAAAAAAAAAACACGAGGCAATCCCTGAAACGACCCTTAATGGCATTTAGAGAAATTATTTTTTATGAGTTTATTTATAAGCAAATAGTTACACGAAAGGGCAAAATAGTAAATCATACTTTATATATATTTTTATTCCAAAGAATTAATTTAATTTATTTAATTTTTAATCCGATATTTTTTAGCTCCAACTATAATGATGTTTGATCATTATAGTTGGTGCTCCTTTTGAAAATAGATGCCATATTTTTTAAAAAATTGCATTACTAAGCATGTTATACGTTATTTTCCTCTGTCCCTCTTGCCTTCTGTCTGTCCTGTGAGTATCAGATTTTCCAAGCCCTCTTTCCTCATTATGTGCTCTAGAAATTTCAACTCCCTCTGATGTTAAGTATGTTTGGTTTAGTTTTTTTTTTTTTTTTTTTTTTTTTTTACGGCATATCACCCTCAATGGGTTATATAATGCCGACAAAATTTTTATTGCTGGTAATGTTTTTCTTCAAAAATCTATTTCTGAGAATATTTTTCCTTCAAAGAAATCTACAGATGGTAATATATTTTTTTTCAAAAGATGTATAGCTCTTTGTATTGCTGGTGTATATATATATATATATATATATATATATATATATATATATATATATGAAGTATTGCTGATATTTTTTCCTTCAAAAATATTTTTTTTCAAAGTATTACAAAGTATTTCTGGTATTAAAACCTATTTTTACACAAGTTTGGGTGTTAACTATTTGCCCATAGCTGGGACCCTAACAGGTGCTACCACGCTAAGTATAAGTTTCCTTTTTGTTTCCATTTTCTCTAAAACTTCGTCGTTATTCAACATAAGCTGTCCATGGTACCCTCAGAGTATAATAATGATTTAATTGCCAGAAAAGTGCTAGTTTCTTGTCGGCAGACACAAATCCTTAGTAGGAATTCTTGGTGTCCATGTTTACTCAAACACATGTGTCAACTAAATATAAGATTTACATTAGTGGTAGTAATAATAATGAAATAATAAGCTACATAAATCGGACTTGTAATAATTTTATGGGAATTTACAATACACACAGAGAGAGCAAAGTTAATCGCTCAGACATCGTGATCAAAGACCACAAAAACAGAATGTACTTTGTTATTGACATGGGCAGTTCCTGCAGATTGTATTGTATCTTGGAAGATCTTCAAAAATCTATCAGGATACAAGCATCTTTAAGTGAAAATCTAACAAAAAAAAAAAAAAAATGAGGCACACGAGGGCATCAATAATTCTTATTGTAGTTGGAATCTTCGGATTGATTGGAAAAGTTTCCTATAGACTCATTGAAGAGATTCCTGGTAGCCCACGCCTTTAAGAAATACAAAGAAATATAACTACGTGTACAGATCACTCATTACGAAGAGCTTTATCTATATAAAATATATGTGATCTTAGGGATTTTTTGTTATAAAATGATTAGCAATGTAATGAAGCCATTTCTGATCATAGATCTCAGGTTGGATTTCGGAAGGAAATGTATATACAAAAGAAATCAATGGTGAAAAAATTGTGTATATATATATATATATATATATATATATATATATATATCGATTAAAAAAAAAAAAGAAAAAAAAAGTGGGGTAAAAATCATGCAAATGACTATGAAGTACTCCACTCATGTAGACAAGTTCTGTCAACTTATCGCAATTTAATAAGTCACAGTTTGTACTCTAAGAGACTTTTCATGTATGTAGGCCTGTTTTTTTTAAATTACTTTTAAATGCACTGAACAAACTGCCTTTAGTGAAAGTCACAATACTCTTTGTATATATATATATATATATATATATATATATATATATATATATATATATATATATATATATATGTATATATATATATATATATTTGACAGGATAGATTTTGTTAAAAACCAACATGTCATATGCTTACAATTATCAATATAATCTCTACATTAAATAAGACGATGCAATTTGATAGTCTTGTCATAAAAAGAGGCTTCCTGGGAATGGTGAGTTGATTTCCAACTGAACAACATCTCTTTTCAAGCGTTATTATGTGGAATTAAAGAAATTGTTCTCTCAGAAGTTAGCCAAAATTGACACCAAGTCAATTAGTGTATTTCAAGTTTGGGTTCATCTACGCTTTTCGGGGACATCTGTATGCTTGAACAAATTATTTTTCTTTTAGATGAGGGCAGAGATTAATTTTTTTTAGATCATAACATCATCAATGGTTTTACAAGTATAGTGATTTTCTAAGTCCGGCTTAGACCGAAAGTATGGGGCACCCATTTAGGATAGAACTCACTCGTAATTGATCCAGCAAGACAAGCCGTCTAACCATTACACCACGTCGAGCTGCCCTGGTTTCACAAGTATATGAAAGAAAAGACTTAAAGTTTTGAGATATTCCTCAGTATCTATTCATTCTTCAAAAGAAGAAAAAAAAATATAAATTTTATCAGTTGCTTATCCACTCTGTTCGTTCCTTCGTTTGTTTGTTAGTTGGCGCGGACGATATGCCCTGCTAATACCTCAGTTAAATAATGGGTCATTCCTGCTCGATGGCGAGCGTAGACGGAAGACCAGATAGATTAAAGGCGCTGTTTTGTTTGAAAGAAAGAAAGAAAGAAAGAAAGCAATAACAACGTTCTCATATGTTTAACGTCTGCTTCACTGAAATGGAAAATCTAGTCAATTTTAAATCATTTTATTTGTTCCCACTTCTCTAAATAATAACCAGCATTCATATTTATGATTGTTAAGGTAATATTTTGTTAAAGTTGTCAAGCTTGAATATTTAATTAGGCAACAGAGGAATCCCTATGGGTATTTTATAGTTGCAGAACTCGCAAGGAACTAATTAGATAATTTATGATGCATCAGAAAATTAAAATAGCAACCGTAAACATTTTCACGGTTGCTGTTAATATAATTCTGCTAATCTTTCCCTTAGTTCCTTAGTCAGAAGGTACGTGCGTTACGCCCTGTCAAGACCTCATAAATAATGGACTATTCAGTTTCGATTGCGTGGAAAGACGGAAAAGACATATCAGAGACGCTGTTTGATTTCGGTGAGAAAAAGTAAGAAAACAAAATTCAAACATGAGTACTATTAGATTTAATTCATTTCGAAAAGTGCATTTTCTCATTATTAAACAAAATGAAATTTGACACTATTTTGTCAGTGTTATTTGCAAAGGAATTACTATAAAACTAATGATAATTAATTTCACATATTCTTGACGAGACTTCGAGAAACACTAGAGTTCCGTGAAACCTCGATTGGTAATTAAAGCACTGAGGTTTATACCCGGCAATCAAATTATTGTCGAAGATTTTTTTTTTTTTTATTCATGTGGGATGACATTAAAACAACACATCTAAAACGTCGTCTAATTCGTTTTTTTTTACGACTTATCAACCCTTTGTATGTTATTTAAAGCCAGAATATACTCTGGATTGTTAGAATAAATCTTTTTTTTTTGTGAGTGAATATTGCATTAACAATTTGGCGGGGAGGGGTGAAATTAAGAATGCTGTTTTCAGATTCATGTTTTAATATTTAATCCGTAGATTGCGGGAGGAGATGGATTCATAAGTTTCCCAAAGTTATTCGCACGTAAGTGAATGCAACGAACTTGACTGGAATTCGAACTCGTTTCTACGAATTATCATTTCGAGCGAGACTATCAATTGCACTAACCTCACATCCACCACATGAAAAAGAAAATGATTTATACATCATAGGAGCTAATGAAAAGGTTTCGGCTAAACCAAGAAAAATTAAAAAAGTAATTCTGAAGTTTGGTTATCTCCTTTGATCTTGGGCAGTAGGTTGGACTGAGAACTTTTCAACACCTCTTTCATGTACACCATCCGTTTAATTAAAAGTATTAAATGGCAAATATATTAGTTTAATTGTAGTGTGTCAACCGACGTAACCTATTTGTGGCATTCGCAGTCTAGTTGATTGAAAATAGGATTCGAGTAGTAATAAATACGAATTGGAGGCGACATTTTAATTATTAATTCGTCTTATTCGTATGAACAATAGAGGCTAATCCCATATATTTACGTAGCTCAGCCTAGTCTGGTATAAGGCCGCAATTATTGAACAGCCATTGAGAATTAAATTCGTTGCAAGATTATCTGCATGTGACGCTTTGATACTTTCAGGAATTGATGTCTTAATTTATAACACTTTCTGTGTTTAATTATTGTTTGAATCTTCTAAACTTAATTGGTTACATCTAAGCTTTCTTTAACTTTCAATAATATATATATATATATACTGTACCACTGAATACTAATGGGTATATCGCAATCTTGATAAATACGTGGACACTAGTGTTAATATGCTGTCTAAGTAGTCCACCACTAGCAGTGGTTTACCTACTTCACGCCGCTGGTGAGTATTGTATTTCGTTGATGTTATAAAGATTAGCATTTCATTTTCAATATATTTCATGTATATATATATATATATATATATATATATATATATATATATATATATATATATATAAAGAAAGAACAGTAAGATATATAATCCGGAGTTAAATTTAGAAGAAACGTGAATTATGATTTTAGCTGCGTCTTTAAAACCCAGTAATTTTAAAAGTTACTCCAAAATTCGCTTGAGGATGAAATGGAACTAATGTCTTTAATTTAATTACAAAATTAAATTCGGACCTTCCATTTTTGAAACATGGTTAGAACTGTGTAGCGGAAAAACCATATTTTAAATCAATTAATTTATATATATATATATATATATATATATATATATATACAAGTGAACTTTGAAGTCAAAACTCAACATGAAACAGCCTGTCGCCTCTAAGTGTTGACTTCAATGTTCACTTTTATATTTATATATATATTTTATGTTTATACCTTCTTCATATATATATATATATATATATATATATATATATATATATATATATATATATATACGAGTTGCAGCTCAAACGTTAGGACAATTTCGACAGTGTAGTAGAAAAAAACATATTACGCAATAACGTTGCTGCTCTTTCTGAACGGAATTCTTTGCAAGCCAGTGGACAAGAAGTAACTTGCAACGTTACTATTTCGATGGAAACAGCAGGAATTTGATATGAGAGTAAATATCTTTTCGTATTCACCATACCCTAATCTTTTTCAGTGACACGTCATAGATCACGTGATCCTTTCGCCGTGAGGCAGCAGAGAGCGTTTCCAACTTACCATAAATATTGTGTAACGATTTCGATCCACACAGGGCGTTTAACACATGCAGCTTTGTACTTAGTAAATAGTATATATATTGGTTTGTCTGTATCTCTGAGATGAGGTATTATGATTATTTACATTATTCGAAATGTTATCATCATATTCATTGACACATTCACAACATTTCGGTCGTTATATAAAGACGTTGGTTAGATCCAGTGACTAGATCCAAAGAGCTGTGAGTTCAATTCCAGGCTACAGCAGTAGTGAACTAAAAACTCGGAGAGTTGAGTTAAATGGAAATAACTGAGACATCTGGAAGAGGCATGGCACTTGGAACTAGAACAGTCTACACCTGTGGACGAAATAAAGGGTTCGGTTCCAAATTCCTGTCATCTGAAGAAGGCTGGAGCGTGCAGCGGCCGAAACGTTGTAATGTGACAATGAAGTCACATTACAAAAAAAAAGTGAACATTGAAGTCAACACTCAGAGGCGACAGGCTGTTTCATGTTGAGTTTTGACTTCAAAGTTCACTTGTATATATATATATATATATATATATATATATATATATATATATATATATATATATTGGCACTAATTTTCAAATCTTGATGTTGTCAAGTTTATTTATTTTTTACTGGGCGCAATTATGGTTTTCATTATAAAGAAATATTATTTAAAAAAATGTTTCTCTCTCTCTTTTTCTAATGAATATAGCAGGGCTTAACCGCCTGTGTCTCTATTTCTTACTACAAAAAGCATACGAAATTCGTTATATCTGTCAAATGCACCCCCCACCCAGTAATATTCGTTATTTTATGTCTTTTCTTTTTGCTTAACGCAGAAAATAAATATAAATGAAGACATAAAGAGAGAGAGAGAGAGAGAGAGAGAAGGAGATAGAGGAAGAAAGAATGAGAGCGTTATGAAGAGAGAGAAAGGAGAGAGAATGAGTAAGAGGGGAGAAATATTGAAGGGTGAGAGGACAGAGAAAGAGAGAGGGGAGAGAGAAGTGGAGAGAGAGAGAGAGAAGAGGGGACAGAAGAATAGAGAAACAGGATATAGATAGGCGAGAGAGAAGGAGAAAGAAAAGAATGTAGAGAAAGAGAGAGAAAGGAGGAACACAGAAATACAGAAAGAGAGAGAAAGGAGGAACACAGAAATACATTATATCCAGATCTAAAAGATGAACTGATTTAAAACTTATAAAATATTAAATTATATCGTTAAATAAAATATATAAATATGAAATTATATCGATAAATAAAATATATAAAAGATTAAATTATATTCATATGTAAAAGATATACCAATTAAACTATGCCAAGAGATTCATATGAAAGATATATATATATATAGAAATGGGAAGATCTAAAAATGACAAAATAGTAAAGTATAGCTAAAAATATCATTAAGAAATGATATTAATATGTAACAGATTACTGATTTAAACTATATATACATTCATATATTATTGATAATGTATACATTCATATATTATTGATAATGTATATAATATATTATTATTGATAATGTATATAATATATTATTATAATTGTATATAATATATACATTCATATATTATTGATAATATATACATTCATATATTATTGATAATGTGCACCGTTTCGGGGCCTTCCTCTGTGAGTGGAAGGCCCCGAAACGGTGCACATTCTCTCCTGATGACCCCAGTTTAAAATTCGAGAGGAACACATCAAATTTAGTGAAGCCATATGCCGTAGTGAAGCTCGGTGGAAGTGTCATTGGCATGAGGAGCATTACACATTCAGCTCGCTTCAGGTGAGTTTCAATTACTTTCCAGTAATTTCCTTCTACATTCATATATTATTGATAAGAATAAACAGATAATATCCAGATGTAAAAGATGTACGCATTTAAGGTACATACAATAGTAGTAAATTACAGATAGAAATTTGATAGCAGCTAAGACGCAAGACTTTAATGAGTGTAAGAGTATATGAGAAAAAATAATATTATTAAGGAGAGAGAACAATAAAAGAAGAGAAATTAACAAGACAAAAAATAACAATAGACATTTAATTTAAATTTTTGAAGATCAAAGTTTACTGGGAAGTAAGAAACCGGGAGAGAGAGAGAGAGTTCTACAAGCGAGAAGTGCGGAAGAAGAAATTGTTACCCTAGAACTTGCATCTAGCTATTTCAACTGTAAAATAATGAGACCTTGCCGCCACTCTAGTACTGCACTTAAATTCATAAAGTCAGGTTACCATAGAGGAAAGCTCAAGAGCACAATTACCGTGAAAATATTTGTAGAAAAGGCCGAGGGGTCGGGGAGCTACGTTACGGCGGTGGGAAAGTGACTGAAGATGAGATGCCAGATCAGGTCAGATTATTCTTTGCATTTTATGTAGAATCTCTAAATACGTAGCGGAATCATCAGACCAGATGTAAAAAAATATACCGTTTAAAATTATATAAAGTATTAAATTACACTTGTAGATAAAATAGATAAAGAATCAAATCATATTCATACGTAACAGATACACCGATTAAACTTTGAAAGATTGACAATAAGAGAGAGGAATAAAATAAAGATATTATATAAAGATATTCAAACTGAAATTATATAAAATAGTAAATTATAGATCAGAATAAAATAAATTATATTCAGTTATAAAAGAGTGTACCAATTTAAAGTAAATAAAATTAAAAAATTACGTTAAATATCTAAAGATATAAATTCTATACAAAAGTAAATAATTAACTCTATCATATGCATATTTTTTTTTCATCTAAAGACATGAGAGAAAAAACGTTGATGTGAGATTACAATACGTTTAAAGATGGCGTCGAGACGCCATCTTTAAAAGTCTTAATCACACAGACAAGATTGTAACTCTTAATTTCGGTTAATAAACTGAAAAATCAAACATTCTTGTTTGGTGTGTTAATATACACAATCGATTAAAGAACAAATGTATCTTGGTGATTATTACTTGCATATATAATAGACACCTTTAATAGCAGTGACAACAATGCCATTCGAATAATTGTTACAGAAGTAAAAACCGCTTCATCTTTTCAAAGAATTCAGAATTTTAAAAAGAAACGGAGGTTCTGCAAGAGAAAAGGATGTACTCTAAAGACCTCGGTCCCTGGCAAGATGGAAATGTTTAGTCCTTTCGTGTGACTTTGTAATTGGGGAAGGTTGTAGTAACAATCATTATTATTATTGTTATTGTTGCTGTAGCAACTATCAGTTGGGCATTGGAGTATGACACCGAACTAGATGTCTTACATGAAGAGAATCGGAATAAAGCTTATTATCTGATTGTTTCAGAAGTCGACATTGCTTGGTCGATGGAAAATACCCATAATGCATGAGATCTCTCGTTTAAAATGAAAAACCATGCGGAAGAAGGAATAATAATAATAATAATAATAATAATAATAATAATAATAATAATAATAATAATCAAAGACCACAAGAACAGAATGTGCTTTCTTATTTATTGACATGGCAGTCCTTGCAGATTGTATTGTATTTTTGAAGATCTTCAAAAAAAAAAACTATCAAAATACAAGGATCTTCAAATGGAAAATGTGGAACATGAGTACCAATAATTCCACTTGTAGTTGGATCCCCCAGATTGATTTGAAAAGTGTCCCATAGACTCAATGAACAGATCTCCTGGTAGCCAATGCCTTAAAGAAAGAAAAAACAAAGAAACAATGAACTCACACATTACAAAGAGCTTTATCTATGTAACTCAGTGGAGGATGTCATGAAGCCATTTCTGACCTTAGGTCGCTGGTTGGAACCCGGAAGGAAATGTGTATACAACAGAAACCTAAGGCAATAATAATAACAATAACAATAAATAAATATTCCCATAGATATAGCAGTGCCACCAGTTAAAGAATTATATGGTAAAGAATATGGCAAAATAAATAAATATAAGAATCTTGAAATTGAAAATGAAAAAAAATATATATCACTTTGAAACTCTTGTTATACTTAGACTAATTGACGCTCTGTGTAGGATCAGAAAAGGTAGAATTAGATCATTAACAAGATTCCTGACAGCCATTGTTTACATGATAAAAAATGGCCTGTATGGAACTGTTCATCTTCCCCAAATTCTGTCATTTCGTTTGATTTGGGGGTTGAAAGCTTTTCAACAAACCTCTTAATAATAATAATAATAATAATAATAATAATAATAATAATAATAATAATAATAACCGTAATAATTATTATTAATATGCAATAGTCTATGCAACAGAACTTGAAGTCATACATTAAGAAAATTGTAATAAAGCCTAGTATCTGATTTCTTTAGAAATCGGTGTTACTTGGTACTGCAAATATTCTATGAAAGGTACTATCTACCTTAGGTCATATGAGTTGATGGAGAATACCGATGATACAAAATCTGCTGCTTAAAATGAAAAACCCTGCAGAAGAAGGAAGTATTATAATAATTCCCATAGATACGGCAGTGCCATCAGGTAAAAAAAATATCTGATAATGAATATAGAATCAATAAAGGTAAGCATCTTGAAATTAGAAAATGTCATTTTGAAACTTCATTTATACTTAGAATAATTGGAGCTCTGTTTAGGATCAGAAAAGATAGAAGTAGAACATTAACAAGATTCCTGACAGCCATTGTTTACAAGCGAAAAAATTGCACTGTGTGGAACTGTTCATCTGCTCGGCAGAGTACTATCAATATAAAGGAAATATAAAACTGTATATGTTATGTATCACTTAACATCAGAATTTGTGCAAACAGAATGCATATATTTACAAGTTACTGAATGTTGTTGTTGAAGGGTAAAAAAAAAAAGGGGGGGAAGTAAAAAGTGCATATTATGAGGACATGTGGAATTTAGGTTGGTGCAAAAATAATGTCGTTTTCTCACATATGTTACTGTGTGAGAAAACGACATTATTTTTGCACCAACCTAATATCTAGACTTTAAAATGAGGAATTGAGATATGGTTTTCAGAAACTTTCCAAAGGTGCCGCATGCTGGGGTCGATCACGATTCATTCTGATAAAATCAGGAAGTCTCCTTCCTAACAAACTGACCATGGTGAGAATTGAACCCAGGTCTCATGGTCAGGAAGCGAACATTCTAACCACTTGGTCACACACACACACACACACACACACACACACACACACACACACACACACACACACACACACACACACACACACACACACACACACACACACACACACACACACTGATGAACAAACTTCAAGTTCCATACTAAAATTTAACATAGATCTTCACAGACTTTAAAATATTATATGGATTTGGGAGTAATAAAACTGAAGACACCTCTTAGCATCAGAATTTATGCAAGCAGAAGACACATATTTACTAAACTGTATTATCCAAGGTTTCGGGCAATGATATAGTAAGGGATTGTACCAAACAAAATAAAATAATGATGATCAGAAGAAGAAGAAAAAAACATACCAAATAACAATTTTTGCTATTGTAATGCACCATAAGATATTTTTTTAAAAATAATTTCACTCCGAGCAAGGCAATAAAGCTTCTAAGACGCAAGGGTTTATTGAGTGTCGGAGAATGGAAGAAAAAGGAAAAAAAAAAACATTATTAAGAAGAGAGAACAAATAAAAGAACAGTAATTACGAAAAAATAAAAAAAAAAGAAGATAACGTCTGACGTTGCATTTAAATATTTGAAGATCAAAGTTGACTAGAAAGCAAGAAGCTGGAAGAGGTTTCCACAAATTAGAAATGCGAGAGAAGAAACTGTTACCATAGAACTTACGATTGCATCTAGCCATTTCAATTGTAAAATGATGAAACCTTGTCACCAATCTAATACTGCGATTAAATTCATAAAGTCTATGTACCATGGAGGAAAATCCATCAAAACAAATTATCATGAAAAGTCACAGGGAAGTTACTTCACAGCGGTGTGAGAACAACTGAAGCCGAGATACGAGGTCAGGACTAAAAACATTGCAGATTCTTTGTATTTTATCAGTAATCTCTAAATGCATAACAAAAGCATCAGACCAGATGTTTGACAGCAGTATTCAATGCATGGACGGATGTAGACTTCTAAATGTTTAAGATAGATTCTGACGTGAAAATGTGTCTAGAAAGACACAGATATGGGGGTCTTCTAAGCGTAGGTTAGATTTGGCACAAGGCCGAACGTATGGAGCACCGAGAGTAATCCTTCTTCCGAGACAAGCATGCTAACCATTGCATCACGTTGAGGTTCTCAAAGAACGACGCAGATATGAATGATAATTAAGTATCTCAGTCTTTCTAGAGAGCTGAGTGCATTATGAAGGTAACGGTCATGCCACTCGTTATCAGAGCACTGGGTATGCTGGGAGAAAATGAAAATAAACTCAATCAGATGAACATGATTGCTGAAGAGAATGAATAATTAATTTCTCCTCAGTCCTGGCGAGTTTCAAGGAGGATTTTGTTCTAAAGCAACTCCATGAAATAATGTTTTACCACCGTGATTCCCTGTTGGGATAACTTTTTTTTTTCTTTTAATATAGTCTGCACGTTCTTTTTTTTTTCGTCAAATGTCAGGTTGCTGGTTATGTTCTAAAATTTCAATTTTTGTTTCGTCTGACAAGATGATTGTATTCCAGTAATCATTCGACTGATAAAAAAAAAAAACATTTTAGCGAATGATAGACGAAGCGTTTTTATTTGTTTTTCCTGTTCAATTGTAGTTTTTTTTTTTGTTCGCGGCTTGTCTGTGAAATCCTTTTCGTTTTAGTGTTCTTTAAATTAAATTGCTGAGATGTGTACGTCTCTTTTAGAGTTCTTTACATATATTCTGTCTGAATATACTTTACGCTTAATATTGGATTGACTGAGATTTCGTTTTTGGTATGAGTCACTCGTCAGCATACAACCCGATGCTACGAGTGTTTATACGGGACTCCTGTGTACTAAATACAAGCTTAAATTATTTTCATTTTCAAATCCCCCAACCATCCAGTGTCTTTGTTGGCTAATGTTTAGCAGGTTGCTAATTTGTAGTGAGTTCGATCCAAAGTGGACTCTCCATACTTATCATTTTGAGTCAGAATTAGGCTAAACTTAGAAAATAACGTTATTTCAATTAAGTTATACGGAAAATAATGTCCGATTTTAGAATCAACTTTTATTCCTGAATTATTTAAACTTGTTTAAAAATCAGTCAAAATAGGAAACTTGAACATCAATCCATTTGTGCCATCGAGTTACAATCTTTCTCAGTCTATCTATCTATCTATCTATCTATCTATCTATCTATCTAACTAACTATCTATCTATCTAACTATCTATCTATCTATCTCAGTCTGTTCATTATCTATCTATCTATCTATCTATCTATCTATCTATCTATCTATCTAACTAACTATCTATCTATCTAACTATCTATCTATCTATCTCAGTCTGTTCATTATCTATCTATCTATCTATCTATCTATCTATCTATCTATCTATCTCAGTTTGTTCATATTTATATAACTGTTCATATTAATCTCTTCACAGCTATCTCAACCTGCTCATATCTATCTATCTATCTATCTATCTATCTATCTATCTATCTATCTATCTATCTATCTATCTATCCAACCTATTATCTATCTCAGTTTGTTCATATTTATATAACTGTTCATATTAATCTCTTCACAGCTATCTCAACCTGCTCATTTCTATCTATCTATCTATCTATCTCTTCATATCTATCTATCTATCTATCTATCTATCTATCTATCTATCTATCTATCTATCTATCTATCTCAGTTTGTTCATATTTATATAACTGTTCATATTAATCTCTTCACAGCTATCTCAACCTGCTCATATCTATCTATCTATCTATCTATCTATCTATCTATCTATCTATCTATCTATCTATCTATCTATCTATCTATCTACTTCAACCAGCAATAGGATAGAAACAAACATTAATTTTCAAGACCATTTCTTTCATATTTTGTAATATAGTTGAATATAAAAAGAAGATCCTGGTCATCCTTATAGTAACAGTGTATTTCTAAATGGCACAAAGCTGACAAAATCTACAACGACTTCCGGCAGACAGACGTAATTTATGAAACTGAGAATATCTGTTATTGAATAATATCAAAGTCAGTTACTTGTCAAGGAATTAACAAAAGAAACAAAATCACTATAGTTGGTGCCTTTCTACGTCATCTTTCCAGCCGAATTTTCGTATCAGTTCGACTGGAAGAGAAAGTATGTCGTATTGCTAAAAGCAAAAACCTTAACCTTAATCTCCTGGTTCAGAGTCCAGAGTGGCCATTTCAACCGATAAGCAAAGTCATACCTGCTTTCAAGCTAATATCAAAAGATTATTAATATTTAAGGGGACCGGGTTATACGTCGGAAGAGTTTAGATTGAAACGACTTTCATTCAAAAGTACATCGAATTCTTTGTTTGATAAATAAATGTGTGTGTGTGCGTAAAATATGTGATAAATCCGTGTAAAAATATCTGTTTAATATTCATAGAATAATCAAAACTGCGCGGTAAATTATTAATGATGAAATGAAATTCTATCGTCCATATCACTTGATCAATATTGATGAATTGCAATAGAGATTATCGAAATTGCACAATTTCAGGGATAAAAATCATATCATTTTAAAATATACGAGTTATTAGTACCTAAAAGTTCTGGGAATTTAAACAAATTGATCAGTTCAAAGATCAATTTAATCAATTTTTTCCTGTTTCATTTCATATAAAGGAATGTACTAAAAAATATTTTTTTCCTAAAGTTTTTGGCTAGTACCTTGCATATTTCAGCTTCATTATATCTTTCTGTATATTCTAGATTATTCATTGTTTTCTCTCTCTCCACATCTATCTATCTATCTATCTATCTATCTATCTACGTCTATTCAAATCTATCTATCTACGTCTATTCAAATCTATCTACGTCTATTCAACTCTATGTATCTATCTATCTACGTCTATTCAAATCTATCTATCTATCTATCTATCTATCTATCTATCTATCTATCTATCTATCTATCTATCTACGTCTATTCAAATCTATCTATCTATCTATCTATCTATCTATCTATCTATCTATCTATCTATCTATCTACGTCTATTCAAATCTATCTATCTATCTATCTATCTATCTATCTATCTATCTATCTATCTATCTATCTATCGACGTCTATTCAAATCTATCTACGTCTATTCAAATCTATCTATCTATCTATCTATCTATCTATCTATCTATCTATCTATCTACGTCTATTCAAATCTATCTATCTATCTATCTATCTATCTATCTATCTATCTATCTATCTATCTATCTATCTATCTATCTCAGTGTTTTCATTATATATCTATTGTTACTACCTAAACGATTGCACCACTCACATCCGTAGCTAAAAGTGGAATAAAGATAAAAATATTTGTAATTTTTAGAAAAGAAAAAGTTCGTAGTGTGTGTCCAGTAGCATACATTATTATTATTATTATTATTATTATTATTATTATTATTATTATTATTATTAGTAGTAGTAGTAGTAGTAGTAGTAGTAGTAGTAGTAGTAATAGCAGCAGCAGGGGAAATGCGCAGAATATGTAAAGGAAAAGGATAAAAAAGAGGTGTGGGTGTGTTAATACGGAAGTAGAAGTGATAGATGAAAAGGAGGAGGTGACCATGCGGCCATAAACTATGGTAAATAAAAGCAAAATCAAAATGAGGAAAAAAAGTTAAAAGCAACAAAATGTGAAAGAAAAATCGTCAAAAAACTGTTGAGAGAAGCAGAGAGTTTGAGAGAGCGAGAGAAATGTACATACAGATATAGAGAGAGAGAGAGAGAGAGAGAAAAAAAGGGAATTAGAAAAGAAAGAATAGAGAAAAAAATGAGAGAGAAAAAATACAGAAGACGGAAAATGAAAAAAAAAATCCCAAATTAGAAACAGGAAAAACGAAGAACAATAACGAAAAAAAAAAAATAAAATAATGGAAAAAAAAAAAACAGACAAGGTTTGCTGGAGATAGAACGGTACAGAAATTAAAGACGAAGAGAAAGAGAAGGGTATGGGTTAAAGAGAGAGAGAGAGAGAGAGAGAGAGAGAGAGAGAGAGGGGGGATAAGATAAAGAAGGTCATTAGAAAGAACGTTTCTCCTTGGCTTCATTATTACAAGACACGATAAAGAATCATTCATTTGCATTTTTTCCTCCCTGCCTGGAAGCCATAATAAATGAAATTACATAATACTATTACTGTATATATTTTTTTGCATTCGACTATCGACCAACTTGCCGAATTTCGAGAAAATCATTTTACAGACAGACTTGCATACGCCAGTAGAGGATTAAAGTTTATTAGGAACTCTAATCTATACGGAAATGCAAGGATTATCGTGCAGATTTCACTTCCTTTTGGGTGTAATCTCGATCCTCTCCCCTTGAGATGCAGTCTTGTGCAGTAGCTGGCCAATTATAAAACCTACTTTTGCTCGTATAAGGTTTAGCGTGATGAATTAGCAAGCCTTTCGCTAGGAACACCATCCAGTTATTTTGCGGTGGAGATAATACTCAAACGAGCTACATTGCTTAGTTCCACTAGTTCAGACCTTTACAACTAGGACAAGCCTTGCTACGTCAACAGAGTCAAATTTCATTTACACTGCTTCTTCCCGAGAACCGTTACTTTATCGAACAGACTGCTGAGAGAATGTTTTTCCGATCGGTACAATGTTAAACACTTCAAGTCTAGGGCCAACCATTACCCATCATTCATATCCATAATACGCACTTACTTTCTTCTCTTACGTTCATATCACCTACATTATTCGCTAACACTCTATCTGGAATGGCTTTTGGGTCTTGCATTGGCTGAACATTTGGTAAAAAAGAGGAAGCGGGCAAAGGTGGGAACGATGATGATGATGATGATGATGAAGAAGAAGAAGAAGAAGAAGAAGAAGAAGAAGAAGAAGAAGAAGATGTCGTTTTATTTGTTTCACATAATAATGAAATAATTAGGAATTATAATGAGTAGTTAAAAATTTCACTGAAATATGTTGGGATATGTCTATATTTATATCTGTAATCAAGCGACGTAGGTCTGAATTCACCTACATAAGTACACACGAGTCTGCCTTACGCTTGGGAACCATAATGAAAGGCAAACGGCCCCCCCGCCCAAACGACGCAAACAAGAGATAGCAAATGTAGCACAATCCAATATGGCGTAGTACAGCCGGTGAAGAAACAACACCCTCTTACTCATATAGCTCCGCGTGACGACGTATTATATTATGAGAGATGTCGCCGTAACTACGAAACGCCGTAAGTCGGGTCCGCGTAGTCCGAGGATCTGTATATGAAAAACAAGTAGCGGCAGGAGGATATGAGTTTAATTTTATCTCGTATTTCCATTATCTTCATTTCAGCTGCTTTTTATTGTAACTACTCAAACTATAAGTCTAAAACCATTAATAAACTTTAAGGAGCGTAATTAAAACATAATCTTACGGCGAAATTGGAACTTGCATCATTTGGGAAGCCTTACTGTTTTCAGTTACACCAGCTCCGATTGTTTCAGATTCGCATTGTTTGCTGATGGCCACAAAATGAAGGCCTGAGTAATTACAGCGAAAATTAAGATGAAAGAAATACAAGCAAAAATAATAATAAAGTTAGCTTTTTTAATATATATCAGCACAAATGCATTTGTTATAATATCAGTCGACTAGGAATGAACTTTTTCGGTGTATACATCAGTAAAACTCTGCCGTACGTGCAATATAAATTATTCTATTCCAGTGGGTATTTTGATTAAAAACAAAGATATTGAGTTTCATGTAGCGATAATTTTTGATACCCTTTCCTTGATATTTCAATAACATTTAGGTTAAATGATGTGTTTTATTACTTTCATTTGTGTAGTTATATTGTCCAACGAGACACAATTCTGTTGACTAGTCAGAACGAGGCTGATATCTATTTTTATTTACAAGAATTATTTAGTTTCATCACAGATAAAGAGACAACTTGAAGCAACGTATATGTGGTTCTACAGAAGGATGCTGAGAATGTCGTGAACAGAGTATGTAAGACAAATAAAAGTTTAAAAGAAAATAGAAACAAAACGAACACTTAGAATAATAATAAAAAGACAGTTGAATTTTTTTTAGGATACATACCCCAAAAAGACAACATGTAGAATTTGACTCTTAATCAGGAGAACAGTACATAGCAATTGACGTCGCATTTAAATTTTTGCAGATTAAAGTTGGCTGGAAAGCATGAAGCCGGAAGGGAGTCCCACAAGCAAAAAGTGCAAGAAAAGAAATTGTTAGCATAGAACTTACGGTTATATCTAGCCAGCTCAATTGTAAATTGATGAGATCTCGACGCCAGTCTAATACTGCGCTTAAATAAAAAAAATAAAAAAAATCTATATACCACAGAAGAGTTCAATCCAAAAAGTTAAAGCTTCAAAAGAAATTGTTACAGAAAAAATCCCTTTTATAAGCGAGTATTTATAGAAAAGACACAGAGAGGAAACCTTACCAAGCCGCGCTGAAAATCCCATGGACTGAATTTGAGAGAAACGAAGAATATTTAAGGAAGATCGAAAAAAAAAAAAAAAAAAAAAAAGAACTTGATTAGAAAGAGATAATAGAAATTTCTAGACCTCTTAATGTGAAAAGAACGCTTGAAGAATTTTCATAGTTAAGCCTTTCTGCCATTTCGCGATATATAATGCTTAAAATGAATTAATGTTTTGATTTCAACCAGTGGAAAGTTGCCACGGTATTATATAAGGTTTAAGGAGGCTGCTCTGGCCATTAACAGTGAGTTTGCGTTAACAAACGACTTGTGAGATTAACCTTCTAATAATTAGTCTATTCTACTGAACGCACAGGATTTGCACGTTTGTACGAAGAGAGTATTCGTTTTTCGTATCTAAGTCTTTGGGATGTGTTTACGCGTGATCCAAGTAAGGAGAAGGTGTGTAAAGCCAGGTAAGATTAACAAATTAATAAAGGAAAAACGAAAAATAACGATGAAAAAAAAAAGACCTAGATTCTGAGAGTGGGTCACAATGACCCTATTTCAGAGTCAGTAGTTCGTGCACGTCTGTTTCACTTCATCGGCTATCAGAGCTTACCTGAGAAGCAAGCGAACGAATTAAGACTTAAATATAGCAGCTTCATACTCCACCAGATACATCCGCCATGTTTTAAAATGAGTGTATGCATATGTCTGTGTGTGTATATATGCATACGTGCATGTGCGTACGCTTTGTGCATGTGGGGATATGTATTAACATACATACACAACACATATGCGCGCACACACACAGACACATATATATATATTTAAAAAAATAATTCACATATAGGCGTGTGTGTAAAGATTTAGGTACGAACGCGAGTCCGCACTTATTGGAGAGGCATAATTAGGATTGCATTTATTGATTACTTTAAGTGCATTGATAATTGATGGGTAATGAGAGAACGCCACGCAATATACCTATATATATATATATATATATATATATATATATATATATTTATGCGTGTGTTTGTGTGTGTGTTTTTGTGTGCGTGCATGTGCGTGTGTATCTATATATTTAAATATAAGCAACAAAAGTGTAAATATATATGCATGCACGTACATACACACGCACGCACACAGACACACTCACTCATAGGCAAAAAACAACTCATCTTTATACGGAAACATATATATATATATATATATATATATATATATATATATATATATATATATATATATATATATATATAACGGCATACACGCACACACACACATATATGATGAGAATAAAGTTTTATGGTATGCTATCTTTAATGGTAAAGAGGTTCAATATCAGAGATAGGGTGGATGTAGATATAAATATATACAAGTGGACACTGAGGTCAACACCGCGCGGCGACAGTCTGTTTCATGCTTGAAGGCAAGCTTCAAGCCAGGTTCTCGCCGCGCCGTGTCGACCTCTATGACTAATTTTATATTTCAATCTCTCTCTCTCTCTCTCATATATATATATATATATATACATACATACATCGGATCGACATACACCTGATGAATGCGTTGAGAACACAATAACCGAAACCATGGGATAACAATAAGGCTAGGACTATAGGCCGCGTGTTAATAGTGTAAATATTATATATATATATATATATATATATATATATATATATATATATATATATATATATATAAATGAACATTGAAGTCAACACTTATAGGCGACTGTCTGTTTCATGCTAGACTCGTGGCCTGACGATTGCGTCTAGCATGAAACAGTGTTGACTTCAATGTACACTTTTTTATTTACACACGCTCTATCTCTGATATTGTGCACTTTATCCCATAAATATAGCAAATCTTAAGATTATATTTCTTCATATATATATATATATATATATATATATATATATATATATATATATATATATATATAAAGGTGAAGCTTATTTTAACGATGTTAACATTTGAGTAACTACTGAATGATGAACAAATATGTATATACATAGGAATGTAAATATGCAGACATAATGTCTGTTTCTAAACTGCATGCTGTCAGGACGTACAAATATCGAAAGCCATGTATATATATATATATATATATATATATATATATATATATATATATATATATATATATATATATATATATATATATATGTCTGTGTGTATGCACGCTCGCACGTTTCATAAAACCGGGTGAAAGATGCCAGCGAGTGATCAGGGAGTAATGTCGACGTTTCTTTTTGACAGTTTTCTTTTATCAATTCCTGCGTGAATTTTTGGCGGGAAATTATCTGATCAACGTCATAACGTGTCTTCATCGGGCCGCTGCGTCTCATCTGCACCAACCCTGTTCAGTTGGGTGTGGATACAACAGTAGATGGAGATAAGTCGATGTACATCCACACAACAGCTTCAATGCCCTCACAAGCGCGCTAAAAATTACACATGAAGGAATGTTCGCCCGCCAACTATCGACAATAAGGTTTCAAAATTCATTTGTTATTTGGAATATTTTCAGGCTGTTATGTGCGCTTAATTCCTCCTTAATAATGATAATAATAATAATATATATATATATATATATATATATATATATATATATATATATAGAGAGAGAGAGAGAGAGAGAGAGAGAAAGAGAGAGAGAGAGAGAGAAATACGGACATACTTTCATGCCACATCTGATTTGGTACTCCTGCTATAAACTTAGAGATCCTTGATAAAATACAAAGAATCTGCAATGTCATTAGTCCTGATCTAGCAACTCGTCATCAGTCACTTTCCCCTTTGCCGTAATAAACCCCCCTTTACCTTTTATATATTTTCGTGGTAATTTGATATACTCTCCTCTATGGTACCTAGAAATTATGAATTTAAGCGCAGTACTACATTTGCAGCAAAATCGCATAATTTTACGGTTGCAGTAGCTAGATGTAACTGTAAGTCCGATGCTAACTGTTTCTTCTTGCTTGTGGAACCCTTCCGATTTCTTGTTTCCAGTCAAGAATTTTAGTTTATCTTCCCACGTTGCAACAGATTTAAATTCAAACTAACGTCCTCATCTTTGTTGCTAGTACCTCAGCGTCTAGGCTGTTGGGTTTTTCGGCCTTCTGCAGGTGTCCCTCTGTTTTTATTTTTGTTAACATTAACCGGAAAAGGCATTGAAATAAATCGTATATGGAGATACAGAATAAATATTAGGTTGGTGCAAAAATAATGACGTAATAATGTCGTTTTTTGACGTATTTTGAACGTCAAAAAACGACATTATTACATCATTATTTTTGCACCAACCTAATATAAAAATAAGCAAAATGACAAAACAGTAAATTCATCCCTAAAAAAATAATGGAAAAATAAAAAGGAAATTCATTTATTTCGGGAGAGAGAGAGAGAGAGAGAGAGATAGAGAGCGAGAGAGAGAGAGAAAGAGAGAGAGAGAGAGAGCGAGAGAGAGAGATGAATTTTGTAAAAAATGAAGGAAGCTTAAAAATGAAACATTTATTTCGGAGATAGGGTGAGTGAGAGAGAGAGAGAATGAGAGGATAAGAGAGAGAATGAGTGAGTGAGAGAGAGAGAAGTTATTTTGAAAAAAATGAAGGAGTCTTAAAAATGAAACTCATTCATTTCGGAGATAGGGTGAGAGAGAGAATGAGAGAGAGAATGAGTGAGAGAGATTGAGAGAGAGAGAGAGAGAGAGAAAATAATCGGTAATTTAGAAATAAATGAAATTTTAATTTATTTCATTTATTTTGGAGAGAGGGAGAGTGAGAAGTGAATGAGAGAGAGTGTGTGTGTGTGTGAGAGAGAGAAAAGTCTGTGATTTTGGAAAAAATGAAGGAAACTTAAAAAATGAAACTCATTTATTTCGGAGAGAGGGAGAGTGAGAAGAGAATGAGAGAGAGAGAAAGTGTGTGTGTGAGAGAGAGAAAAGTCGGTGATTTTGGAAAAAATGAAATAAACTTAAAAAATGAAACTCATTTATTTTGGAGAGAGGGAGAGGGAGCAGAGAATGAGAGAGAGTGTGTGTATGAGAGAGAGCGAGAGAAAAGTCTGTGATTTTGGAAAAAATGAAGGAAACTTAAAAAAGGAAACTCATTTATTTTGGAGAGAGGGAGAGTGAGAAGAGAATGAGAGAGAGAGAAAGTGTGTGTGTGAGAGAGAGAAAAGTCGGTGATTTTGGAAAAAATGAAGGAAACTTAAAAAATGAAACTCATTTATTTTGGAGAGAGGGAGAGGGAGCAGAGAATGAGAGAGAGAGTGTGAGAGAGAGTGAGAGAGAGAAAAGTCAGTGATTTTGGAAAAAAAATGAAGAATAAAACGAAAATGACGGACAAGATATGGCTGTGTGTCCTTTTTTTTTCTCCTGAAAATACTGGTGCAACAAAGACAAAAATAAATAAATTAAAAAATAAAAATAAAATGTCGATTCCTGGCAAATCAGTCTATTGAAATAAATAAGGACGCGTGCATGATTATATCAATCATTGATACAAAAGTATGCTGCGGCTTGGATGTAATTGAAAAAAAAAAAAAAGAAGAGAGAAAAAAAGAAGAGAAAAAAAAGAAGAGAAAAAAAAAGAAGCTATAATAAAGAAAGAAAAGTAAGGAAAAAAAAAAAAAAATCCCTACCATTCCTAATATCATATCGCCTACGAAACCTTCGAAATATATCAAGATATGGCGTCCCAAGGAGAACCCCAGATAAGATTCGAAGTAATCATTAGAACAACTGAAGATGCCGACATGGGGCCTGTCAACGAACTAGGCGAAAATTGAACCGAAAATGAAACACTGAAGAAATGAATATATATATATATATATATATATATATATATATATATATATATATATATATATAAGAGACGAGAAATAATATAATAGAAAAATTCTATTCCAGTATATGAAGATTTAATCTTTTATCCCGTTTATCCTCTTTTGTGGGAATTAGCGTTGCAAATACTTATATGTAAATAGCGTGAGTTCGAAATTGTGCCAAAAGCCACAAGAGAAATATATTTTTAAAGAGATGAACAGCAGTGTACCTCGAGTATTGTGCTCACCGGATAGCGTCCAGGTTTGGTTTCCCTCCAAGACGAATAATCTTAAAAATATATCTTACGTGTCCCAATTTATATTATGTTTACTATTTAATTTTCTTTCTGATTTAAGCAATGCAGTATAGATCTTAAAACATCTTTAACCACAAAAACAAACAAAACAGAAAATGTCACACGCTAAAAGCCTTTATCAATCAATAAACAGAAAGTTAATCTAATGTATTGATCGTTTAAAATCTGTTAAATTCTGTAAACAAATAAAATAGATGACGGCAGACGAAAAAAGAAAAAAAAAACTTTCCCCCCCAAAATATCAGGAAAATCAGGTTGTAAACAATATTTGAAAATATATGTGATTCGTAACACAATCTTTTCTATTGTAGACTCATAGTGTATATTATATGCTGACATAAACGAACATAGATATTTTTGAGCATGCGCCCTGTACACCATAAAATTTAGCAGTTCAGGTGCCACCAGATATAGCCCAATTTCCGACACAGCACAACTGACTTTTTCCAATCTGAGCAAACGCACCGGAAGTAGAGAGTCTCAAAATGTCTGGAAGCAGAGCGGCTAACCGTATTTCTCAATATCGACCTGTTAACCCTTTTAGCTACACAATTAGCGACAATTAACTTCTAAACCCAAGGGTACATTATTTTTAAGCAAAATATAAAAGCAATTTTCAAAATTATTTTGTGTTCTTTTATTTATTTTTGTTTTCTTTTGTCTAAACCCGAAGCATTAAAATCAAAATATCTTGGCAGAAATATAACATTTCTTTTCAAGACCACGAGTTCAAAAGATTCAGATTAACCAAAAAAAGAAGAGTGAAACTCGGTAGCATTCGGCAAAAGTCGGTAATATAAAACGTCATAACGATAAGAATAGAAATAAGGCAAAAATTTTGCCATGTACCACTCAGGGTTGGGAGATGTTAATTTGTATTCACCTTTGCTTTTATTGATTATGATTTATTTATCTCTGTTCGTTTGCTTTTTAAAGAGAGAGTGTTTATTTGTTTCTTGAGATGTATGCAGTGTAAGTTTGGCCAGCGAAAAATATAACAAACAAAGCTATATTATTAGAGTTAAATGTTTCATTCAGATGCAAAATTCTGTATGTGATGATGTTCAGGTAAACCTGGAATTCGAAAAGTCACCGTTCGCGCCAGAAAGTTTTTCTCGTCTGAGTCCATCCTTCAAATCTACAAATCTACCATTCGTCCTTGCATTGAATACTGTTGCCATATATGGTGTGGTGCCGTCGCTGTTTATCTCGAGGTTCTCGACAAAATCCAAAGACAGATGTGCAGTGTGATAGGTCCTAACCTGGCATCTCGACTCCAGTCACTTTCTCACTTATGTGATGTGGCTTCCCTCTGTCTTTTCTACAAATGTTTTCATGCCAACTGCTTTGACAAGCTATTTTCTTACTTGTGCCCCAACTGCATGAATTTAGGCGTGCTACTAGATTGGCATCTCGGTCCCACCCTTTCACTGTCGAAACAGTTAATTGTGACTGCCTCTTCTGCTCCAACAGCTTCTCTCGCACTTCCCGACAGTGGAATTCACTTACTCTTACTTGCTTCCCTAATAGATATAATCTTCAAATATTCAAATGTAATGTCAATCGACATCTTCTGATGCCTTGATCTTGATCCCCGTCCTTCTCTTCATCCTTTCCTCAAACGCCCCTTTACTCTTATTCTCACTCTCTGTAACACCTTGCATGCTAGTGGCATTCCCGCCTTGTTTGGGGTGAAATGCTAAAAAAAAAAAAAAAAAAAAAAAAAAAAAAAAAAAAAAAAAACGAAAAGAGGGCGGTAGAAAGATCCAGGGATCCCTGAGGGAACATAGCACGATTTAAAGTAGCTGTTATAAAAAAAGGTGTCTTATAGCCAGTAGGGTGGCTTTAGAACCAAGTTTATTTTTTTTTTTTACAAAATCTGTACGTTAAAATCTAAGTCACTTAAACTTAAGGAACACCTAAGATTTACAAAGCATAATGATAATATAAAAGTTATCCACGAACGCATGGTTTCATTGTATTTTGTTGTTTGAAGTTAAAAATGCGAATGTTTGTATCTTTCTGGCATTATCTAGACAGGTTGCGTCACACACCTGCCTGATCAGACAGCTTACATCTTCAGAGGTCATTGCGTAACGATATAACCATGGATGTACGTCTTGCGACATCTTATTTAATAGCATGTGAAGAAAGCCGTAATGAATGTGTATGTTTACAGATGAATTGTCGTTGACATTTTAAATTTGTTAATTTTTGTTTAAATTGTTAGATAGTTTGTCGACTTTTTAGTATCCCGAATACCAAGAAAGTATTTTCATACAAATGGGGGCGATAGCGTTGTGGCCTGGGAGCCAAGAGGGCGGAATCTGAGAACATTTTTGCAATTACTGATTTAAACAGTCGAATTCTGGGCTCTTTAAGCATCATTACTTTCAATCAGTTTTATGTGAGTTTTTCTACTAAAATAAATTTTAATGAACATATTAAGATGTTCACCATTAGGTTCTTGGATCGATGTTAAAGGTAAGTTTGGATATACATATACGCACACGAGCAGATATTTGATTATTTATGAATAAGATCGTAGACACTTGAGAACCAATGCAAGCATACAGGTTTATACATATATGAAAAAAAGAACAAACAGATAAAAAACACCCACTTGCTAGGTCTGCTGCTAAGAAAGTTTGTTCACCGTTTCGAGCTGGACAATTTTTCTCTCCAGAATCTATCCTACATATTTATATGATTACCATTCGTCCATGCTTTGAATATTGCTGCGACATATGTTTTAATGCTCCTGCTATGTATTCAGAGATTCTTGATAGAATCCAGAGAAAGATCTGCAACGTTATTGGTTTTGGCTTGGCATCTCAGCTTTAGTCACTTAACTACCGCCGTAATGTAACTTCTATGCCTATTCTATAAATACATTCATGGTAACGGTTCTGATGGGGCTAGTTTTAAATCGTTATTTTATTGAACAGACAATGTTATTCTACAGAAGAGGACTAGTTAGGACTTTCATAGAGACAACGAGGTATTATGGTGAACGTAGTAAGAAAGGTAAGTAAGAATGTATTGTTTTGGTGTTAGGAATATTGTTGTATGTTTGGATCTGTGGCTAGCTAAATTTAATGTTAAGACAGAAGAAGACCGTCCTTTTCCTTATTCCCCATTTTGGCCTTGTGCCACATTTCTGTATATGCCAATAAATATCGCTCTTCGCTATTGGGGTTTAGAATGTAAATTATTGTTTAATTCCTCTCTCTCCACAGACAAAGATTGTACATATGGTGACTAGTTAGGACTTTCATGGAGATTCTGAGGTATTACGGTGGATGAAGTAAGAAAGGACAGAAAGACTGCATTGGTTTTGGCGTAAAGAATATTGTTCTATGTTTTGGTCAGTGTTTGTGGCTACCTAAGTTTAACGTTAAGACAGAACTAGACCTTCCTTTTCCCCCCATTCTTCATTTTGGCCTTGTGCTACATTTCTGTACATAGCAGAATAAATATCGCTCTTCGCTATGGTACCATATACAATAGTGGAAAGTTGTTAAAATGTTGTTATTTTTATTCCCAACACCCAGACAAATTGTTCATATGGTAACTAGCTCAGCCTTTTGTCCTTGTGCCATATTTTTTATTACTCAAAATAAATATTAATTTCCGCTATGGTACTCCGATATTATGAATTTAAGTCCTGCCCTAGACTGGCAACAAAGTCTCATCAATTTACAGCTGAATTGGCTAGATGCATCTGTAAGTTACGTGTTAACAGTTTCGTCTATCACACTTCTCGCTTGTGGATCTCGCTTGTGGATCTCGCTTCCGGTTTCATGCTTTCCAGCCAACTTTAACCTTTAAAGATTTAAATGCAATGTCGTTTGTTATTTTCTGCCTATTTGATTTCTTTTATTTTATTTTTCTCGCTTCATAATAATATTCCTCTTTTTTTTTAAATTCTTTTACACTCTGTAACCCCAATGTCTTGGTGGCTTTACCGTCTTTCCTGGGGTTAAAGAATAAAGAAAATACATACATATAGGATTTCTTATAATTAAAGAGAAAGATATTAAGACGGAAATTGAAAATAGACTAATTTCAGAATCCTCTACGTAAAATTACACATATAACATATCTCTTTTCATAAAAAAACCAAAAAAACCAAAAACAAAACCCGCACACATTATGCCATAGTTAAAAATAACTGCGGTGAAAAGAAATCTAAAAACGATAAAAAGTTAAGCATCTAGATACAGAGGATGTCAGAATTTAGAATTAAAAAGCTGAGTGTCTCTGTATCTACAACTTTTCGATGTAAACTCTATTTGGCATTTCTTTTATTGGTTTTACTCCATTTTTATTTTTTAAATATGATTTCATATTTAGTAATTCTTTTCATATTTCACACTTTTCCTAATAACATGATTCCTTACATAAAACTCTTATTTTGTCGGAAGAAGATCCTTTGAATTTTTCGCAATGAGACTGATTACTACTCTGTTCTCCATTTTGTACACCCAAACCCCACACGCACAAACACATATATATGTTATGACCAAGTAAATGGTTAAAGAAATAACAAAACAAATGTTACAGATATATCATATATTAAAAAGTAAGTACAACAGAAGAATATTACACGACTAGTGAGTGTGTGTCGGATGATCCAGCGTTCAATCTATTCGACTGTTAATATCTAACAGGGATGTATATGGCACAAGGCCAAGTTTACCGTAGGCTCGGCCAAAAAATATTCCCTTAGAACCAGCATAAACGGGTTCAGGGTCTCTCTACCTCCCCGGACGAAGTTTGCCCTTTGGCAAAGCCTAGCCCGGGTTCCTCTCTGCTCAAAGCAGATTTCGATAGTAAGGATATTCGAATGTTCCCCCAAGGGCTTCTCTCCTACTAATCTTATAGTAAGCGGAAGAGTCCAACATAGACGCTTTAGAGGGAGGACACCACAACAATATATATATATATATATATATATATATATATATATATATATATATATACGTATACGTACAAACAAGTTTCATTAAAGTCGACTGACAAGGTACTGTACTTATCTTTCTATTCAATTTTTCTTGTGTTCGTATAATTGTTTTCTTTTCTTTCTGGACATAAAGTGTTTAAAAACTGTCCAAATGTTCTAGATATTCGAGCTTTCGGTTATTCTGTTAACCATTATCAAGGGTGATTTTATGATCAGAAAAGAAAACACTTATGAGTTATTATCATTGACGATGAGGTTTGCATTTTAAACATTTTATAGTAGATAATTAATTTAATTTATTGTTTTTTTTTTCGACTAGTGTAGTGTATTTCTTTATAATATAGAATTATTCTATAGAAAGAAGAAAATTATAAGAACAGAAGAAAAAATAAATAAAAAAATTAACTGCAGTAATTTGACAGTTGATTTTAATGAAGCCTCTATAAAAGAGAGATTACTGTGAAAATACACAGTTATATAATATAAATATATATCATGACATGGACTAAGTATAAACAGAATATATATATATATATATATATATATATATATACATATACGTGAGTAGCCTTTAGATGAGAAAAAGCATGGTATACACAACAATAAATTGTTTTGCAATATAATCTCCTGATTTAATGAATATGTATACACCTGGGTTCCCCCCTCACAGTAATAGCATTGGCTGGTGTCAGCCATAAATACAGGACGACGCCTATTATCTTCGCCTGTTTGCTACGCCTATTGCCTGCCACTACGACGAGGACCAGTTCATTACGGTTACCTGCTAGACTGTCCGACTCAGTTACCGTAGTCCCAAACCACTTTGCTACTTCGAACAAATATATCCCTTTCCGGGTCTTATCATCTCCATTAATCTCAGTGCACTTAATTTAGAAATAATATATAATACAATGAACAAATAGAAACGTTTTCAAACTTCAGATTAAAATTCAGCACATGACAACGTGAGAATCTACGGACTTAGTGACTCACCCTCTTACATACACAAATGCACACACACATATATATATATAACGTTAATAAACAGAAGGTGTCTGTAATTATATATTTCAAAAGTAAATATTTTACAAGCATCGAAGTATGTTTTTGTGTATATTCATCTAGCTCGGTAGACAATGATTTTCCTAGGACTTTTGTTACCAATTCATATTTGGTAGCAAAATCTTAAATATTCAGCATTCAAAAGATTTGCCCAAACTGAAGGCACATTGGCTAGAAACGGATTCTGCCATGGCTATACGTCTTAAAAAAAAGAATGGTATCATTCTACAATGAGTATACAATTAATGAAGATGATTACTCTTCTGAAAGAAAGACGATTCTATACCCGATCAAGGGAAGTTAATTTGAGGTATTTGTATTCAAGGGCATTGTATTACAATATCTTTGGACAGATATATTCGCAGGTGACAAAACGTGGTCTAAAAACCACAAAGAAAATAACTAAAAATCAGATCATGTTGATTTCTGACAACTGAAGAGCGCACCGGCTGAAATGACATAAAAATCTCCCCCTCTCCTCCACATACACACACGCACACATAAAAAGGAGAAGGTAAATGAAGATAATAGTCCGGGAAGATAAAATAGACTGAAAAAGAATCAAAAAAGAAAGGCGAAACAAAAGTAAATTTGAAAACAGTAGTCAACACATTAGTCTCCCCAAAAGCGAAAGTGAAAGTGAAACATAACACGTGATTTAAGGAGGTGTGTTGGAAGGTAGGTGTTATTGAATCCTTCTCACACCAAAAGCGCGTCATAGTAAAATGGAACGAGTGTGTATGTGGTGGCGGAGGGGCGTGGAAAAGTGGATAGAAGAAAAGGGAAAATGTTTGAAGAAATAAATACAAGAAAGAATCAAAGAACAGTAAATGGCTGTGATCAGGTTTTGCAGAAGTTGAGTTTCTTTACTTGCGCATTATATATTTTATTTTTACTTTCTTTTTTTTTATTTTTCCTGTCTTCGAATTCTTTTCCTGTTACTAATGTCGCGCAAGTCATTAATGTACTCAGGCATGAAGTCACATTAATTTAAAAAAATATATACAAAAGAAAGAAACTAAAAACCAAATAAATAAATAAAATAAAATAAAATGAAAATAAAGAAAAATGAAAAAGAAAACTGTCTTAAGTGTCATAGAATAAAGAGTGAATTCTGTAAAAAAGAGCCAAAAAGCATGCCGTTCAACATCGAACGCAAATTACACTCATACATGTCCAGCCCATCCGAGAATAATTGGTGTTCTAATCTAGTGAAAATCTAAGAGAATGCAATATATTAATAGTTTTCCAATATTGTTTGTGCTAGACACGAGTGAAATCCGCGTAAACAATGTATATTTCATATAGTTTAATATATTAGAATAATATATATATATATATATATATATATATATATATATATATATATATATATATATATATATATATTAGGTTGGTGCAAAAATAATGACGTAATAATGTCGTTTTTTGACGTATTTTTAACGTCAACAAACGACATTATTACGTCATTATTTTTGCACCAACCTAAAATATATATATACTAATAATATATATATACTAATAATATATATACTAATAATATATATATACACATATACTAATAATACATATATATTAATAATATATATATGTATACTAACAATATATATATATATATCTATATATATATATATGTATATATATATATATATATATATATATATACATATACTAATAATGTATATATATACATAATGTACATATGCAATAATAATAATTATATACACTAATAAAATATATGTACTAATAATGTGTATTTGTATATATATATATATATATATATATATACATATATATATATATATATATATATATTGAATTAGTAGGTCTGATGAATTGAATCGTGATTACGATTCCAATGTAATAAATTATAACCATGGAATATTAGTGTTTAAGCTTTTTATATTATATTCTTACTCTGTCCTGGACACTGAGTTCTATAGTATATATATATATATATATATATATATATATATATATATATATATATATATATATATATAGGTAAAAGAGAATATGCAAAAAAAGAATGGAGTAAAATACAAACGGAAACTTGCAAATCGTTGATTACAACCTACAGAAAGAGACCGGTTGCTATTGAATTGAGTAAAGGATAGGCTACAGAGTATTAAACATCTAGTATTAAATATCTATTATAATGTTGTACGAATACTTATTCACCTCCATTTTTTATTATTTCATTAATATAACAATTTTTTCTGATTTTTTTGCATATTGCAGCATTATGCCATGGTATACGAATATTGTATAGTTTATAAAATTCTTTTATAAAATCTGTTAAATAAAAAAAAAAAATATGGTGTACGAATATTTCTTTCCTACACTGTATATAGATACTTCCAATCTTTTACCTGAAAGGTAAAGGTAATTCGTTCTCATGAAATTTTAGCAAAACCACCTCGACCTGTAGATAACTAGATTCTTGAAATTGGCCAAAGAGAGAGAGAAAGAGAGAGAGAGAGTGAGAGACAGACAGACAGACGGACAGACAGACAGAGACAGAGAGAGAGCAAAAGAAAGATTGGGAAAGATAGTGGAGTGGTTTCTCATTATATTATTTACGCTTCTGCATTCAAAGTTGAAAAATGATTAAAAACGGAAAAACATTTTTCTGTATTTTAGTGCTGACTTCACTTAAAGACAGAAATTTTTTTTCTTGCAAATCTTCTCCAATCTTCTGTTTTGCTTTTGTCATTTCAAGTTCTGGTCGATATCAGTGTGTAGTATGTGTTCTTCTTATAATTAATATAGAAAACGTCCGGCTCCGGGGATCCAGCCCTGTGGCAGCACCTCCCTCATTGCACTGAAAGAGTGTTGGTGGAATATCGACCGCAGCGTAACAGTAGTGATAGGGACTGGGCAATTTTGGGATTGGCCGATGGCAGCACAACATTAAAAAGGAATTTCTGCCAAAACTTGGCGCCGTGGGAGGTGAACAAATACCATTAATAAATTATCTATGGTACGAGAAAAGGTTGACGCCTAAGCATCGAATTAGGCAGTTTTTATTCTAAAAATTGTCTTAGCAAATTTCGGCAATGTATTCTAGCACTGAAAATAAAATCGAAAGGATTGTTGGAAGTTAGGGATAAATGGAAACATTAATGGCAGAAAAGCGCTATTAGGTGTACAGTGAAACCCGGATATAAGAGACCCAGATATAAGAGACTTCTTATCCGGTCCCGACAACTCTCTTATATCCGGGTTACACTGTTTAATGGGAATGCATTACTTTTGTTTTTATTGCAAAAAAAAAAAAAGAATGGCAAATAAATTTGCCGTAGAAAAGTTCTACAAATGCATTCATTGTAGAAAAGAACTACAAATAAATTTACTGTAGAAAAGAACTACAAATAAGTTTACTGTAGAAAAGAACTACAAATAAATTTAATGTAGAAAAGAACTACAAATAAATTTACTGTAGAAAAGAACTACAAATAAATTAACTGTAGAAAAGAACTGCAATTAAATATACTCCATAAAGCGTTTCAAATGAGGAAAAAATTTTATTGGCCAGGAAATAATGCGCCATTTCTTAACCTGCCTTCTCGTATATAAGTCGAATCAAGTTTTTCTCTTTAGGCTTTTTCTGAGGTCCATCCCGAAACAATATTGCCTGGTAATTTTTTTTATTTTAAATATTCATTGATGTTGTAATTTCATGCGTGTTAGTGTTGGCAATTTGCGTATGAAGCATTTTGGAGTGTGTGCTTGTTTTGGCGTGTAAATGTGTGCGATTTGTGCATTAAGGATATTCGGAAGTGTTTGCATTTTAGCGTGTATGTGTGCGTGCAATTTGATTATTAAGCATAGTCATTTGTGTGTAAATTTATGTGTGAATATGTGCGTGCAGATTGCCTATGAAGCATATTCGGGTGATATTGCATTTGCGTGTGTTTGCGTGCACGCGTGACATTTGCATAATAAACATAGATGGGAGGGGTGCGTTTATGTGCCAAAAGACGAGCGTGCAGAAGATCAGCCTGTAGATATTTACTAAACTTAGCTTAGTATGGGCGACGGCCCCAATCTTGGAATATGGAAATGACTAGCATTACGAGCTCATGAATCATCAGACCACAGTGAGCGCCCAAAATGAAATCTGTAGAAAGCACAGCCTAGTCTTACAAGAGAGCAACAAAAAGGAGCACCCACTGCTTTGGAACCTCACTAATCTATTAGCACAAGACTAATGCAATAACCATCGAGAGAACACCATAGTCTTTACATCCATCACGACCTTGAACACTTTAGTAAATAAATTTGGTCATATTTTAGGAAGTGGGTCGAATAAGTTTTCAACACCCCCATCATATATGTATTGATGCGATATATATATATATATATATATATATATATATATATATATATATATATATATATATATATATATACGCACACACACACACGCATATATATATACACACATATATATATATATATATATATATATATATATATGCAGTATCTGCAATATTACAAAGAGGTAATCATGCAAAGTAATGATCAGTAAAGTTAATGTAATTAATGGCGAAATCTCTTCGCTAACAAATTTAATAAAGCATTAACCTACTAACGATTCGTTGAATGAGACGATCCTTATGTTTAAAATTGTAAAATGGATTTAATATTCCGCTGCTGCTAGTACTTTAAAAAATGATCAGATTTAAATCATCATTCTTTAATATTTTTCCATTTCAGGTAGCTCCAAGATACTACGAGATAAAATTTATTTCATTTAGTAAGAAAATATTTAAAAAAAAATGTTTCAGCCTACAATACATTTATTTCGACTTGAAGTTACCTAAATTATATATATATATATATATATATATATATATATATATGTATATAGCGATCGCGAATTTCGTGAAACAACACAGTCGTTGGTGCAGCATAATGCATCACTGGCCATCATATATAAATAGTCGAGCTATAAGAAAACGCACATGGCCTGACGATTGTGTTTAAGCAGACTCACTCCACTGTGTTTTTACCTGAATAACCCCTTTTATATTTATATACATCCTATCTCTGACATTGAGCAATTTAACTCATAAATAAAGCATACCTTAAAACTACATTTTTATCATATGAATATAAATATATAGATAAAAGTGGACATTGAGGTCAGCCCCTGCGGCGTCAGTTTGTTTCATGCTTAAACGGAATCCTCATCATCTTACATACATACATACATGCATACATACATACATACATACATACATATAAATATATTAGGATGGTGCAAAAATAATGTCGTTTTCTCACATAGTAACATATGTGAGAAAACGACATTATTTTTGCACCAACCTAATATATATATATATATATATATATATATATACATTAAGAAATGGACAAAGTCCGACAATTTTATTTATTGTAGACATTTTTTATGTTTAACGTTCTTTTTATAGATACAAGTATTTATGTAAATGCTCTGTTTATAATAAACAGAGCATTTACTTAAATACTTGTATCTATAAAAAGAACGTTAAACATAAAAAATGTCTTTAATATATATATATATGTATATATCTTCATTCCCCAAAAAATTTCGCTTGAAGATGGAACAGAGCCTACTTTGACTCAAGTTAATTCAAATATTATTTTGAAGTTTTCGGCTCTTGTTTTGAAACATGTGACCTCTTATGTAGCGAGTTGGAATCATATTTTTAAATAAATAATTATATATATATATATATATATATATATATATATATATATATATATATTACTTGAATATTTTAGTGGATATCCATATTTGATTAGACGGGCTGTTTATATACTAAACAGTATTTTTTATTTATTTTCATCCAGGATTCGAACCTGCTTCCCCTTTGTCGGGGGGAGGGGACAGAAGATCATTTCTATAATCTAGAACTCTATTACTATTATCCAGAAGACAATTTCCATTATCTAGAAGTCAATTTCTATTATCTATAAAATCATTATTGTTTTCTAGAAGTCCATTACTTATTATCTAGATTATTACCAATGTGCATCGATTATTATTTTCTCGAGTTGTTTTTCTTGAATTTAATTTTTTTGTTTACTTTTTATCTTAACCCTCATCTAAGAGGTTCAAATAACTTATGTCCATTAGTCTATTATTGCTAAGTCTAAATATACATTATGACTTGCTGTAAGAACCGGATTAAGGAAAAAGTAACTTTATGACTAAATTTGAATGATAATGATAGTCAGCTTTCGAAGCTTAATCAGTAAAAGTCAGTCCTTGTAAGACAAACTCCCAGGATACGCGAAATCAAGTCCGAGCATTATTCTTTATTTCCGCTTAATACTGCTTTGCTTAATCGTCTCAGAATAGAAAAACGACCTGGGCGTTGCGATAATAAGCAACAGAAATAAAATGAAAGGGAAACTAGTCAATAACTTAATTATGGCAACAACTCATTAAAACAATTCGGCTAAATTAAGAATAGCATATCTTGGATTCGATTTTCATTGGGTGCCCCGCCTCAAAGTATGATCCTTTATCAAAACGAAGCCATAAATGTTGGTTAGTATGCAGAGGACAAATTTAAGAATTAGAAGAAAATAATGAACGTAAGAGGGTTAAAGATTTTTCATTTGCTATCATACTAGAAGTGACTTTCTTTTTTATTGATCTCATATACTTTTTTGTTGTATAAGTAATAAAAATAAATTTGGATTTTTTCAAATATTTTAGAGCTATGTGCAATAATAACTGAACGGTGAAAAATCATTTTAAAATATTTCAAAATTAAGAAGAAAATAGTCATTTTTCTTTTGGAAATGATTTGTTAAAAAAAAGAAAACTTATTTTTTAATTAAGGAAATTATAACGGTTTTATTTTTTAAAAAATAATTAGCATAAAGTTGCTTTCATTTCTTTTGCTATAAAATGACAAATAAATTTAAGATGTAAGAATTATCGAACAAAAAAAAAATTACAAGCTTAGAAGACGACAAAAAAAAAAAAAAAGAAAAAGATAATCCAAAAAAGAAAAAAAAGAGGCACGGATGTAATTAACTCAGAAGGAAAAAAAAAAGACATGATTCTACGCCGAAATAAATAAATTGTAAAATATTGATGAAGTACTTCGTCTACGCTATTAGTTTCTTTCTTAGGTATACGCAATTTTTGGCGGACGGCGGGGTGATAGGTTAGCTTTCGTAGATTAATGGCTCGTGTCGCCGTCACGCAGGCCATAGCTAATGAGCTCAACTCTTATGCTGAATTTGGCTCCGTCTAACGAATATCTACACCTTTCGTGTCAGTTATGATAAGATGTGTAGTCATTAATTAAAGAAAGGTTAAACGAGAGACCAGTAGAAAGTAAATGCATTAGAAAATGATTCAATAAGAAACTTGCAGGAAATAAACGAGATATACACGCAGAAAACCAGGGAGATAATCTGGCAAACCTCGTTTCATTCTCGTCTCCTCTTGTATTTTTAATCACAATAGTAAGTCTCCTATTTTCGAGTGAAAAATAAAATAAAATGAATAAAATTAAAATTAAATCTCCATCTCCTTATATATATGTGTGTGTGTGAATTGGAATGAAATACAAATTAAAATCCGACATAATGCTAGGATATGGAAGAAATAGGAAAGGGTTCGTTTTTATTTAAGCTTCAACAGAAAATGAAATATGGACTATGTGTAAACTATTTCAGATAGCGAATATATGTAAAAGTACAATATGAATAAAGACAAAAGGAAAACTTATATTAGCCGATGCGTTTCGCCCTCTGATAAAGAACCCCAGAGGACGAAACGCGTTGGCTAAGATAAATTTTCGTTATGCCACTAGCAGTATGGACTATATTGAATGTTCTGATGATGCTTAAATAAAAGTGAGACATTAAATTTCTAAACGTTTTCTATGAGTTCCTTATCCTATCATATATAGCGATTTTCCAAGTGTAACTTAGATGTGGCACAAGGCCGAAAGTAGGGGGCACTCTGTGAGGATCGAATTGACTACTCAGTCGTAATTGTTCTAGCAAGACAAGACTGCAAACCATTGCACTGCCACGAGGTCCCCTTATCCTCTTCATATATATATATATATATATATATATATATATATATATATATATATATTCTTACTCTGTCCTAGACATTGAGTTCTACCTGGATTCTATCCTCTTGGGAATTTTTGTATGTATGTATGTATGTATATATATATATATATATATATATATATATATATATTGACCACTAATATTATATATATATATGTGTGTGTGTGTGTGTGTGCGCGCCCGTGCGTGTGTATGTGTATGTGCTATACTTCAAAAGTTTGAAGCCAAAATAAACTTGATAAACTTGACAGAAGAGTGTCTTCAAACATTCGAACTATAGTGTACACACATACACATACACACACGCATGCACACACACATCACACATATAAACACAGAGTTTGTCTGACGATCGTTAATAGCGTGAAACCCAGGGTCATAAACGCACACCAATCCAACTAAATATGTTAGCTCTATCACTGATATTAGGCGCGTTCCAATAAGTACCGCGCATATATAATATATAAACAATATATATAAAAAATTGCATATATATATATATATATATATATATATATATATATATATATATATATATATATTATATATATATATATATATATATATATATATATATATATATATATATATATATATATATATATATATATATATGACACCTAGCGCAGCGTATTCTATGTTGACTTTCCTTATTTCCTGTACTAAATTTGTTGTAATTGTTGTCACAATGTTTTTTACTTCCAACTCTATATAGGGCACCCAGTGAGGATCTAATTTATTATGAAACAAGAGACTGCAAAACGACCACGCTTGCCGTCATGCTATGCTAGACATCCTAAATAGTAACTTAGCTTAACTTAATCAGGCATAAGATTAAATGGTAGTTTGATATTCCGAGTATGTTAATCTTTGGAACTGGTTGCGCGGTTTTGATCTAACAATGATCGACAATCTATCATAGGCGAACTTACTGCGCTTGCGTGAACAAACACTCTGAAATTATTTAGCCAACGGTGAGACGCCATTAAGTTATCTTCCGCAGTGTGACCATCGCATTCATCGTGAGAATGTGCTTGTCCATTATTCATATCTTGCGTAGGTGGGTATGTGCAAAGTATCGCTTTATCCCCTGCATATCAGTCCTCTTTAACTCTCCTAAAACTGTCTTGCAACAACCCCCGGCTTTTCTTTCGAGCTAAAATTGTCGTTGAAGCGACGTGGGTGAAATTAAGGAGAGCGCGTCGAGGCAGCTGATGGTGATACCGTTAAGTGAAAAATGATGCTGAAAAAATGTGTTAAGTCCGAAGGAGAGAAACTTGAAGAGAACAAAGACGACCATTTTCCTAGGTATAATGCCATTTTTCGTTAATATTAAATGACTGGTTATTTTCCCGGGCGAGTTTGTACAGCGCTGGTTCATCGATCAATAGAGACCGACTTTAATGAAAACTTCATTTTCAATGCATTTATACATTTGCCAGGATTTTGGAGGTTCATGACTTCGCCTGATTCTTTATCGGATTCGTGCAAAGAAGTTTCCCAGGTTCTTCTTTACATCGACGTGGAAAATGAGCAGCCGAAAACAAAACAAACATCTCTTTGGCCTTATAACCTCAAGCCCAACGGAATCCATAAAATTACTTTAATAACTGACGGAGTTGGCAGAGTAGACCGAATGGAAGGCTTAAACGCATCGACTATTTGATTTCATGCCTCAGATGAATCCTTTGATAGATTTCCGACTGCCGCATATTCGATTTTGCCAATGGCGGTCATGATCGGACTGCCACTATTGTGTGTAAGATGCACACTCTGTGTAAGTGGAATATTTTCCGTTTTAGACACGATCCTCTGCTATTTAGTTATTGAATCGCGCAGCAAAGATGAAGACGGATGACAAAACTGGTTATATAGGATTGCATATGATAGAAATAGACTGAGAAAAAGCGGATGAAAGGTGAGATTGTTTTTAAAAAAAATCTGTAGATATTTAACTTTGAAGATATTTAGCTTTGGTTAGTCTAGTAAGAGGGAAAACTCAAGAAAAACCCAGAGAGACAAGGTTGACACCTAATATTCTACAACAGGTACTTAAAATAGTTCATAACCAAACTTAAGTTTTTTTGAGTAAATTAACACTCAGTGAGGTTATAACTCTCTACAGGTGTCGAGAGATGAGACTGACATATATTGTTTCACATCGGATGCTTTAAGTAGAAAATAAGTTTAGCTTGGCCTCAGAAGAAGCCATAATGGTTTAAATCTTCCTGGAGAACTGATCTTTCTTCACTGGAAATAGTTTTTGAGACTTGCTTACTAACAGTCGGCTTCCGGTTGGGGTTAGTTTAAGGTTAGTTTAATTTGAGAGACGACCATATTATCATTATTGTTGTTCAAAACAGGATAAAAGAATTAGTTTGGAATTTCTCATTCCTGAAGCATTGAAATTAACAAGCGTACTATTCAGGATCCATTGCTAAAGATCTAGGTAAAATAGTCTGTTATATTAATATGAATGTTCGATCCCAATTAAGCCAATTCTGAAGTTGTATAAGTTGCAAATAAACATTTTGTAATGGCTTCGATATTTTTTATACCGACTTTTTTATAATGTGTTTAAAAGGCAAAGTTTTACAACTGTGTATTCAGTTTCTTATTTTTAAGAAAGTGATTGCAACATTTTATGTACCGTGTATATATATATATATATATATATATATATATATATATATGCGTCCTGGGTAAGACGATAAACTGCATCCGTGTAAGACGTTAAACTACAACCAACAACAAGGCCTCTGATCAGGAGGTTTTGAGGATCGTGGAACCACCTCTTAGTTGCTGGTGTTCCCAGGTCCCCCCTGACCCGTGGTGGTAGCACCTGTGAGGGTCCCAGCTATGGACAAATAGTTGACCCCACAACCTGACTCAAAACACTATGAAAGTGTAAAAATAGATTTTAATAGCAGGAATACTTTTAAAAAAGTTAATATCAGCAATAAATATTTGAAAAAAGAAAATATTACCAGAAATAAAAATCTTGCCATCATTAAATAACCATTGAGATTAGTATGCTACAACACAAAACAAAATAGACAACAATTGTTTATATTATTTAATAAAACATGCATCAATATATATATATATATATATATATATATATATATATATATATATATATATATATAAACAACTAAAAATTTGCAAAATAAAAAAAATAATAATGTTTTTTATGAAAGTATTTATTTATAGTTGATATTTCAGATCGACCTCAATCTTTCTTTAGAAGAAAGTTCGAGGTCGATCTGAAATATCAAATATAAATAAATACTTTCATAAAAAAACATTATTATTTTTTAGTTGTTTATATATATATATATATATATATATATATAGTTCAAATTTTTTAGCCAACTCCAAAATTAGCATGGGATGAACATTACAGAAGAGTGAAAAAAATTGAAAAAGAGATCTTAGAATCAATGGAATCAATTATCAAACATATACTTTGATAAACTTTTGCAACGAGTGCCAAAAATTTGTGCTGCAGTAATCATGTTTAAAGGAGGATATTTTGATGAGAGCTAAATTTAATCATAAAGTGTTATTTTTTTCTTTTTGGCATAATACAATTTCTAATAAATATCATGTTTCACTTTTTAACCTTGTATAATAATTTTCTCTTATTTAAAGTACAAAACGACTACTTTTTGGACCAATTAAAAAACTACTAAACTTTTGAATTGTAGTGTATATATATATATATATATATATATATATATATATATATATATATATATATAGAGAGAGAGAGAGAGAGAGAGAGAGAGAGAGAGACAGAGACAGAGACAGATTAGGTTTTCAGTATCCTAGATTTCATTGGTTCCCTTATGATCCCATGTTTCATAAATTCTCTGCCAATTAATTGTCAATTCACATTCTTACGGTGATAATTTTGCAGTGATAATTGTTGAAACATTTTATGAAACTAAATTGATTTATTAATTGCTATCAACAGCAAATAACTTATTTCAGTAGATTGTTTAAATTAATATCCAGTTCCTTCCCTGTCTAAAATTCTTCCCTTAGGATTGAAATTCCTCTCCCCGTTGAAATTACTGATATAAAAGATGGACAACAGATGAGATGAGATACTTATGTTCAGCTGAAAGCAAGATGAAATAAAATTAATTTTTCTACGTTGGTTTTCCTCAGCACTCCACATTAGAAGTGTGGCGGGAGGAGGAGAGCGAAAGAAATTCTTTACTGTTTCCTCTTTCCGACTAATTTAGTTTATCAAATCCGCAATTTCTTTAAAACATTTGCCTTGGTTTAGGTTGAACAAAAAATGTGAGGAAAATTAAAATTTACCGCCTTTTCAAACTTAACGACGTAATCAAAACAAAAATTAATTTTCCACCGTTATCATCATTAACTTTCTAACTCACGATATATATATATATATATATGTGTGTGTGTTACTAGAAAATTATTTTAGTGGGTACACATGCTTGAGTTGCAATCTCTGTATTTTATTTTTTGTGAACAGGGAAATTAATAACGGCCGGTCTAATAAACAAAAAGTGAACCTCCCGACAGGAATCGAACCTGCATATCTTTTTTCCTATCAGGAAAGCAACTCCTATAGCCGAAGTGTGCCGTTACCAGTTTGGCCCCGAGATACCTCTTCGACTATGAAAGTGGTTTTCCTGGCGGAAAAAGGGATACAGGTTCGATTCATTTTGTGGGTGCACAATTTTTTACCGACTAAAAATAACGTCTATTGTAATAAATAATATAATATTCAAAACTCTACGTAATACATACATACATACATACATACATACATACATACATACATACATACATACATACATACATACATACATACATACATACATACATACATACATACATACATACATACATACATACATACATACATACATACATACATACATACATAAGAGGCACGGTGGAGTAATGGATATCGGCTTGGATTGAGGAATCGGAGAGCCGAGTTCGAATTCCAGTCGAACCATTACATTCACTTACGTGCTAATACCCTTGGGAAAGGTATGAATCTTCTTCTCCCTCCAGCTATGGGTAAAATAGCAGGATGGCAACTGGTCTAGGAGAAGGACAACTCTGAATTCAAAACCTGCGGAGGGTTGTTTGGGGACACTGTGGCATTCGGTGCATCAGGTCTCTGTATTCGTCGCCACTATAATCAAATCTCATGTGCCGGTGTCGGGCTGCCGGTTTCCTGGAGACTGATCTGCTTGACCCTCATACGTCGAATCTCGACGGGAGAGTCGATTATATATATATATATATATATATACATACATGCCGGGGGTGTATGTGTGTGCATTAAGGTGTATCAATTAGTAATGAAAATGCTGCTGATTTAGAATCCATGAATTATTTTTTTTTTAAAGTCTAAATGCTCAAGGAAAGACATAATTGAATCTTTACTTTGTGGACAAAAGATTAAACCTTACCCGGTTAAACTGTTGTTTCCTACGGTAACCGCAGTACAGTTACCGTACGGGGCAACGCTTAAAAGGACGTTTCAGACATGGCTTGCTCGGCAAGGCTGCTTTGTGGACGCTTCGGTTTTGAACATCGGATCAACGATATGGTTGCCTCTGCCAAGACGGACGCATGTGCGAATCTTGCCGGAGGGCGCTTATATTTTTTTTGTTTTAATGACATTTATCTAATATTCAGGCCGATAGACGAAAATAGGTGAATATACTGCTTAATAAATAAATAGAGCTTCTACTCTACTCAAATATATGTGTCTAATAAAAATAACGTTTAGAGTGATAAAAATCTTTCGGATTGATAAATAAAAATCCATTATCATAGAAAACTTTTTTAAAATTTTTATTTTATACACACACACACACACACATATATATATATATATATATATATATATATATATATATATATATGACCTCTAGTATTCGAGGATACCCGTCTGTTAGGATGGCTAGCCAATCCCTATTGTAGACACTCGCTCCGGCACATTTGTGTTTGTTCAACGCCCACAGAGTCCACCTGTGGTTTATACTGCAACTATGCTGAGCAGACCTTAGTTACAGTTTTTGAGATAAAGCGTGTTATCTAGAATGGTCAACAATCTAAACAACACCAGCACACGCCAATCCTCTGTCACGCGGTGATTTCTTGCTAGCACAGCTATCGACGGCTGCCCAATTTTACCGTCTACCCAATTTCACTCACAAGGCTTAGTATGGTATGGTTTTCAGGCACTTTCAAAAGGATCGTCCCCACCTCCAGTGTGATATCATCAGGAAGTCTCCTTCCTAACAAATCAACCGTGGTGAGATTTGAACCCGAGTGTCATGGTCAGAAAGCGAACCACTCGCCCACGCGATATATATATATATATATATATATATATATATATATATATATATATATATATATATATATATATATATATATATTCCAAATTGTAAACAACGCGTTCTTTTTGCTACTTATTTGCAAAGTTCATGATTTTGTTTTGTTTTCGTTCAAGTACATTTTTCAGAACCTCTGTGGAGTCCGTCCTTGTATACGGCTCATTATCCTGGACACTAACAGCCAAACTGGAAAAGAGGTTAGATGGTGCTTACACACGAATGTTTCGAGCAGAACTAAACAAATCCTGGAAAGATTACCCAACAAAGAAAGAGCTCTATGCCAA
>OZ010585.1:40696205-40721205 GCA_963932145.1 Acanthosepion lycidas | reverse complement strand
TCATATTTTTAAATTAGTAAATTTATTATATATATATATATATATATATATATATATATATATATATATATATATATATATAATTTCGTCATTATTGAAAATATCTCGACCATCCCCTAATTCGTAATATTCAAACTTACCGATTTTTTATTTGCTTTTTTAAAATTAATTAATTATACAATTTATTTTGTTTAAGTATCCTATAGTATTGATTTTCAGTAATTTAAATTAAATTGTGAAAAAAAAAACAGTAAATATTATTAACAACTATTTATCGTAATATAAATGCAATGTTTAGTATTTTTATTTTAATTTAAATTATTTAATTATTTTATATGCATATATTGCATATTATATTATATTTATTTATTTGATATATTTCTGTATATAATAAAAAATTTAGTGAACGTCACATAAGAAAAGATCTTGCAATAGAGGCGTATATTCTCAGTCTCTTCTCGCCTGTAAAATTAAGATAACTTCGGAAAATTGGGACAAATAACGATATCATAAGACTGGTCATAAGACTGATCGTTAGTTAGATTAATAATGAAATAAAAGAAGTGTTTTTTTCTGAATATTCTATTTCAGAAAACATCTAAAAATTTGCGTTAATATTATGCATGCTTATATTTGTATTGATAATATGCAAAAACTAAAATTTAAATATAATGTCTTTAACGAAAAATAAGATTAATTTTTAGATAAGAAATTTACTGTATGCAAACACGGAAAATATTTAGTCTTCTTTCTTTTTCTTTTTCTTTTTTTTATAATAAATATTGTTTAAAAAACGACTGATAATTATGCACCAACCAAATATTTTTTCCACATTATGACCATTTTGCTGAAAGTTCGTACTTTTTGATTCCAGATAAAAACTTTAGACATTTTCCGACCCATTTCAGTGATGCCTTCACTTTCAAAAATTATATTTGACAATTGGAGTTCAGATCTATAGAAAAAAAAGGGGTCAGTTTAATCTGACGCCAGAATGTTATTGGGTAAGAATTAATGAATATACCTTCTCTTTCAATCTAAATAGCGTTGGTATTTAATAAACTAAGCTTTACCCACACTGTAGCGAACTACTCCCATTCCCTTCGTATTTCATTGGTGATATATAAGTTCCACTCGAGCAGTTTCCTCCCACGAACCGCTGCCTTGTGGAAGCGACATCTAAGAGGATGCTTCCTCGGCCATTGCAATCTTAACTTGTTTAAGTCTAGGGTTAACCGCTATCTACCCCAAATATCTCCATAAACTGTGCCTCTTACTCTGTAACCCTCTACATCGAGTGACTCTTGGGTCTTGTACAGGGTGAACAACACTGAAAAGTCAACAAAAATAATACATACAAAGCCTCACGTGTGCGGCACAGGGAAAAGGGTTCTGCCATAGTGAGGCACTTTCCTACAGGATAATTTATTAGGGTTAATCTGATCCATATTAATTGTTAATTTGATCCATATTAATTTGATCCATCTCAAGGCTAAAAGGAAGTCGAACTCACTACATTGACTTTGCGAGATCGGACTGCGAAAATTTGAACTACGGCAAGCACGCACTTTACGGTTCAACAATTTTCTAAACAGATTTTTTGAAGGTTCTTTGAAAATCTCGGATTCAAGCTCAAGACACATTGCCCCCAATTTCAAAAAGAAAAAAGAAAAGAAAAAAGAAAAGAAAAAAGAAAAGAAAAAAGAAAAGGAAATTTAAAAAGAAAATGTGTGGTTTATTCGTCATTTTTTTTTTTTTTTTTTTTTGAGAGAGAGAGAGTTTTTTTTTTCGTTTCCTTTGCTATGGTTTGAGCCACAGAAAGACCGCACTCTATTCTTTATTTAAGGATTAAGAAATGAGGCCAAGAGAAAACTCCTGCATTTCGGTAGACGTCTGCGTACTGAAGATTATAGGGAAAAAATCTTAAGAGGATTGGAGAAAAAAAAAAAAAAGCAAAAACAAAAATAAAAATAAAAAAGAAAAGAAAAGAAAAATGCCGGAGTCTTGGTGTCTATGAAAGTTACTAATATGAACTTAGTGTATTTACATCAACCAGACGACTAACAGAAACAGCATCTTTACCTCGTAAGGTGAGTGGATGTGCTTAATGGATAGCGACTCGGAAGGCGAGACGCGGAAAGCAGAGTTCAAATTACAGTTGTGTTTGTTACGTTCACTTACCCGCAAATAACATCGGGAAAGGCATGAATCGATATCTCCTAGCTATGAGTTAAATAGCAGGACGTGTCTCGGGGAAAACGATTGTGATATGGGTTAAATAGTAGGATTTTTATCGGGGAAAATCATTCTAAAAAAAAACAAAACAACTGTTAATGTAATAGTCTCTCACGTAAAAGCAAAATTATTCTAATCATCTAAAATATATTTAAGCACAAAAGGTTTAAAAATAATCTGATCAATCATTTTAAGATGAACAAAACTATAATCAATACATTTATTTTTACGAAAATAATCTTTTACCCGCCCCCCATATATATATATATATATATATATATATATATATATATATATATATATATATACTGAGGCATGTTTCATTGAATAATTTAGGCAAGTTTTATCTACTTATTTTCAATTAGATCCTTTCATATTAACAGACAAGCTCCAAGTGTTATTAAAGTGAAGAGAAAAAAATACTGTATTGATACATATTATTTATTACGAATACTTTCGACATTAGCATAATGTCATCATCTGGGTTTTGCTTATTTTGAGGCAAATATTGTCGCGTTCATCATTTTCAAAGATAAAATTGCTGCATTTATCTGAAAGTTTTTTTGTTTTTTTTACTTGTGAAGTGAAGATCGTTGAATTGAATACTTGAGTAACGCTCCAGGGGAGGTAACTAAGTAAATCCCCATATTTTAAATTATTTACTGTAACCCTTTTAAAACATTTGTGCAGTATTCATAATAAATTTTATTAAGGCTTGGTTTCATTTTTTAAATATAGATATCTTCAAGAAGTTTTAGTTTATCACACACACACACACACACACACACACACACACACACACACACACACATATATATATATATATATATATATATATATATATATATATATATATATATACACTGTTTACATTGCTCGGACTATCATCCTCATCGTTGTTGCCATAATTATCACAACGTTTCGGCCATTGTACGCCCCGGCCTTCTTCACGTGATTGGAATGTCGAACTGAACCCTTTATTTCGCTCACTGGGGTAGACTGTTCTAGTTCCACGTACCATGTCTAATGGATGTCACTTATCAGTTATCTCCTGTTAATTCCCCTCTCCAAGTTCTCCACCGCCTTAACCAGGTATTGAACTCACACTCTTTGGGTTCTGTCACTGGATCTAGCTAAAGCCTTTTTCCACTGTGCTATGTGTCCTTGAGGATATCTGTATATGAATTTCTGGGTGTTATAAGCCTAATGTCTTCAGCACCCGTTTTTACCAGTGCTCATATTGCAATTTTTGCTGTTATTATTGGATGTTTTCTACCAGAGCTCATTTTGCAATTTCCGTTGCTATTATTACTTTTGTCTGGCACTCCTTATTACTGGTTCCCATATTGTATTCATTTCTATGCATGGTCGGCTCAGGATATTATATATATATATATATATATATATATATATATATATATATATATATATATATATATATATAAGTTGCCCATACAAGCTGACTATAGCATTTAATGAATAACATTGAATTAAAAGATACAGAACTCAATTAGGAAACGTTCACAAAATTTCCACAGTCGTAATTCTCATTTGGAAGACCTGTTTTCAGATTTATCACCAAGGAAAGAATAACTACAGAAAAAGTAAATAAATAAACGTTATGGTCTTGATTTCATCACTTCGATTTCAGTCACTTTCGAGCGGCCGTGACGTGGCTTCTCTCCTTCTTTTCTATTAGGTTGGTGCAAAAATAATGACGTAATAATGTCGTTTTTTGACGTTGTTACGTCATTATTTTTGCACCAACCTAATATAAATATTTTCGTGGATGTTGTTCTAATGACCTCTCCTCCTTGGTACCTTGACCGCATGAATTTAAGCGCAGTACTAGATTGGCAATTAGGTCTCATCGTTTTACTGTTGAATTAGCTAGACGCAACCGTAAGTTCTATTTGAATAGTTGAGAAAAGGAAGGAGAGAGAGAACGAGGGGAAAAGAGAATGAGATGGAGAGGCAGAAAGAGAAAGAGAATGAGAGTGAGAGAATGAAAAAGGGAAGGAGAGAGAGAATGAGGAGAAGGAAGAGAAAGATAATGAAGGATAGAGAGAAAGAGAATGAGAGTGCGAGAAAGAGAATTTGAAAGGGAAGAAGAGAGTAAGGTCAAATATTATCGTTGATTTGAGAAGGACGTGAAAATATCAAACTGGGAAGATGAGGCACATTTATAAATCTACCATTTGTCCATGCATTGAATATTACTGCCATATCTGGTTTGGTGCTTTTGATATATATCCCAAGATGCTCGACAAAATTCAAAGAAGGATCTGTAATATTACCAGTCCTGCCCTGGCATCTCGACTTCAGTCACCTTCCCTCCATCATGACGTGACTTCCTTCCATCTTTTCTATAAATATTTTCATGACAGTTGTTCTAATGAGCTCTCCTCCTGGTTACCGCAACCGCATGAATTTAAGTGTACTACTAGATTGGCAATTAGGTCTCATCGCTTTACTGTTGAATTAGCCACATGTAACCGTAATTCTAATAGTTTCTTTTCTCGCACTTCTCACCAGTGGAACTCTATTCACATTTCTAGTTTCTCTGTCACTTACGATCTTCAAAAATTTCAATGCAATGTCCATCGCCATCTTTTGTCTTCCTGAGTCATATTCTTTTATTGTCTTTTGTCCTCGCTACTGTCTTCTCGTTCTCTTTCACTCTTAGTAAACCCATGAGTCTTTGTGGCAATATCACTTTACTTGTGGTGAAATGATTAATAAAAATAAAATAAAATAAAATAAAAATATTTAAAGAATCTAAAGGGTTCCGATCTGGTGATCTCGTTGGCCAGAGTCGGTCAGTTCAAAGCTCAGCACACCGATTTATTCTGGTAACTCAGAACAAGAGACGTCTAATGACAGGAGGCGTCATCTTGTTGCAAAACGAAGGTGCTAATTATCGCGGCTGCAACAAATTCAGGTTCAAGGAATCGCTGTAAGATAAAACAGTCATGCAAATGTAGCTTCCGAAAAGAAAGAACGTCTATAAATATTACGCTTTCTCAGACGCATTCAGGCATTAACCTTTCCCAGTGTTAGACTCCGTTCACACACACATATATTAAAATAAGTATATTTATCAAAGCGAGGTGCTGAAAAGTTCGAGGAACGACGCACTTGCCAAAATCTGAAAGTTCTTTTATCACTTTAGCTTTTTTTTTTTAATCATTTCACCCCAAGCAAGGTGATAAAGCCACTAAGACGTAAGGGATTACTGAGAGTGAAAAAAACAGAGAGGGCAATAAAATAATATGATCTAAGGAAACAGAAGACGACGTTTGGCATTACTCTTAAATTTTTGAAGATCGTAGTTAATGATATTTCTACGGGAGTGAAGTATGGAAGAAGAAATTATAGGCACAGAACTTACGCTTATAATGACAATTTCAACAGTGAAATTATGAGACCTATTAGCCAATCTAGTATTTCGCTTAAATTCACGAAGCCGTGTTACGAAAGAGGAAAGCTCATGTGAACAGTTAGAGTGTAAATATTTATAGAAAAGGCACTCTGATGCTACATTACGCAGACTGGAAACTGACTGAAGTCGAGATGCGAAGTGAGGAAAGATGACATTGCTAATTCTTCTTTTGATTTTATCAAGAATCTCTGGATATATAGCAGTGCTATCAGGACCAGGTGTGGCAGAAATATTTCATACAGGGACGAACGGTATACAAGTGTTCCTTTATGTAGTATAGTTCCAATTCTCAGGGTTATTTTTTAAATTTTTCTTCAGATTATTGAATGAGCCACGCCAATGAAAAGTGTGAACTATCCTAATGTTCAATTCCAAGCCTGTTTCTGCAGAAGAAAATCCCGAAAATAAGTATATATGTGCAAGTTAGAACTTACACTATCGGGTTATTTTTATTTTTTATTTTTTTTAAGCCCCATAGGAGTTTGAAATGGAAGAAATGGTCGAATGATTCGGGGGGTGATAGTTGAAGCAGTCAATGACCAAACGTAGAAATTCTTTGTGTTAAAGGTTAAAACGATCTGAGAAACGATGTCCCTATTGAGTTAAATTCAGCGGGATATGCGGAATGTACGCTTCATAGAGGAGGGTGATTCCCTTATTGGTTAAACCGAAAGGTTTCAGCATTTTCTTTCACCGCATTAACATCTATCTATCTATCTATCTATCTATCTATCTATCTATCTATCTATCTATCTATCTATCTCAGCCTGTTTATATCTATCTATCTATCTATCTATCTATCTATCTATCTATCTATCTATCTCAGCCTGTTTATATCTATCTATCTATCTATCTATCTATCTATCTATCTATCTATCTATCTATCTATCTATCTCAGCCTGTTTATATCTATCTATCTATCTATCTATCTATCTATCTATCTATCTCAGCCTGTTTATATCTATCTATCTATCTATCTATCTATCTATCTATCTATCTATCTATCTATCTATCTATCTATCTATCTATCTATCTCAGCCTGTTTATATCTATCTATCTATCTATCTATCTATCTATCTATCTATCTATCTATCTATCTATCTCAGCCTGTTTATATCTATCTATCTATCTATATCTATCTATCTATCTATCTATCTATCTATCTCAGCCTGTTTATATCTATCTATCTATCTATCTATCTATCTATCTATCTATCTATCTATCTATCTATCTATCTCAGCCTGTTTATATCTATCTATCTATCTATCTATCTATCTATCTATCTATCTATCTCAGCCTGTTTATATCTATCTATCTATCTATCTATCTATCTCAGCCTGTTTATATCTATCTATCTATCTATCTATCTATCTATCTATCTATCTATCTATCTATCTATCTATCCCAGCCTGTTTATATCTATCTCAACCTATTTCTTTCTTTCTTTCTTTCTATCTATCTATCTATCTATCTATCTATCTATCTATCTATCTATCTATCTATCTATCTATCCCAGCCTATTTATATCTATCTCAACCTGTTTCTATCTATCTATCTATCTATCTATCTATCTATCTATCTATCTATCTATCTATCTATCTATCTATCTATCCCAGCCTGTTTCTATCTATCTCAACCTGTTTCTATCTATCTATCTATCTATCTATCTATCTATCTATCTATCTATCTATCTATCTATCTATCAATCAGTTTATATCTATCTATCTATGTGCTGTATTTTGCAGTCTCTCGCATGCACAGCAATTTTGCACCTATAATTAACAAAAGCGTAGACTTAATGCACGATTTCTGTCTATATAAATTATAGCAATTATAGCGCCTGCTTTATAAACAAATAGCCCGGCTGCTGGCATAACTGCGCCCAACACTTTGTTTGTATCCATGTCATTAACTAGGATACATGCAAGGCTTACATGCCGACAACTCTGTGAATATACATACTGATTTATTTATCTTAGCTGAACTCACTACAGGATGAAAAACATTTTATGTTTTTCGCGATAGGAAAAGAAAGTTAATATCTTGTGAAAAAAAAAAGTATAAAAATCGGTGAAAGAACCAACTAGCAATTTTCTCAGTCGATATCAGGATTCCGTCTTCTCCAGGGTCTGTTGGAGCCCTACTCTGCCATGTCTGTCCATGACGTGTTAGCAGGATGAATTCAAAGTTTGAATTCAAAAGTTTTCCTTATTATTTATTTTTGGATCACCCAAGGCAAAAGACAACATAATATAGATAATCATAGCTCTCCACATCTTCCTGTCCCTTGTAGCTCTTAATAAGTTCTGTTTTATTTTTATTCTTCCCAAACACTATTCTACCATCCATATACTCAAGCTCATCAAGTATGTTTCGCAGTGTTTTCTTCTGTCCCTCTTTCAATCTGTCCTGTGAGTATCAGATTTTCCAGGCCCCCTTCCTCATTACATACCTAACACTTCCCAGATATTTACATTTTTGTATTTGTTTGATTTTAGTATGCCCGATTTCTGGTAAATAAACTAAATATTGAGCATACGACTGAATTTACCTATGAAACATAAAAATAAATATTATCGTTTCTGGATATCCTGTTAAACTGTATTATTTTCAGTATACCTCATCTCTCTCTGTAGCCTCTTTATCTATCTATCTATCTATCTATCTATCTATCTATCTATCTATCTATCTATCTATCTATCTATCTATCTAATTCCGTTCATATCTATCTATCTATCTATCTATCTATCTATCTATCTATCTATCTATCTGACGATAAATTATATCCGATAACAAAGACTGTACTGGAGGTTTTGAGGAGTTTAAAATCCCTTCTTAATTGCTGTTGTTCCAAAATCTACCCTGATCCAGGTGGTAAGCACCTGTTAGGGTCCCTGCTATGGATAAATAGTGAAATCCCAAACAAAACATTATGAAAGTATAAAAATACATTTTTTACAATAAAAATACTGGCAATAATTTTTTTATCGTAAAAAAGAAAATTATCAAAAGTCCCAAGAAAATGAAATTTCGGCATTAAATGAACCATAAGAAGTTGATACGCCGTTTATTTTGAATTGAAAATTTTTGAAGATGATTGCAAATAAACGGAGGGGAGCTCCACAGGTGAGAAGTGAGAGAAAAATGAACTGCTGGAGTAAAAGTAGCGGTTGAATTTCGCTATTTCAACAGTAAATGGGGTGGGACCTAGATGTCAATCTAGCAGCATGCTTAAATTCATTGTCGGGGTACCTAGAAAAAAAGCTCGCCAGAGCAGTTGCCATGAAAATATTTGTAAAAAAAGACAGTGTCTAAGACTTCGCTAAATGCGGATATGCAATGTTCATGTGTGCCAAATCGAATGTATATTTACATAACTAAATATATTTTTTTCTATTTCATTTTACTCGAGGAAGTATGATTACAGTTGATAACGGATGTTGTAGTGCCATATTAGTTCATTCATTTAATGCGTAGTCAATATATATATATATATATATATATATATACACACACACACACACACATATATATATATATATAATAGAAAGGCAGTGAGAAGTTGGAAGTCTTCTGTTTCTCATAGTGCAGGCAGAATGATGAAAATATTTCCTTTCACGTATATTAAATTTTCTGTTTCGCAAAACTGAATTATACAGAATTTCATAATCTATAGATGTTACACACACACACACAAAAAAAAAACACGCACACACACGTACATATGTTTGTATATGTGTGTGTGTGTCGAGAGAAGGGGTGGGGAGAGAGAGAGAGAGATTGGGTGTAGTAATCCACGCTACATGATGAGTCTCAAATGGTCTGATGATCGTTTAAGGCGGGTAACAGATGGTGATTTTGTAAGCGCAGATCAGATGTGGCACAAGGCCGAAAGTATGGGGCATCCAGTGAGTATCGAACTCACTACTCATCTGTCATGATTCTAGAGAGACATGCTTGTTAACCATTATATCACGCCGAGGTGCCCAAGGCTGGTAACAGAGTTGATTTCTTTTTTCACAAAGTCAAAATTTGCAAACACTCTATCTCACTTATTCATGAATATAGTAGATTTTAAACAGTATATATATATATATATATATATATATATATATATATATATATATATATATATATATATTGGTTCAAGAGGGTTGCTGTTGGAAGACCCTATGCCTGGCCATAAGATTCTGCACCATGCCACACAAGTAGAACCCAGTCGTGGCTGTCAGACAATTTCTCTGACTAGATCACCCCTTACGTCTGGCCACGTAAATCCTTAGACTGCAACTCTTTTGATTATTATGTGTGCAGTTGAGTGAAAAACCAAGAAAACTCCTTGTCACACCAAAGATAAACAGAAGGAAAGCATTATGGAAACATTAACCAACTTAAATATGGTGACCGTCCAGAATAGTTGCAGAAGATACCGAAGTCTGAAGGCCGTGGTTGAAGCCAATGGCGATTTTATTGAAATAATTTACTCTTTAGTATTTCAAGATATTTTTGTGTAATTTTGATAAATATATCTGTTAAAATGAGATGTCAATTTTATTTTCATTTTTGCGTCATTTAGATGACAATTTATGCATCGCACTCTGTGTGTGTGTATATATATATGAACTGTATATATATATATATATATATATATATATATATATATATATATATATATATATATGCACACACACAAAAGGTACGTTGTATATACATACATACATAAACGACATAATATATACATATAAATAACACACACATATATCACACACACAGACACACATATATATATATATATAGTGTTAATTTGAAAAACTATTTTTGAAGGCAAAATTGCTGGTTTTTCAGTGATTTGCTGATAAGAAGTCATTTAAGGCAAGCAGGCTTTGTGGGAGATTCCTCAATATCGAAGATAGGTAGACTTAATAGGCCAGTTAATAGAATTTGGAGAATAAAAAGCAACAAAATGATAACAATATTGGTAATAAAATTGATGATATTTATTATATATTAAATCTTTTACATAAATTGAAACACGAAGCGAAATATTTTAAAGTCAAAATTTTCGAACACCCCTGTGTCCTTTTTCTGTGATACAAGGAATAAACAAAGGAGTCCGATGAATGTTCTTGTTGTTTAGAAGGCACCCTGTGGAAATTATGCTCTCTGAGTAAACCTAAATCCTTGTTTAATATATATATATATATATATATATATATATATATATATATATATATATATATATATATACAAGATCTGTCTGTTTGACTTTTTATTAAGTTTTTTCAAGTTGTTTTATGTCAAAATTAAAATTAAGTAAACTTGCTAAAGTTTTTTTTTTTTTTTTTTTTTAATCCGAGTACTTTCGACTGTCACTACAGTCTTTATCAGGAATTGCGTTGTTTAGTATGTTTATGAAAAATGTGTTTGGACAATTTCGTCGTTCCCAAGCTTGCTGGAACCAACTTCCAATCACTTAAGGTAGGTACCTCAATAGAAAACTTCATTTTTTTATTTACATTAAAATCCAACAATTATTTGATTTTTGCAATTATTTTCAAAACAATGTGTTTTTTAGAGCAAAAAAAAAAAAAAGAAAAAAAAAAGATTCCAAATTTTCAATAATCTTCGGTTCACCACTGATGCAAGACTTTTAATTAAAATTTCGAACGTGTTAGAAAGGATTAAAAGAATTAATAAAAAATACTTTGGTATTCCCTCTTAATAATATCAAAAGATTTTGACGATAAAACTTTGTTTTCATCAAATTTATGACCTTTTTCTTCATACTTTGCTCTTTTTTAGCGGAAAAGTGGAGGTATCCACTTAAAGGTGATGTCATTCACAACGGTTAAACTAAATTTTTACGAGATTAGCAATTAACAGGTTAGAACATAGATATATGAAAAGCCATGATTGCCTGTTTCAAAATAGTAAGACCTTTGAAATCATCACATGAGGATAATAAACAAAATGAAAACGTAAATAAAAAATAACTATTGAATTCTAAGAAAAACTGACTCAGGTTTTCGATCAGAAAGAAACCTTCTTAAATTTTTTGGAGAAAGTTTAAAAACAAAACTTTTTATAAAGGATAATGAGTTTTAAACTTTCATATAATATAATTATTTTCCTGAACCTGTTTGCCTTCAGTCCAACGTTACAATTCTGCAATTCTAGCTTAATCAGTGCCGTTGGCACAGAGTGAGTTGGTAGATAAAATATTTCCAGATACTCACCGCAACAAACCACACCTTAGTATGCGCCAATTCTGCTCTTGTATCTTTTTTATTGCATCAGACGAGCTCAAGAGCAACGAATCAGGTATCAGGATTTGAACCTGAAATGCAGATGACCCCATCACCAATTACTTACCACAGAGCTATCACTTTCAAAGAAAGCTCGATATGATCATTATAGTAATAATATAATATTAATCCTAAGAGAGTAAAAAGGAAAAAAAAAAAGAGCCTTTTCACTCTTGTTTTCGTTGAATTCGACTATTAACATATGTATTAACCACTTTAAAGACATCAGGGGATTTTAGCGCGAGATTCGATAACAAAACATCTGGGATATATGGCTTGTAGTTTAAGATATATCTACTGATTTTTTTATTTTATTTTCGATGAAGGTACAATGAGAAATGTGCCCGTGGTCAGATGGCTATCGACAGAGCCATTTTCGTGTCGGCGTTGAAAATGTTTAAATAAATGAACATGTGCCGATGAAATTGATGAGTGAAATTTTCGGTTTGGAAGAATCGAGGAAGAAAAAAAGGCAAGCGTAAGGATGAATTTTAGAGGTCGAAGGGTCATTAGCATTCCGTTCTACTCTTTCTTTCTTTTCATAGTCTGCATGCATCTATCTATCTATTTATCCATCAATCTGTCTATCTATTAGGTTGGTGCAAAAATAATGACGTAATAATGTCGTTGTTGACGTATTTTTAACGTCAAAAAATGATATTATTACGTCATTATTTTTGCACCAACCTAATATCTATCTATCTATCTATCTATCTATCTATCTATACTATTCTATTCATATCTATCTCTCTATCTAATTCTATTCATAAATATCTATCTATCTATCTATCTATCTATCTATCTAATTCTTTTCATAAATATCTAAGTCTATTCATATCTATCTATCTAATTCTATTCATAAATATCTAATTCTATTCATATCTATCTATCTATCTATCTATCTATCTATCTATCTATCTATCTATTCTATTCTATTCTAATCATATTCATATCTATCTCTCTATCTATCTAATTCTATTCATAAATATCTATCTATCTATCTATCTATCTATCTATCTATCTATCTATCTATGTCTTTCCTTATCTATCTATCTATCTATCTATGTCTTTCCTTATCTATCTATCTATCTATCTATCTATCTATGTCTTTCCTTATCTATCTATCTATCTATCTATGTCTTTCCTTATCTATCTATCTATCTATCTATCTATCTATCTATCTATCTATTCTATTCTATTCATATTCATATCTATCTCTCTATCTATCTAATTCTATTCATATCTATCTATCTATCTATCTATCTATCTATCTATCTATCTGTTTCACTATCTTCATTTTCTATATCTCCATTCTTAGCTTGTTTGCTTTAATCTTTCTAGGCGTACACATACACGCACACTTTTTATAGCAATGTTCGCCTAATACAATGCCCAAGAGCCACTCAATGTAGAAAGTTCTTGAATGGGTGTGTAATATGAGCATAAGAAGAGAAGGTAAGAAGTGAATATTATGAGGATATGGCGGATAGATGCATACATATTTATTATTGCTTCAAGGGACATTAGTGAACACTTCATATTTGAAATAGGCATACCATTCTTTAGGGGTCGCAAGTTCGATACCTGCGGGAGAACACATTTTCTTTACTTAAATTTCTCGAATGCGAACATCTATAGACATCACATACACTGTTTTAATAATTAAAAGTGAGTCGTCTATTTCAAATGCGAAACGTCTACTATAATACCATTTGAAAGACTAAAAATGTCGGGTCAATGTTGAATCCATTAATTCTATATACATATTTATATTTATTCTTATAGAAAACCCAAACAAAGCAATATCCAACATCATGGTATTAATAATAGGGAGGGGTATCAACTACAGTGGGGGACATCAATTCCAGGGAGTCTGGTCACTGATAGAAGCGCATTTTGTCTCTTTAAAGTTGGCACATTCACAGATGGGCGTCGGCACATCGGGTTGGTGTAATGGTTAACAAACTTATTTAGCTAGATCACTTACGACTGAAAAGTGATTTCGATCTTCACTAGGTACCCCATACTTTCGGCATTGTCCCACATCTAAGCTACGCTTAGAAAATAACCCTTGGGAGGCATCAAAAACTTTCGCGGGGCGTCAGGTTTCTCTAATATCAATTGGTCAATTTATTTCTTGCATTAGGTTGGTGCAAAAATAATGTCGTTTTCTCGCATAAAGTTGAACGTCAAAAAACGACATTATTTTTGCACCAACCTAATAGAACAAAAAGAAAATTGAATGAGACATTGTCGCGAATTACATTTGTCTCCTCACGTCAGTAAGCTGATAACGCATACGGGGTAGTCGAGTTTTCTTTCCTTCCCTGGAGCGGAGCTAGAACACACTCAGCTGACTGTTGCTGGGTAGGTGAAGCTCAATACTGCTACTACAAATGTATGGAGCTTAAAAAGGGACAAAGTAAAATTATTTAAATTTTTAGGTAAATATTAGTCGCGAATATGGTTTCATTTTGGCCAGAGAAAGAGAGTCTGTTTGAACATAGAAAGGAAGTTGTAGAGAGCTATGATTGTCCACGTCCTGAAAGGACATGACGCATATAAGAAGAATGATAGCGGTAAAAGCGTTCTATAGTATATAGGAAGATGTTGGTAGAAAAAAAAAATGAGCATGTAAGTGAAAATTTGCCCCCATTTGCTTTGAATGAAGGACATGTGACAGTTGCATTGACAGAAATGGTGGTTACTTTTTCCACGTTAGTTACAGTATATTGAGTTTTGATTTTGACCAAAATGTCTTGGTGATAATAACATAACCAATATAGTCATTTCGGCCAACAGAGAAAAAAAAAAGTATAGTGCGACCGCATTTTCCTTGTAGATTGCTTTTTCGCTATAATAAAAGAAGATGACATTTTATTTTACCCGGATATTTAGCTATTTTATTTTGTGTCATCTATTCGATCTAACGACGTTGACGCTAACCCCGCATATAATCTATTCGGGGTAACAATGCTTTAAAATATACTTCTTTCTTTTTTTTCCTGCTAAAATATAGTTTTATTTTTTTTTCTGTTAAGATATATATTTTCAGAAGCAGAGCAAATATTGCGAAAATTGAACAATCACCGGAAGAGATATGGTTCTCTCTAAATAACGCGTTTCGTTTCATACTTTTCCATTCGCCTAAGGCCCGTTATCAATCGCACCAGCATGCCGTATTCAGTCGGTTTGGAAGCCGAATTTGAGTTGCACTATCAGTATATACTCGATTGTTACAATTATATTATGAATACTGAAGATTGGGACGTCGGCATTTGCAATGATACAACCAGAAGCGTTTCTCGCGATCAGAAACTAAGAGAGTGCACTTAGAGGCTAAGGTAAAGGTGTGCGTGTTGAAATATAGGCAAGACTCAAAGTTAATATGAAGAGCAATTTTTGATACATTTTTATACTTCACTTTCTCCATTTATACAAAGTTCAGAAATATTTTTTTTAATGTTGTTAAAATAAACGATTAAAAAAAAAGAGCCACTCATTTAAAACCAACCGCACTTACATTTGAGTAAATCATAAACAACTATGCAACTGACGTTAGTTTCAAATAAGCAATTCATAAAAAAAAAATAAAAATAAAAACAAAAACGAAAAAAACAACCTGTAAATTAAGAAAAAAATCGTAAAATTAATCTAAAATGATACAGTTAATATTAACCGTTTCCTTCTAAGGAAACATTCGAGATTCATTGACTGAGCGGCCTGTACTTCTGTCGGTTGAAATTTATAAAATCTTTCTCTTAAAATAATTCTTCTAGAAAATATGATCCGCGAGTCCAGTAGCTGTTATCGCTCTTTCCAGTAATGATAGGGCTTTCCTTCCTTCCTAACCTTTTATTTTAAGTAGTGTGAAATGTCAACACCTCGATTATGGCATTATTTTCTCTTCGAGTTACATGTGCTATCCGTTTTAGTTGTTGGTGTTGTTGAATGTCCTTCTGCGATTTGTTCACTAAATACATTATTTTAGACTGTATTTCATAATTATACCAGTTTAGTTTATATATATATATATATATATATATATATATATATATATATATATATATAGTATTTATTTATATAAATTTATATAAAAGTATATATTTAATATTTATTTAGTATATGCTTATTTAGTTATTCTTTTCTGTTTATTAGCGCCAAGCATAAAACATTTAAGTAACATTCGTACCAATTCTTGTGCCAAAAATTAAGCAACTCGCTCTGATGAGCTTTTCTTTTCCCTGCTGCCCCAACTACATGAATTTAAGCTTGCTACTTGATTGGCAATTAGGTCTCACCCCTTTTACTATTGAACTAGATAAATGCAAACGCCACTTCTACTCTAGCAGTTTCTTTTCTCGAATTCCTCACCTGTGAAACTCCTTTCCGATTTCTTGCTCCCCTGAAAACTATAATCTTCAAAAATTTAAATGCAACATCAATCACCATCTTCTGTATTCTTGAACCCTTTTCCTTGTTTGTCCTTTCCTCAATCCTTCCTATTCTTAGTCTCCTGATTCTCTTTGACTATCATTCTATATTCCCACCCACGCATCCTAGTAGCATTATCGCCTTACTTTGGGGGAAACGATGCTTATAAAAGCCGTGTACTAATGTAAGAAAATATTAGTAAGTCAGATAATTTTCTGAAAGAGTAGTAGTAGTAGTAGTAGTAGTAGTAGTAGTAGTAGTAGCAACAGCAGCTGCAACGACAAGGCAATCCACAACTAATATTCACAGAAGTAATGTAGTTTAATTTTGCGATAATTATGGCGGCTCTCACATTCATCAAAATCCATTTTTAATTATAGGTAATATCAGCTATCGACCAGAACAAACTTAATGTGACTTAACTGTGCCTTAATTACTTTGAGGGATTTTTTTTTCGCAAAATCTAAGATTAGTAAAACACATATAAATTACACTTTTATATTATAGCGCCTAAAAGTAGTGGAAGAAATCTAGAGACGAAACAAAAAAGCGGTTTGGGAAGACATGTTCCATTCTTGTTCTCCTGTAGAATCTCCGCAGGATACGACTTGTAATAGTCTGAAATTTATGTAGGAATTAAATTTCCGAATTCTGATGAATAGAGCGCGTAGCAGAATTAGACCGGAACTAGGTCACGAAGAGTGCGGTTTCGTTAAAGTCAGTGGAACAAGGAAATTGATATATATATATATATATATATATATATATATATATATATATATATATATATATATATATATATATATATACTCAGAATGAGATTGGAAAGAGAAATACTAATGTAGAATGACGTAAATTTATGTTTTATAGATTATGCAGGTACGATGCAAATACTTGTTTGAACTGCTATGGAAGCTGGACCAATTTGGGAAAGTTGTTAGAATAATTCAGATCTTATACTGGGAACAAAGAGCCTGCATGCGGATAGAAAATAAATTCAGTAAAATACGTGATGTATGTTCTACTTTACGGCAGCGAATGATGGACGGTCTCCTCAGAGATGAAGAAGAGATCCTGGGAAACGGAGTTATGGTTCTACAGAAGGATGCTGAGAATATCATGGACTGAACATGTGAGTAACGGTGAAGTTTTGGAGAGGATGCAAACAAGGAGTAAGCTTATACTTAACATCATGAAGCGAATGCTTGACAATCTCCTCACAGATGACGAAGAGACTTGAGACAACAAAGATCGAGTTCTACAGAAGGATGCTGAGAATATCATGGACTGAACATGTGAGTAACGGTGAAGTTTTGGAGAGGATGCAAACAAGGAGTAAGCTTATACTTAACATCATGAAGCGAATGCTTGACAATCTCCTCACAGTTGAAGAAGAGACTTGAGACAACAGAGATCAAGTTCTACAGAAAGATGCTGAGAATATCATGGACTGAACATGTGAGTAACGGTGAAGTTTTGCAGAGGATGCAAACAAGGAGTAAGCTTATACTTAACATCATGAAGCGAATGCTTGACAATCTCCTCACAGATGACGAAGAGACTTGAGACAACAAAGATCGAGTTCTACAGAAGGATGCTGAGAATATCATGGACTGAACATGTGAGTAACGGTGAAGTTTTGGAGAGGATGCAAACAAGGAGTAAGCTTATACTTAACATCATGAAGCGAATGCTTGACAATCTCCTCACAGTTGAAGAAGAGACTTGAGACAACAGAGATCAAGTTCTACAGAAAGATGCTGAGAATATCATGGACTGAACATGTGAGTAACGGTGAAGTTTTGGAGAGGATGCAAACAAGGAGGAAGCTTATACTTAACATCATGAAGCGAATGCTTGACAATCTCCTCACAGATGATGAAGAGACTTGAGACAACAGAGATCGAGTTCTACAGAAGGATGCTGAGAATACCATGGACTGAACATGTGAGTAACGGTGAAGTTTTGGAGAGGATGCAAACAAGGAGGAAGCTTATACTTAACATCATGAAGCGAATGCTTGACAATCTCCTCACAGATGATGAAGAGACTTGAGACAACAGAGATCGAGTTCTACAGAAGGATGCTGAGAATACCATGGACTGAACATGTGAGTAACGGTGAAGTTTTGGAGAGGATGCAAACAAGGAGGAAGCTTATACTTAACATCATGAAGCGAATGCTTGACAATCTCCTCACAGATGATGAAGAGACTTGAGACAACAGAGATCGAGTTCTACAGAAGGATGCTGAGAATACCATGGACTGAACATGTGAGTAACGGTGAAGTTTTGGAGAGGATGCAAACAAGGAGGAAGCTTATACTTAACATCATGAAGCGAATGCTTGACAATCTCCTCACAGATGATGAAGAGACTTGAGACAACAGAGATCAAGTTCTACAGAAGGATGCTGAGAATACCATGGACTGAACATGTGAGTAACGGTGAAGTTTTGGAGAGGATGCAAACAAGGAGTAAGCTTATACTTAACATCATGAAGCGAATGCTTGACAATCTCCTCACAGATGATGAAGAGACTTGAGACAACAGAGATCGAGTTCTACAGAAGGATGCTGAGAATACCATGGACTGAACATGTGAGTAACGGTGAAGTTTTGGAGAGGATGCAAACAAGGAGTAAGCTTATACTTAACATCATGAAGCGAATGCTTGACAATCTCCTCACAGATGATGAAGAGACTTGAGACAACAGAGATCGAGTTCTACAGAAGGATGCTGAGAATACCATGGACTGAACATATGAGTAACGGCGAAGTTTTAAAGATAATTTTTGTTTCTAAAAATATTTCACATTTAACATTTCACTATTTCACATTTAGAAATAATTTTTATAAACAAAAATTTGGATTATCAAAGATATCACCTCGAAAGTGGGATGACGGCATTTATTTTTCTTAGAATTTCTTGAATCTGATCCTTTCCAAAATATTTTATATAATTAATCAACATACTTCCAATCTACTGATGACGCTCTATTAATATATCCTCGTCGTGTAGATTTAGCTGATCTTGGAGATAAACTAAACAAAGTCGAACATAAAATAGAATTTACTTACGAAATGGAAATTTAAAAAAATACTTTACCTTTCCTAGATATCGTGCTAAACCACATATAATCTTCTAGAATTATTACTAATAAAAAAAATAAAAGATTTTTGCAGGCTAGAGAAGCGAAATCGCGGATATTTCTAGACTCAGAAAGGAAATCCATTCATTCTGTCCAATTTTAGTGTTTAATAATACTTCTTTGGCAAAATTGTAATTCTCTATTTTAGAAAAAAAAGAAAAACAAATTTAAGCGCTTGGTCACACATCATTCCTGCTTCTATTTCAAGGAACTGGGATTCAGAAAATTTTTATCATAATAGCTACACTGATATACGGTTTCATTAATTTCAGAGAATGTAAGCCGCAAACAAAGTGTTCTTTGGAACAACCAAGTCAACTTGTTTTAAATACTAATGTTCCCCCAATGCAAGGCCCAATAGCCACTCTAGGTGAAGGGTTGATTCATATGTTTTGTACGGCTTATTAACCTTTGCAGGTTATTTAAATCCAGAAATATATTTTTTTAATTAGAAGAGGTATTTCTTTAGATAATAATTTTTTACTAATACAAGTCCTATTGATTAACCCATTGCTGGAGGGAAAATAGGGGGATTCATACCATTCCCCAACTGGAATTGGGACTCAGCTCTGCGATTAACAATTTAGAACCTTATCACTACCAGCACATCCAAGCTTACAGTATCTGTTAAATTCAACCGGTCACTCGTCTAGGTACTGACCAATTTCGACGCATCTTAACTACAGAGATGTTACAGGAATCAGTGTTTCAACAAGATATAGTAGTAAATCCCCAGGTAAAGGGTTACTGTGTGATGTTGAATGAGCATAAGAAAGGACAAGAAGTGAAATTTCTGGGACTTATGGAGGCAAGATAACGGTTACGCTTCGACATGAAGAGGTCAAGATTGTAGTGATTGGTAAAACATCCTGTTCTTGAGAAAAGTGGAACTTCTTGCTAACGGAATACTAAGGGAATGAGGAGGATTCACTCCAATTGTAAAGGTTAGAGGTGGTGGAACTAAGGAATATAGCTCGTTAGAACACATGCCATGGAAATAGCAATAGAGCAGTGAGATACTCGCAACGTTTCCTCTGTTGCAAAGGGATTGTAAGATGGAAAAATAATTAATCAGCCACGTAGACACTTTTGAACTTTAAGAAGTGAAATGAGGACTGGGCAACTCCAACTCAGATATGGCAGCAATAACGGAAATTTGCTCATTCTGACGAGAAAGGCAAACGAGTCTTTAACACATCTGAACAAACACAGTCGGAACTATTTTGGTGTGAATATTAATATCAATCTTGACACTACTAAAGACTAATTTAATTGCCACGTGTTTTGTTCTGCAAGAGTCACTCAGATAAATAAATAGCGAACTTAATTCACTCTGACACAAGGCCATCGTAGCGGGCCACATTACTAATGATTTAACGTTCCCCACCAATAACTGAGCAGGAAGACATACGTATGAGTTATTGCTCTACAGGAAACGCTTATATACAAAAATCATGCCTAAATTAAAATATATATCGTTGTATCATTACTTTCTTACTTCCTTTCTCTCTCTGCTGAACCAATAAGGACACAAGTAATTATTGTTTTCTACAACGTCTTTTCTTTTCATACTCTGAGCTATAAATAATTGCGACCGCTTTTCTAGACTAATAATTAAAAATAGTTTCTAGGTCTCCAGAGAAGACGATCCTTCATCAGACTCTAAGCACTGGCGCTACACAATCACAAAAAGAAACCCTGCAACATTACAAAAACCACGTCACGTAAACACTGTTAGTATCAGCGACAACTAAAATAGCGCATGTAACTATCTGTCAATCTATCTTACTATTTAACCCATAGCTGAGGTGAGAAGAGATGGATTTTTATAATTTCTCAATTTGGCGTCGATTGATGTTACACTACCTTCATATCTTGTGTTGCTAAGCTGATAGCCTAATTCGCCAATATTAAGAAGAAATCACGGTTTAGAGATATCACCATTATTTTGGGCCTTAAAATAAGTAACGATCTAAGTGTTCATATCTTTCCCGAGTGCATTTGTACAAAAGCGAAACGGCCGTGATTTGAACATGGCATACTGATCCCATGTTCCGCTACGTTAAGCATACATCAATGGTGATTTTCTAAGCGCAGCTTAGATGTGGCACAAGACCGAAAGTACAGAGTACGCAGTGTGGATCGAACTCGCTGCTAAGCCGGAAATCTTCTAGCGAAACAAACTTGCTGACCATTACATCACGTTGAAGTGCACATCTATAGTGATTTTCTAAGTGCAAGGCCGAAAGTATGTGAGACCCAGTGTGGATCGTATAATTGATCTAGCGAGACAAGCTTCCTAACCATTACGACACATCGAAGTGCCCCTAAGCGCACACCTATGTATGTATCTAGACTCCAATGCATCGCAAAACAAACGCTCAGCTTAATCCGTCCGATAGAATCTCTTGGTAACGAAGAAGAGAATACTGAGCTGTAACATGACATCTGTCCTTCTTTACAGCTGCGAATGTTGGACGATTTCCTCAAAGATGAATAAGAGACTCGAAGCGACAGAGATGTGATTCTAAAGAAGGATGCTAAGGATATCATGGACCGAGAGTGTGAGCAACAATGAGGTCTTAGAGATGATGCGGACAAGGAGGCAGCTGAAGTTCCTCGGATATATAGGATGGCCTGGAGAATCTGATACTCACGGTTCGAATAGAGGGAAAAAGAGACAAGGGAAAACAATGCACGATATGCCTAGTGTGCTTAAGCAAGTGGATGAGAGAACGTGATCTGGGTGGGGGGTAGCAGAGGGAAGGAACTTGTTAAGAGCTGCAAGGGATAGAGGGAGGTGGAGAGCCGTGATCGCCTACGTCCTGAAAGGACAGGGCACATTGAAAGAAAGCATTGTTCTTTAAACGCGATTACATTTTTAATAAATAATATTTAAATATATTTAATTTAGATTTGTTCTTATATACTTGTAAAAACGTATGCAACAAAGCAAATTATTGGTAAAACCGTCACAAAGCCTGTCACGTGATCAAAGAAAAATAAAAATAAAAAAACAAAACCAACAAATCAGAAACTGAGAAACAAAAAAAAAAAAAAAAATGGAAAGGTAACTGAGAAGAAAAAAATCAAAAAGAGACACCTGCCTAAACTGTGGTCTGTGTGTAAATGAACAAGACAGAGCAATTATTCTTCTTTCCTATATACGTGTACGCATATATATATATATATATATATATATATATATATATATATATATATATATATATATATATATAATAATTGAAATAAAAGTATAAAACTTAATATTACGAGACATTAAAAAAAAAAAAAAAAAAAAAAAACGGGCGAAGCAACCGGTTTCGCTCCCGCTCTTCAGGCTTCAACGGGAGATTTAAAATTAAGTTGAATTGAGGTGTTTAGTCCCGTTTCATCTTGTAACACCAAAGATGAACTGAAGGCAAGGATTATGGCAGCATTCACCCCTTAAATAAGGAGTCCGTTCAGAAGAGTTGCAGGAGATTCAGAAGCCGTCTGGAGGCCGTGGGTGAGCCAATGGCGGTTTTATTGAATAAATTTACTCTTTCATATTTTAAGATATTTTTGTGTAATTTTGATAACTATATCAGTTAAAATGGTATGTCAGAGTTATTTTCATTTTTGCGTTATTTAGAGGACAATTTATCTATCACACCCTGTATGTATGTGAGTGTGTGTGTGTGTGTGTGTGACGATTCATTCAGGAGTAGAAGAAATAGATTCTGATGTAATGCGAAGTTTTAAAGTGAAACAGTTTTGAGATCTGTCTTCATTCTCAAAGAGTCTTTGCTCATATTGGTAATGGAACGACTTAACGTTCCCATTTTTTTACAGTAAGGTTCACCCTGTACAAGGCCCGTTGTCCACTCGTGGTAGAGGGTTACGTTAAGAGGTTAGTTTATATGAATAGTAAGGGAAGATAACGGTTAACTTTAAATTTGAATGGGTTGTGTTTGTAGTAATCGGGAAACATCCTCTTGTGAGTTTGTTCCACAGGGCAGTGTTTCGCGGGAAGAATCTGTTTGAGCGGAATTTACTTCTCACCGATGGAATACAACGGGAATGTGGGTGGTTTGCTACAATGTCAGAGTCATGGCGGGTCCTTAGGTCTTTGAAAGTTCAAAGATTGACACTTTCTTATCTGGAGGTCATATTTAATCCATTGTGGCTTCTAAGATAAAAACAATATTGAACAATAAGATAAGTCCCCGAAAATTATTTCCATCGGAAGATTAAATGTTAGTTTCTGTTTAGTTCCTATTTAATTCGAAACTGACATTAAATAGCCCCATCAAAATGCATTTCACTGTGATGTGATTCCTTTTTCTCTGTAGCAAGAGGTAATTGCACACCATTTTCTTTTTTGGTGGGGGGCGGAAAAAGCTTTCCAAAAAATAAGGTAGAAAGTTTTAGAATTTTAACAAAATGCCCAATATGTTTACTTGGTGGAGTAATGGATAGCGGCTCGGAGCCGAGTTCAAATTCCAGTCGAATCCATTACATTCACTTACGTGCTAATAACCCTGGGAAAGGTATGCATCCTCTTCTTCTCCCCCCACCCATCTATGGGTAAATAGCAGGACAGACTGGGTTCTATAGCTTTGGATGGCAACTCGTTTACCCCAGAAAGAAATGGCAACCTATTGCGGGAAGAAATCTGCCTCGTCGAAAGATACATGATCGTCTAAGCGTGTAACACGCATGGCACGTAACTGGCATTATTTACATTATTCGGACTGTTATCATCATCTTCATTGCCATATTCACAAAGTTTCGGTCGTTGTACGCTCCGGCCTTCTTCAGTTGATTGGAATTTTGAACCGAACCTTTTATTTCGTCTGCCGGGGTAGATTGTTCTAGTTCCACATACCAGTGGATAAAGACGCTGGTTAGATCCAGTGACTGGCCCCAAAAAGTTGTGAGTTTAGTAGCAGGCCACAGCAGTGGTGAACCAAAAAACTTGGAGAGTTGAGTTAAAGGGAACTAACTGATGCATCCGGAAGAGGCATAACACGTGGAACTATAACAATCTACCAAGGAAAATGGTAAATAAAGAGAATAGAATTTTCTGCAATGCGTAATGGACATTTGTATAGCGGCATATCAACCTCTACCGGTTATTTAATGCCGAAATTTAATTTAATTTTATTTTTGGAGATAATAATGGTTTTAGTGATACAAGTCTTACTAATTAACCCATAGCTGGGGAGGAGAAAAGGTGATTTCATTCTTTTCCCAAGGTTATTTGCGCGCAAGTGAATATAAGTAACCTAACTGGAATTGGAACTTGGCTCACCGATGAAAAATTCTGAGCCATTATCTATTACACCACCCGCACATCCAAGCTGACAGTATCTGGTATCCCCAAGTAGTCACTCATCTAAGTTACTAACCAGGTTCGACGTTGGTTAACTCCGGTGATCGTACGGGGAAT